>OZ024758.1:467500-487500 GCA_964016885.1 Eledone cirrhosa
AGAAATGAAACGGTCGAGTGGTATTTGAAAATGCTGATTTGTTTTTACATACCAATTAAAATATTCTGAGTTTATCGACTTGCATGCATGTGTAGATAAAGTGGTCCCCCCCCCACACACACATACACACACATACACACACACATGCATACACTCACATGCAGGTAAACACACGCACAAACACAGAAACAAACACATAAACACAGACACATTTATATGCATACATATATATATATAAATGCATATATACATACTCACATACACACACACACACACATATATATATATATATATATATATATATATATATATATATATATATGTGTGTATAGATATATGTATACATAAATATATATGTGTATATATATATATGTATATATATATATATATATATATATATATATATATATATATATATATATATATATATATATATATATGAGTATGTATATATGCATTTATATATATGTATGCATATAAATGTATGTATACATATATCTATACATATATATATATATGTGTGTGTGTATATATATATATATATATATATATATATATATATATATATATATATATATATATATATATATATATATATATATATATACATATATATATATATATATATATACACATATATATGTATACATATAATCTATATATATATATATGTGTATATATATATATATATGTGTGTGTGAGTATGTACATATGCATTTATATATATGTATGCATATAAATGTGTCTGTGTGTCTATATATATATATACACTCACACGCACACATATATATATACATATAGAAAAAGATGGAAGCTCGAGAGAATGTAAACAATTCTTCCTTTTCCAATAAATTCTTGTTAAAAAGAAAAGAAATACGATTATGCAGTCTTTGTTTGGTGAGTAGACGAAAGATGTAATCAATGAATTGTTTATTACTGTTGTTTTGGGGCAATATATATATCTATATATCTATATATATGCAATCACACCTGAAGCACTAGCAGACAGAAGAGCAGTAGCAGCAGCAGTAGCAGCAGCAGTAGGAGCAGCAGTAGGAGCAGCAGCATTGTTATACAACAATGATAATAAAACTAGTAGCTATATATTTATGAATTAATGAAGGTATTTATTCGTGCATATATAAAAGTGCAATCGGAGACACATACTGTCATTTACACAAAAAAACACATCACACATACAAACACACATACATGCATATATATATATATATATATATATATATATATATACAAACACTCATATACACACACACACACACACACACACACACACACACACACACACACACACACACACACACACACACACATATATAGTGGAAAGCCTACTCGTGTTCGAGTAAGGCCACTTTTCTTAGAAAGTAAAAAAGGGACAAATCGACAACTCCAAAAATATGTTGTTGATGTTACTGTCGCTGATGGCTCCTTAGATGTCTCATCAAACCAGGAAGTGTCCTACAGGTCATACTACAGAGTGTGTAGTTAAGTCTCCGACCTGCTTGAGTCTGGTTAGAATAGCTCGTCTTGTGGTGCCGTGTCCGCTCACTTTGAGTGTGACAGATTTTGTCGCAGATGCCACATGCAAAATGAAGATGTATGGGATTCTCAGACGTCATACTCACGGAAATTACACATTTGAGTACCCTATAAATCTTGATATATATAAAACTGCTCCTTAATTTGTCGAGCTGTACCAGACAGTCTTTAGGTAGCCATTTCTAGCGACATTATAAGCCTGGCAATTTCCTAGGCAATTTCCTAGGATATTTGACAACGTAACGCTACGTGTGCTTTTATTTCACCATGCTGCCTCGGCAAAGGAAAGAGTATGTATTATATCTTGTTCAATTTCTCTTAGACTTGAAGAATTAAAATCCCCTGAAGAGTGTGGCAGATTCATTATTGGTGGTTCCAATAATAATTCTTCCCCCACCAAATTCCCAATAACAGAGGAGGTCTACAACTCATTCGAATTCTTCGTGAGGGTAAAAGAATGAGATAATATGTCAAAGAAACATGATATACGTCTTCATAACGGCGTTTTAAAAGTCTCGTGCTCAGTGTCGTTTATGTTTGACGAGATTGTTAAGCGATAAATTGATCTTATCATACCACAACGACATATATGTTTCAAATCGCTCAGAGTTATCTGTCTTAAGGTACGATAGTAGATACCTTGTATCGGATTGTCACAAATGAATGATAGAGGAAAACAGAAGTTTATTGTTTATAACTTTATTCGTTTAAGTTATAAGACTGAAAGAAGAAGAAGAAGAAGAAGAAGAAGAAGAAGAAGAAGAAGAAGAAGAAGAAGAAGAAGAAGAAGAAGAAGAAGAAGAAGAAGAAGAAGAAGAAGAAGAAGAAGAAGAAGAAGAAGAAGAAGAAGAATGTATGGTCAATTCTTGCGTGAAATGCCTGAGACAATTGACAAAGATAAGGACTGGAATGTACTAGGGAAAGTGACTTAAAAGTTGAAACTGTCATTAGTATTTTGGCAACCCAGGAACAGGCCCGAGAATGAACTATATTCTATATCAAGTTCAATATCATGCCAGTGAATTGACCACTTTGTAGGTTGTGTAGTGAGAAAGGTGAAACAAACTATATTGTTAGTGAATGTAAGATGCTTGATCAGAAAGAGTACATTACTAGATTGGGTCATAGGAAGTTCTGTCATTAGTATGACATGAGCAGAAGTGAAAAATGGTATGAATACCAACAGGAAAAGGTTGCTGAGAAAGAAAAATATAGTATCTTGTGAAACATGACCATCTAATGCGACCATTTTATCGTGGCTAGAAACCCTGACGTTGTTGATGTAGAAAAGAATAAATAGTTAAGTATTTTCGATACTGCTTCACCATGGGACCACAGGATGAATGAGAAGAAAAGTGAGAAAGCTGGCGAGGGAAATCAGGAAATTATGGAGAATCAGACATCTAGACGTGGTACGATTGTGGTTGGTACGCTGGGTGTAGTTACTAAAAGGTTAGATGGAAGGATGACTTGCAACGCTAGGAATTACCATCCGGGCGGGATTGTTGCAGAAACAGCCTTGCTAGGTAGAGTAAAGATTCTAAGGTGGGTGTTAGAAAGTTGAAAGTTAAGAAATGACTCAAATGACACTTCACCTTTGGCTATGGCTCACTCTTTCGGTATATTGTTGGTATAACATCTGCAAGAGCAAAAGTGTTATGAATGATAATAATAATATTGAGTATACGAGGAAAGTTCCATTGGCTCGGAGGATAAATGCAGTTCCTGGTATGACTCGACTGTAATGACTTGCATTAATAGTTATATATATACATATACATATATTGTTGTTGTGTGTATGGTCTATATATATATATATATACATACTTATACACACACTCATATGTATATATACATATATGAATATATATATATATATATATATATAAATATATATATATAAATATATATATATATATATATACACGCACACACATGCATACAAACACATATATATACATTTATATATATATATATACATATATAGTTGCATATATATGGATATATGTGCTAGGATATATAACTATATGTATGTATATATATGTGTGTGTATATAAGTATGCATATATATATATATATGAATCTGTATGTAAGTATGCGTATATATAATAATGTATATATGTATATATATATATATATATATATATATATATATATATATATATATATATATATATATATATATATATATATATATATATATAATATATGTATATATATATTTATATTATATTATATTATATTATATTATATTATATTATATTATATTATATATATTTATATATATTGAAGTACCTATTCGTTCTTAACTTCGTAGAATCACACATCATCGGCTACTCAAAGCCTTTAAGAGCCACTTAAAGCGGTAGAAAATTATCACATCGCTATAGTCTGCCGATACATCTTAGCCTTTTTTTTTATATTCTAGATGCTCGATCTTTCCCACTCGATCTTTCCCACTCTCACGATTTTCTAGTGATAATGTCTTTTCTGAAGTCTTATGTCTGGTGTTTCAATAGCATATTTTTGCATGTCCGTATATTCTCTATTTAAAACTGTATATTCTATCCCCTTAAAACAACCTCTTTCGAATATCTTCAAGTTATATTTTGATCTTTGATGATTATATGTGTGTAGAGTAAGAATGTATACACCCTTCCCCTCTCACTCACTCTCCCCCTTTGTCTACACACCGACACTCACAACCATACACACAGGCACACACACACACACACACACATATATGTATATGTGTGTATGTGTGTGTGTGTGTGTGTATACACAAACACACATATATATATTTTTATATGTATGCGCGTGTGTGATTTTCAATATCGCATATTCAAGACGGAGTAAATGTACTCAATATGTAAAGTAGAGTGTGTATAATATTTTGTTAGAGTCTGAATTTTTTTATATCGAAGATATCCGTTTCCAATTGTCGATGTTTCATAAACTCCTGACGAAACCTTCGTCGCCAAATATCCCCGTGGCTACTGTAACAGTTTGAAGTTTTGTAACTTATATGACTCTATATATACACACACACACATTCGCAAACAACTACAAACACACACAAACTTACACACACACACACACACACACACACACACACACACACACAATATATATATATATATGTACACGTACACATACACTTACGCACACACTTTAGCTATAACACTGACTAAATAATAATTGTTTCTACATTTGGCACAAGGCCGGGAATTACCCAGTACATTACTGGTACGTTATTTTATCGACCCCGTAAGGATAAAAGGCAAAGTTGACCTCGGCGGGATTTGAACTCAGAATAGAAAGGGCCGTAACTCTATGCGTCAAAGCATGACGTCCGACCCGCTACCGATACTGCCAATCCGAACGGTAAAAGACAGGTATCGGAAGCCGCCTTTTAACTTTCAGTGGTTTTATACGCCCCATTATTAGACTATATTATTTAGTAAACGTTACGGCGAAAGCTTCTACTTCTATTTTCAATTCTAGTCCTACGTATATAAGCTTAAGTATAACAAGATAAAATATTCAAGACCAGATCACCATTTATCATAAATCTGTATAATCATGGTTGAATTCAAGCTAGACAATGAACACTTCAACAAACCGCCCCACGAGGAACTCTATACATATTTGCTCAACAGGCTAGAAATAGTAATGAAATATTTACAAACAGGATTCTACAGACTTAAAGAGAAAAGAAAAATGATATATATCGTTGATAAAAAACAGAAGACAGTATAGACATATAGTCACGGTTGGAACAATTTTGTTCGTTTTTAGCTTACATAAGACTAAACAACACATTTTCTCATGGACCGCGAGTCAAAATGTAGATGAAACAATCAAAATACGTGATGAAAATTTAGAATAATTTAAAGTTTTCTTTAACACTTATAAAGAAAAAATATATATGATGAAGAAATAATAATTTCACCAGAGATTGCTGTGCAAGAATCTTCTTTTCTTATTTTGACGGAAGCATACTAATGATATTCCAATACTCGTCTTAGAAAGCAACATACACACCATCGCAGATGAGTTTGGTAGGGCATTACTGACAATAACATCTGTGAATTCCTTGTAGCCACCACAGTATAACGAGACCTTTTAACAGCAGTCGATATGTATGTATGTATGTATGTATGTATGTATGTATGTATGTATGTATGTATGTATGTATGTATGTATGTATGTATGTATGATTGTAAGTATGTATGTATGTATGTATGTTTGTATGTATGTATGTATGATTGTATGTATGTATGTATGTATGTATGTATGTATGTATGTATGTATGTATGTATGTATGTATGTATGCATGTGTGTATATGTTTGTGTGTATGTATATATGTGTATTTATCAACCTATGTATGCGTTTGTATTTATATCTATCTACCTAGCTCTCTCTCTCTCTCTGTTGAATCATATATGGTTGTACAATTAAACATATATACACTGGTTCTATTTCGATTCAGTTTCATCGATCGATTGGGCCTTAAGTTCATTAATCTACTAATTAATTGCTTCGTCAATGTTCTTTCGTCACAACCTGTGACATCATCGATAATTGTGAGCACACGTGCGTTTTATACAAAACTATTCATGCTCTCTGTTCACATTCAGGACTTTATAGCGCAATATATTTCACACGCGCACACACACACACACACACACACACACACACACACACACACACACACACACACACACACACACACACACACACATATTGATCTTCATTTATATATTTTTCTATTTTTCTATTATTCTATTTTTCTATTTTTCTATTATTCACTTACACATAGCTGTTTACATGTATGTACATACACATATGTAAATACATACGTACACACACACACACACACACACAGATCAAAAGAAGAGGAAAAAAGTAATGTGCATTCTGAAAGTTTATCCTCTTTACGATAGTGGTTCGAAATGCACATTACTTTTTTCCTCTTCTTTTGATCTTCAAACTTTCAAACATCTTTCGACTAAAATAATATATAATTGAAATTAATCTCACACAAAATAATATATAATTTTCTCTATATATTTTCTGTGTAAATCATTCATCAAATTTAACGGTTAACAAACAAGATTGGAGTTATCTTTCCCTTTTCAATCGTGCAAACATAAACATTATATTATAATATAATATGTATGATAAACTATATAACTTCGCTAAATTAACAATATTCTGAAAACATTTTAAATGCTGGAACAAAATATTTGAATCTACAAATTGTTCTCCTCTAACAACTTGATCTACGTGGTTTTTTTTTTATGTAAAAAGCAAAATCAAAATCCTTCGTAAATCATATTAGAAATGTAAACAACTAATAATTGTAAATTATTTCTATTTCTATAATACTTATACATGCACAATTATTAATCTATATAGATATTTATATACTTACAACCTATTGTAATGTAATAACATAAAATCTACTTACAACCATAATTCTTCATATAATCTAATTGATTATATATACAATATTATAACTCATAATATAGTTAAATAAATTTAAATTCTCTAATCATATTCCACCATTCCCGCAAATTGTTAATTATTAACGTAAAAACAAGCTCTTCTTTCTTTTTTTCTTCTTCCTATTTCATACATACATATATCCTAATTATTTAAATTCTGCATAACGTCTAAAATAACGTTTTTTCAGCCCTATACCTCAACCTTATTTGCATACTCATCTAAATAACTTGAAATATCTGACTTTTCTTCACTATCGAAGAAAAACTTGAACCGTTAAGGTATCTTTTGTTGGCTATGTCAAAATTTATAAAACAAACTTTGTATTTTATCTGATGAAAGCGTACAAAAGTTTTGGTACCATTGAAATATATATAATAGAATAAATATGGTTTTATAAATATAGTTTCCATTTATTTAATATCATTGAATATTATACTCCAGAAAACTTGTCGAGTGCTCTGAATCAGTCATAAACATTTATATTTCTTGAATTACCAACAAATTGAATATCCCTTTTGCTTATATATATATTTGTTGTTGTTTTCTCTTCGGTAACTTATGTGGTTTGTTGTTTTATTGTTCTTACATTGGTGAAGCAGTTTAGCATATGTTAATAGTGGTGGGTGGGGGGTAGGCGTTGTTTTGATGCCATTCATATGTTCACATTCCATTTCTACTGAACCGATGGCCTATTTTATTGGTATTAGTCTTGGATTGCGGCGATGTGTAGAAATTATTTTGAATTCGAATTTCTATATTAAGCCACCATGTTTAGCTTTGGTGTGTTGACAGAGCGGCGATGTAGATTTTATGTCTCTGAATTCACCCAGATATAAACAATAAACATACATATATCTATATACATTATTGACAGGGAATAGCGAGAGACTATGGCTCCGTTAATTTATCGTGATATATATATATATATATATGTGTATATATATATATATGTGTATACATGTGTATATGTATATGTATGTATGTGTATGTATATATATATATATATATATATATATATATATATATATATATATATATATATATATATATATATATATATATATATATATTTCGTTTCTGAATTTGTTTAGCAAGATTCTTTATCTGAAATCGTGTGTTGAAACCGATATTGTTATACTTTGGGAGGGTCATGTTGCCAATAAGAAACACACGCACCAGTTGCTTTCACTTCAATTTATTATAATAAATTTATAAATTTAGGAATTTATAAATTTATAAATTTCTGGTTGGTTGGTTGGTTCCACAACCAGATAGTTGTTTATATATTGTCAAAGTTCTTTCGTCACACATTCTGTGACCTCATCAGTGACTGGGGATTCTTTTCTTTGTTTTTGTGCCTCTCCTTTGTTCTGTCCTACGCCATTTTGTTTCTGTGTGTACACACAGAAACAAAATGGTCACAGAATGTGTGACGAAAGAACTTTGACAATATATAAACAACTATCTGGTTGTGGAACCAACCAACCAACCAACCAGAAATTTATAAATTTATAAATTTATTATAATAAATTAAAGTGAAAGCAACTGGTGCGTATGTTTCTTATTGGCAACATGACCCTCCCAAAGTATAACAATATATATATATATATATATATATATGTGTGTGTGTGTGTATATATATATATATGTGTTTCGTGCGTGTGTGCGTGCGCGTGTGTGTGTGTGTAAGTGGGCGCGTGTGTGAACGTGCTTGTTGACACCTGGAATATAAATTAAGAGAAACTTCACAATAAGGGGAAGCAGCCCAACACTTGAACTTGTTTATAGAATTCATTCTGCCATTTCAGCCTAATTTCAGCCTTAAAGAATTAGCTTCTAAAGAATTTCCCTTTTCTTTAAACCAATGAACCCCAACCATCCTGTAGACACCTGACTTACAGGCATTGTTAGTTTAAGAGATAAACAAGGATTGGTATTCCAATTTGAACTTGTTTACAGTATTCTTTCTGCCTTTGTTAATATAAATTATAGCTTTAAAGAATTAGCTTTTAATGAATTCCCTTTTCTTTAAATCCATCAACCAATGACCTCCACCTATCCTAATCCCCACCCTCTCCTACCACCAGAAAAGATATAAATACCACCACATTTACTTGGACAGTCAGCTTCCTGATGCTTTCTCACGAATGAAACAGTTCTAATCCTGTAGAAGCTTTTCTATATTAAAACATTTATACTCTGCTAAGTATTGAGTACCTTACTTAGTGTGGTTACCCCCGATATATATATATATTTTCCTCCGCTGTGACCCGTCTGTTTCTTTCTTACTGCTTCCTCTTTTCTCTGTATCTCTCTCTTCCCTTTACCCCCTCTAACAGTCACTCTCTCTGTATCTCTATCTTCCCTTTACCCCCTCTAACAGTCACTCTCTCTGTTAGCCTCTTCCTCACCTTTCACTCACTCACTCTCTGCTACTCCCTCTCCTACTTCCTCCCGTTTGACCTGTGCGAAATTCTTTCCTCACGCACACTTTGACCAGGTCGGTTGTTCTTTATTCTCTCTCGTCTACGATTTCACAGAACTTATGTTCACCGATTTCAGGGACTAGACTCCTTCTTCCTCCCGTTTGACCTGGGCGAAATTCTTTCCTTGCTCACATTTCGACCAGATTGATGGTCTTTATTCTCTCTCGTTTATCGATTTCAAAGACTTGACCCCTTCTTCCTCACTTTTCGTTGCATTACCATCTTTGTTTGTTTACAGTCTCGCTCGTTCCCCTTATTTACGTGTCCCAACGACTTTCTTTAGCCGTTGCTCGCACCAACCGGAGGTATATGGTCTTTAAAGCGATGAAATACCAATGAAGGTTGGCAGATCACTGATGAAGGACTAAATTTATTCAGATATATATATATATATATATATATATATATATATATATATATATATATATATATATATATATAAATACATCTGTGTGTGTGTGTGTGTGTGTGTATGTGTATGTGTGATTGTATGTGTGTGTATCTTCCTGTGTCTGTATTTGATCAATTACTGTTCATCTTTTGATATATCGTTGCTTTGTTAAAACAAACGATCTGATAATCTTTTCACCGATTTCACATTCTCTAAATGTTGGTTGCATTAGTGTTTGTAAGTAGATGTAATGTGTTTTCTAAAAGAAAAGAAGACAGCTTAACGGAGCTTTCAGCTATATCTATATCCGTCTTCATAACCAAAGCAAAGTGAGTGTTGATGTGCTAATCTTTGGACAAACATTTCGTTGGACACCACTAATCGGATCCTCTCTGCAATTATATTACAGTTTGAGCGTAAACAAGTGTTGGCATCAATTAAAAATGTCTGAGATATTATAATTGGTTGGCATTTAAAATAAGGTGTTAAAACCGTTGTTATATTGCAATTAGTGGGGAGTGTTTGTTATTGACGTTAGTTACTTTGCACTGTAAGTAAGTGACCATAAAAGTGTGTCATATGCTTAACTGCTATTAAAATAAATTTATTCGTTTTAATTCTAATTATTGATTTTTATTTTATAGAAATAAACATGCATAAAATTATGCATAAATAGACCTACTTTACACTAATACAGATAGGATTTTGGTTATATAAAGGAGATAAACGTACTCAATACATATAAGGTTTATTGAGCCGCTACTTAGACATTGTCATCATTTGAAAACACACACACACACACACACACACACACATATATATATATATATATATATGTGTGTGTGTGAGCGTGTGTGTATGTATAAATACTTGCATATATCCACACACATGTATGTACGTGCGTGTGCATTTGTGTGTCATTAGAGAGATATTTACGTATATATATATATATATATATATATGAGAGAGAGAGAGAGAGAGAGAGAGAGATAGAGATAGAGATAGAGAGAGAGAGAGAGAGAGAGAGAGAGAGAGAGAGAGAGAGAGAGAGAGAAACATGTGCATGTTTGTGTATTGTCCATATAGGTATACATCAATATTGAGTGCCAGCAAGCGCATATATATATTTATTGCACCCTCGAGACTCAACCACTGCCAGCTATTACAAGGCACTTCCAATTATATGGTTCGCAATACCGTTAATTCCTCGAATCTCCCCAACTTCAAGTATTGATATCTGCTTATATTTGTTGTGCATGTATGTACGTTTATATGTCTAGTTGCATACACTTGTGTACGCATGTTTATGTATATATATTAAATTATATATATATATCTTTATATATGTAAAAATATCTATATATAATATGTATATATATACATATTTATTTATATATTAATTTTAGGATTAATCAATACATATAAAATATATATCAATAATGTTTCTCGGTACAAAGCTCAATAAACTTCATTTCAGAGCATCAAACGTTTAAAGGATATATAACAAGATATATCAATTGAGAAACATATAGTATATATATAGCTTGTACATATATACAGAACATATGTAAAGATACATACTTTAAAATGTTATAATGGCCTTCAATTCCATAGACATGTATGTTTCTAGAATTGAAGAGAAAAATACAAACCTTTGATCTCAGTGATTAATATCAATCACCAATTATCGATTATGGTTCCAAACATCCAAAGACCTTGATATCTATATGTTATTAGGCTGACCGTGATGATAAAGTTGCGAAATCTTGCATGTATTAGTTTCAACTCCTCTTATTAATAACTGCATTATTTATTTCGAGGGGCTACGTAGATAAATAAGCCGCATTTGGTCATGCCAGGAGAGAATCTTGGTCAGCCTATGAAAGTTTCAGTCTATGAATATTTCCGCCGATCCTCGTATATTTAGCAAATCGAACGATCATGTAGATCTCGTTTGTCATTATTGCAATGAAGTCACTGCCTACAAGAGCTCATTTAATAACTGTTTTTTTGAAAAAAAACAACACTTAACAGTTCAACATGTCTCTAAATCAATTATTCAATATTAATGGTTCACCTTACGCTGGAATCGACTTCGTCTAGCAACCACTCAAGATTCGAGCCAAAGTAAAAGCTCTTAGATGATAGCCCAACCTGCAAGAAACTTCTACTAAATTTCCCTTAAATAATTACTTTTAAATAAGGAATGATTCATTACTCATGAATCAATTTAGAGAGTTATAAGAAAATTACTGGAGAGTCAAACTTAAAATGTCTTTGATCATAGCTCTGCCCAATCAAGGCTGAACTGTACTTACATAGCAACAACATTAACAACATAAGAAATACGTAGCAATTGGTAGAAATAGTTCATTTTGGTAAATTAAGTTATAGTAAACATGGTCACTCACCATTCTGAGTTTAAAACACGTCATCGACTTTCAAGAGTTTATAACAAAACTTTGTGAAGTACTTTTCATTGGAATCAATCAATAACAACTCATATCCCGTCAAACTATTGCCAAGGACAATAGCTGTCCATTTCACAATAATATGAATTGAAAATAATTTCAGGCTTAAATTGAAAAAGTTCATCTTAAATTTCAATAATACTCTAATAAACGAAATTGTTACCGTTTAAAATATTAACATAAAGTAACTAACTTCAACACACACACACGTACACACAGAGGCGCGCACGCACTTACATACATATAAACACAAACAAACACACACAAGCACGCTCACACTCACATATTCATACATATAGATTTATACACACACGCAGCAAACACACAAACACACACATACACACACGCAAACACACAAACACACACACACATACACACACACAAGCACACACACATACATATATATTTATATACATACACACACACACACATATACACACACACAGACATATATATATATATATATATATATATATATATATATATATATATATATATATATATATATATATGGTTTCTTCTTGTGCATTTTTTAAATTTATATTTGTTTAACAACGAACTCAATATTTCGTTGATATACGAAAATAAATTTAGTGCAAAACGGGTGGGTCTTCTAGAAGATTCTGAGAATAAGTTGGTAAGTAGTGTATAAGATAATTAAGGATCTCGACGATAAAACGGCTGTGAGTGCATCGATGTATATTTTCTAAACACCAGATTTCTTAACCGCCAAATTTGTTTAGCTGCATCTAATTTGTGTCCGATACCAATGCTAAATCAACATAATGAAACACAAACAGACACTAATTTAAAAGAAAATAAGCACCACACATACACAAAAATATATATGTATATGCATCTGTATTTCTATTTGTGTGTGCGCGTATATGCATATATGTGAATGTATGTATGTATATATATATATATATATATATATATATATATATATATATATATATATAAATATATATGCGTATATGTTTTTATAACCTAAACGTATATGAAATCTGATGATCAAAAAGGTGGGACGCAAGAAGACGAAGAAGAAGAAGACGAAGAAGATGAAGAAGATGAAGAAGATGGAGAAGAAGAAAGGTTGATGAAGATCTTGATGAAGATGGTGGGGATGAGGATGGAGATGTATTGGTAGGGGTGACTGTTTCGTACTATTGGTGTTGCTATGTTTTGGTGGATGTGGAGGTTAGGGAGATGATATCCTTAATGAAGAAGACCAAGAAGACGAAAAGAAATTGTGAATAAGACTAAGGAAATTGAATTGATTGCAATTAAGGGAGTTTATTTATTTTCTTGGTGGTTGTTAAACAGCTCCCCTTCCAACGTCTACCAAAAAGAACAGAAAAAATAGTTGCAGTGATTGTATATTTAAGATGGGAATGTCATGGCTTTTTCGATTAACTGTGGTTTCATATCCTACCACAAAAATGTTGTTCTCTTCGTCTCGTTGGATATCTAAACCTCGGGGAACATCAACTAGAAATTGTACATGTGATCAGGAAATTGTGTTCGTTCATTTACTTAATATTGCAAAAGGCAAAGTTGATAATATGTGAGACTCCCCTCCGAAATATCCACAATGCTGCTATAACAAACTCATGATGATCTTATAACCACTTCCACCACTGAGAAAAATATTTTACTTTTTGCTGAGGGTTTGCTCTCTGTTGTCTGAGTTGTTCTTTCACGGAAATTCATTAACCGTATCTATTATGAAGCTTGCTCCCAACTCCTTAGTTCTTGAATCACTCGGCTTTCTGAGCCCATTACCTGCCAGGTTGGACGGACTTAATCTAGTTATAAATCCAGGGCATCCCACCTCAAAGGGAAGCAACAAACTGCCCCCATCGAATCGGGACTGCTTAAGTTCTTCATATTTTATATACTATGTTTCATACACCCACTACATTCTGCCCTCTCATTTATATATGATGGAGTCTTGTTCCGTGGATGGAGTCTTGTTCTTGTCTTATGTTGCTGGATTGAAAAGTCATCTCCGTACTCCTGTGAAGTTGCAGATTTGATGGAATGATTGAGCTGATACTGAGACGGCAATGACCTGTGTATGTATGTATGTATCTTCTTCTTCACTTAACAACTACAATGGGAAGCCAGTCCATTGTATGGAGTCAGCAAATTCAGCTAATCATATTTATTATCTGAATTGGATTATTTAATTTCGAACCGAAATAAGATATATTTGGAATAATGTTATGAATATAATCAACAACGATAGGAGTATCTACAAGACCTGCCACTGGCACACTTCTAAGACGTGGTCTCGTCTAATGCTATTAAAGGCGTTTTGCATTATCCTATTTAACACTGTGACGATGTGCTACATGCTCGATGAAGTATTTTCCTTACATCCACTTTTAACACCACCTTCAGTTGAAGGGGGTACAGTTCCTGACAGAAGGCCCCACAAGTTGAATTGATGACTGTACAAAGTTAACTAAAATATAGGTAAAGTTTCGTGAGATGGATTCGAACGAGTGACGTTAGGATAACAGTTTCTAAACCCTTACTACAGCGCTCCACTCTAACAACTGAGCTATCGCCAGAAATATTTAGCAGCTGTCAAAATATATTACCTAATGTTACTAAGTGATATCACGTGCTTTAAGGCATTTTAGGATTTAGAAGTTGATGTATATATGTATGTGTGTGTATATGTGTATGTATATGTGTTTATATGTATATATGTTTACACACACACACACACACACACACACACACACACACACATATATATATATATATGTGTGTGTGTGTGTGTGTGTGTGTGTATATATATATATATATGTGTATATATGTATATACTCTGTGTATACATGTATTTTTTCTGTTATTTTAATTCAGCCTCACTTCATTTTTAATAGATTTTAATTTCAAATCTTATATCCATAACATAAATATTTCATCTGATGAGCGAACTGGACGTTTTTGTTAGAATTATCTGATTTCCCGAAACCTTAGGTAATGGAATATTGTTGTTTATTAAATATATATATATATATATATATATATATATATTTAAAAAATAATAGAGGTGTGACACACGAGTTGTGATATATTAGTAAAAAGGAAAAGAAAATGCTGATAAATTTTTCCCAGTGAAAAATATTAATTTAATTAGGAATAAGTATAAATTAGTAATAAGTATTAGTTAGTATTCAGTTTTAGTTTTAAGTTTTTACCGGTTACGCATTTCTTATGCTTTTCAAAAATAATTTTGAGATAGAGTGCTCGTGATTTTTGTTCTAATCTGATCAGTTTTGGAAATACTTCCTGTTTTATGTGAAAAAAGTGGCTTGGGAGGTATTAAGATTTGGTTGGTTGTTGAATGTTTCGTGATAAGCACTATAAATTTCGCGCCAATTCGTGTTGCAAAAATTCTTGTAGTCAAAACAATTTTGATTGGTCGGTAGAAGTCACATAAATGTTTAAATTGATTTTAGCGCGAAATGGTTTCGCGCCAAATGTAGGTTTGTCGAAGAGTATCCTTTTTCGCTTGATTGAGTTGCAGTCATGTTGAGAGGTCAACAGTTCAGGTGTCTATTAAGACAAATGTGTGTGTGTGTGTGTTTGTGTGTGTAGCAAAGTAGTTCATTGTTGTGATAATGGAAATGAATCGGTCAGTAGGAATGTGTGTGTACGTGTGTGTGTGTGTATAACAGGAGGCTGGACTGGTGTAATTCCTTAAAAGGTTTATTATACTATGATCATTTCAATGACCGTGTTCAGTATGAATCCGGTGACTTGATCAGGTATTCGAAATATAATAAAGGAATGTAATCCATGGTGCTGAAAATTGGAGACATGAGGGCGGCCGACCATTTAGCAGCTACCAGCCAGTCAATCGCCCTCAAGTCTATATATATATATATATATATATATATATATATATATATATATATATATACCGAAATGTCAAACAAGTTGAAGCGCGAGTTCTAAATGAGAGTAGCGCCAAATAAAATTAAGGTTAGTCACAATGGTATACTATAATTATATATATGTATATATGTACGTGTGTATAATGTATACACACACACACACACACATATATATATATGTGTGTGTGTGTGTATATATACATTATACACACGTACATATATATTAAATATAACCTCTACACATATATATATATATATTTATATATATATATATATATTTATATATATATATATATATATATATATATATATATATATATATATATATATATATATATGTATGTATATATATATATGTATATATATATATATATTTATATATATATATATATATATGTATATATATATGTGTGTGTGTGTATGTACATATTTATAATTATAGTATACCATTGTGTCTAACCTTAATTTTATTTGGCGCTAATCTCATTTAGAACTCGCGCTTCAACTTGACATTCCGGTATGAGTGCCACCTTGCGTGATCACACCATATACATATATAGATACATAGATATATACATATACATACATATACATAGATATATACATACATACATATATACATACATACATACATACATACATACATACACATAGCCTCTCATGCATGATCACACCATATACGCATACATACATACAGCCTCTCATGCATGATCGCACCATATACACAAATACACACATTCACACATATATGCACAAATACACACATTCACACACATATGCACAAATACACACATTCACATAGCTCCTCGCCCAGTTTCATTGAGATACGTTTTTCACATACACGTTTTTAGAGAGATGAACAACCACACACTCACCACATACACAAACTTATATATTCCCACACACATTCATAACCACACCCTCGCACACATAGAGATTTACACATGCACACTCATTAGTAGATGCTCGCACATACATAAGAGTATTCACTCAGAAACTCACACACAGAGATAGCTAAAGATTACCCCACGGCATTTATAATATAATGAAATACATGAAATTAAGCATAATAATAGGGATTCTTAACAATGGGTGGAATATTTCCAAGTTGGGGCCTCATCCATTAAATATTTACACTTGACTCTTACACTTATTCCAACTTAGTTTCCAGTTGGTATTATAGTTTCTTGATCCTTGTAATGATGAAAGGTAAATTTAGCAGCCCTGGGAATTGAACGAGTGGAGGTCCATGGTCTTTTGGTAAAGATATCAGACTTGCGATCATAATGTCGCGTGCTCGATTCTTTGATTTGGTTTTGTGTTGTGTTCTTGAGAAAAGAATCATTTCGCGTTGGTCTAGTTTACTCAGCTGAAAATGAGTACCAGCAATAGCTGGGGGTTACCAAGTGATAGATTGGCGCCCTGTCCAGGGGGAAGTCTTGTACTCTCAGTGGCTTAACACCATGGAAAATGGGATAAGAACCGATCAGCCTCCAGTCTCGAGGCAAATTTAGACGGTTTTTTAGAATTGAACTCACAGCATAAAGGCATATTACTACAGTGTATTTTGTCCGCTACGCGACTGGATCTACCAACCCAAGCTTTCATTAACTTTAGTAATGATTCAAAGGTGGATTGGCTGTATCGGTAGAGCGTCGGACATATAGATACGTCTCTTTACGTTCCAAGTTGAGATCCCGCCGAGATTAGCTTTGACTTTCAAGTGGATTTAACTGCTATATTTAAAACATCGACGCTTTCTCGTTGATTTAAACCAATTTGAGGCCTGAATGAGAAAATGTATTAAAAGCGTTCCATCCAAGACTATCCCATACTCTTCTATGATGTTACATATATAGAACAACATTATTCAACGTGACTTCTCCCTTCTCAGACGGCTGCGTTTAATTTGAGCGTGATTTGACTGCTATGTCAAGTAGGTGAAATAAGAGATGTCTTTTATAACTTAGAGTGGTGGTATCGATGACCCTTTCCAACAGCCTCCGATCCGAGAATTGTGGAAGTGAGGAAGCTATCCTTAAATCGGAGACTTCAACAGAATGAACTCCGCTAAAAGCAATCAAGGGCCAGGAAATGATGTTAAACCGACAGGCCGATTATATATGCCCCACAACTAAGTAGACCACTGGGAGATTTAAACCCCAGACAGCAAAACCCCACAAGAAATACCGCAAGGTATCATATCCAAAGTTATGAGGATTCCACAAGCCAACCGTTCTGGACTTCTACTTATCGGATCGGACTGTTGCAAAACAAAGTTAACCGCTGCGAGATTTGAACCCAGAAAGCGAGAATTCACACGACATCTCAGCCGCTGCTCTAAACATTCTACTAATTCGCCGTACAGTATTTCTTTCTCTATAAAGATTTTTTCCTCAACAATTTCCGCTACGTTATTAGGCATTTATTTACACCCGCCTCTACATTACATCTAAACAAGCTTCAGTGATATTAAATAACACGATAACCCCGCCTCTTTTCTATACTACCTCCTCTTTGTAAATCAACTCTACTGTATTTCATTACCGATAAATGGAATATCTGACACTCTGTCAGTCAGTTAGTCAGTCAGGCAAATAGACAGATATTTCAGTCATTTGTGACAACCAGTGAAACTAGGTGGCTGGCCGGGCAACGGTTTGTGGTAGACAGAATTCAGATTATAAGAATTCAAACACAAAACACGAAAGAGAAGAATTTACAAAAAATTGTGTAATGGACTATCAAATGGAGGGAAACACTTTGGGTGGTGCAATTCAGAGATAAATTCTGAAACGGTTCTCGAAAGTCTCCTCTCTCTCTCTCTCTCTCTCTCTCTCTCTCTCTTATAAAAAGTCGAGACCCGACGGCTGAACTCTTGCCGTTTCAACAGCTGGTTCCAGATATATATATATATATATATATATATAATAAAGAGAGAGAGAGAGATGTGATTTGTTATGCAATTCGTATACAAATGCAAACCAAGAAAAGTGAGACAACAAAATAAATTTAGATTGAGAAGAAAGAATGGAATGTAAAAAAAGAAAATATATATAAAAAAAAACGAACGGAAAAGGAAGAGAAAGACAAGGGTTCTAGTGTTACAGAAGAATGGGGAGGGGAAAGTGGGGATGATTGGGCTCTGGGCCTTGGGCACGGCAGTAATGGGGCTGCGACCCTCGGACAAAAACATTCCCGCGGACAATAGCCAGCGGCGAGAAAAAGAAAGAATAAAGAAGAATGAAGAAAAAAGAAGAAAAGAAAAAGAAAAAGAAAGAAACAAGACGAAGACGAATGAAGAAAAAGAAGAAAAAGAAGAAAGAAAAAAGAAGAAGAAGGGAAACGAGGAGGAATATAGAAAGATTTTAAAACATGGTAGAGAGGGAAAAATGAGCGAATATTTCATGAGGAGGCGTTTATAAAACAAGAGTATTATATAAATGGCAGTTGTGACTATCTGACTATCTGACAGTCTGACAGTCGTCAGTGTGAGAGGGAGGAGCCTAATGGTTGATGTGGGCGGAGTTAAAAGAACATCTCTCAGGCGTCTTTACTGCTGATTATCATATCCCTGCTATTACTAATACTACATACTATAGTAAGGAAGGAAGGAAGGAATGAAAGAAGGATGGAATAGTGGTGGTGGTGGTGGTGGTGGTGGTGGTG
>OZ024758.1:495000-502500 GCA_964016885.1 Eledone cirrhosa
TATATATTAAATATAGGAACATATGTAGACATTATTGGACATCATAATCTTTTTTTTGCGATATTCCTTGCTAGGTGTGATTTGATAGATAATTTTTGGCTTTGTCTTGTAGTGAACTTGGCAATATATTGTCAATTAACCTTGAAGGGTTGTTCTTTGTGGTTTATTTTTTATTTTCATTTTTATTTTTATTTTTATTTTTATTTTTATTTTTATTCTTTTAGTATTGTAGTATTCTATAATATTTTTATATTTTTATTTTTTATTTTATTTTATTTTTATTTTTAATATTTTTATATGTAAAGTTTTAATACGTAATATTTTTAATACGTAGTATTTTTAATATGCAATATTTTTATTATGTAATATTCTTTCGTAATATTCTTTTTTAGTTTTCTATTCTATATTTTTATATTTTTATATATTTTTACTTATTATCATTATTATTGTTATCTCTGCTTATAATATAATATATATTTTCGATTAGTATATTGAAATCTGCTCTCTATTTCTGCTTGATAGATAATCTTGTAGAGTAATCGCAAGAATAATAATACGCTCAAATGTTTATACCACATTGAGAATGTTTTCCGGTAACTTTGAATTTGCGGAGTGAATCAGTTGGATTCACATAGACATATGAATTTTTTTTAAAAACTAAACATAAGATAATGAATTTTCACGCATTGTGAATACTTGTTTCATTCAGGAATACTGATATTTACAATATAGTGTAAGTTTTATAAATACTAATACATTAAAACATAGGGTTTTCTACGCCTCGAATATGTCTGGCTATTTTTAAATTTTTCTCTCTCTATATCTCTCTATATCTCTCTATATCTCCCTTACATTAATACTTGAGCTAAATAAATAAATAAATAAATAAATAAATAAATAAATGCATCATTGATACACTTACTCAAAATGACCTCCCACTACCTAATTTTTCTATATCTATATTTATATATGTATCTATCTCTATTTCCTCTCTCTCTCTATATATATATATATATATCTCTTTCGGTCTCTTTACATGAAGCTCTTCGCTTTATCTATTTTTCCATCTCTCTATTTTGTCCCATGCATTTCTTCTTTTTCTTCTTTTTTTTCTTCTTTTTCTTCCTTTTCTTCGTTTCGTCTTTCTTTCTTTCTTATTTCCCTCTTTTCTCTCTCTCTTTCTTTCTCTCTGTATTTTCACTGCTAGAGTGAACCTCTTCAAATGAAGTTGATGTTTATTACGGTATGTCGAATATATTTATCTATAAAACTGTTTATATTGTATTTTGTCTGATGAAGGCATAGCATATTGTTAATATGATATCCCCGAAATATATATAATGAAATAAATATGGTTTTATAAATATAGTTTTCCATTTATGTAATATTGTAGTGTATATATATATATGTATTTATATATATATATATGTATTTATATATTTATATGTATTTATATATATATATATATATATATATATATATATATATATATATATATATGGATTTATATATATGTATGCAGTTGATGGCTGAGATTATTGAAAAATAAACCTAATTTTGGTAATTCAACGAGATTATCTTGGTCAGCCTATGAATATTTCAGCCGGCCCTCGTACAAGAATCTGGAGGTAAATGTGTAGAACGTATAGGTATATGTATCACATATATAAACAATGGAAAGGAAAACATAAATACAGTTACATAAGACGAACACACAACTACATCTCTCCTTCGTCAGACACTTGCGTTATATACGTACATAAATCGTTATTGCCCCAATCGGTCCTGAAACACTAAACACCCTAAAACCAACACTTACCTGCACTCATACCACCTGCCAAACCAACCCTCAATCACCCTCCAAATTCGGCAAACAAAACGCGAACCATCCACCTTCTTACACCCGGCATACGTAACCAGACCACAACAGTCATCAAATGGGAAGACAGAAGTTATCAAGCTGCAGCTGTCATATTACTTAGTTTCTATATAATAAAACCAATAAAGCTATTGATATCTGCAGCGACTAAGACCCCATTACGTCATATGCTGTGCTTCACCTTCTCCCTTTCTCTCTCGACTCTCCATCCAGATGACGTGGAGTCACGTTACGTGAGGTCATATAATTCACAACTTAGTTTTATAAAAATTTGGTGAAGAAAACAAATAATTTAGTTCCTCAGTAACACAGCGGGTATATACTTTTAATGATAATAAACAAAATTAGGAAGTGCAAAACACTATCATTAACGATAAAGATAATATATAGGCAACAAGGATGTCTCTAGAGTTGCTGTACCTGCTAGATATAACAGCCAACTCACCTCAATCCGACCCCATCACCTAAAAATAGAAAAGGTACATTAGATAATGTAGACCTATATTTGAAAAAGAAAAAAAGCAGCATTGAAACCCCTATCAGTATCTATCCGTTTGATCAAGACCGAACTAACCTTCAACAACAACAACAACAACAACAGCAGCAGCAGCAGCTACATTAGAAAGAATTATAATCACTCAGGAAAACCAAGAAATGAAACAACACTATAGACAGTGCAACAACAAACAAAAGATTTCTCATATTGGTTCACTGACAAATTTACGGGAGAGAAGCTTAGTATGCATGTCGTTGTTATTTAGCCCCGGGTCAATTCTGATTGACAAGGCTCTATGATCTACGTCATTCAACATGTATGTAAGGACTACATTATCTATTATCACCTCTCCTATTGATGATGGAAGAGGTCATTTGAAGCAGATTTGCTCGTTATTTCTATCACATAGAGCAACCATATATATGAAATTAAATATTATTTTACTATTATATTACAGTATAGTGTGTTAAGTATTTCATAGTATTTTATTGTGTATTAGTTATCTTTTAGCTTGTCATAATATGTCAACTGTTTGGTAGGATGTTATTATGCAATCTGTGAAGGCGCGTGACCTCGTAGTTATAGTGTTGGGCTTACACTCTAACCGGGTGGGGTGTTGTGTCTCTGGTTTTACGATCAAACCGGGCGAAGTGCTGTATCCCTGGTTTTACGATCAAACCAGGTGAGGTGTTGTGTCCTTGGGCTTACGATCAAACCGGGTGAGGTGTTGTGTCCTTGGGCTTACGATCAAACCGGGTGAAGTGTTGTGTCCCTGGTTTTACGATCTAACCATGTGAGATGTTGTGTCCTTGGGCTTACTATCTAACCGGGTGAGGTGTTGTGTCCCTAGTTTTACGATCTAACCGGGTGAGATGTTGTGTCCTTGGGCTTACGATCCAACCGAGTGATGTGTTGTGTCCCTGAACAAAAAATATCATTTCAAACAGTTCTAATTCACTCAGCTGAAAATGAGTACCAGCCGTAGCCTGAAGTTAGCCCAAATGGACTGGTGCACCGTCCAGGTTTAGTCTTCTACTCTCAGTTGCTAAATGCTCAAGAAATCGAGATAATTTCAGGGCTTCGTCTGACTCGTGCATATATGTAAAACGCTAACTGTAACTCCCTTTATATGTGAACTATTCTATTCTATGTTATTACATATGAACTATTTTACGGTATACTGTATGTATTGTATAAATCCTGATAGAATCGTAGGGGCGCCGTATTGACACACGGCATTTCTTGGGCATTTTAAGCCTGGCGGAGCCCATCTCTCTCCAGGCCTGTTATATCATATACAGTATTATTATGTTAAATATTTTATTTATTTTATGAGTTAACTATTTTATAGTTTGTGGTACGATTTCAAGCAGCCAATTATTTCTGAAAATACACCCCGTCATCATGAAAATGGAATGGTATGTAAGATAAATAGACTGAGTGCTCGACCAGAACTGAGCTAGGTTTAATCAACGACTACAACAGCAGTAATACTGACAGAAATAACGTCACCAAAGGGAACAGTGGGAGCACTATAATTTCACTACTGTTTCATTAGTTTGTTGGGCTTTTATATCTACGTGAAATGGATCATTAGTGAGTGAAATTGTTTACTCTCAGTTTAAATCACAAGATTCCCTGTGAAAATGTAAACAAATGTAAATACATTCTTATATTTTTCGGACAGAGAAAAATACTGAGGTGTATCTATAGAATTTTCATCAGAATCGCCAGTGTTAATATATGAAGAACCGATAAGGTAACATAAAGCTGTAGCTATCAAATATATAAAGGTATCCCCAATATTTTACTGTATACATATATATATATATAATAACCGAAAAGGTAACATAAAGCTGTAGCTATTAAATATATAAAGGTATCCCCAATATTTTACTGTATACCAAAGGAACAATAATTTATTTACATTTGTTTATGCTTAAACAAAGATGCTTATAATTTAAACTATATGTGTTACTGCATTAAATTCATCTCAGATGTTATTTTTTATCTTAGATAAATCTTCTCACTCAGCAGAAATGATAACTACAATATCTACCGACCCCACTCTCACTATTACTGCCTCCCCCACTTTAATACCACAAACATCTTTGCAGATACTTCCATAAATTTAATCATACCCGTCAGCATCACAACCATCATCTCTTATCCGAGTCAATGAGGGGACCTATACATGGTCATTCGTCCTGCTAGAAATGGCACCTGAATATTCTCATCTCATCACGCGTTATTCTCTTTTTAAAAAGTTAAATACATTAAGATATACTATGTCCCAATGAGAGAAAAAAAAAGAAAAAGAAAAATGACGGGTTAATCACGACTGGAATGCATTTTATAATAGGTATGTTCGGTCAGGACTTACCTAGGGCTAAATAACAATATATGGTACTATCACTAAAAGGATCCTGATCATGATGATGATGATCAACATCATTCGCCAGAACTACTATTACGAACACTACTACCACCTTACTATACACTAGTACCAGTCATATGTTCACGTCCATTGCCACCACTGCACTGGCAATCATTACTGCCATAAAACCATATTACACTCTATTAAACATCACATCCAGCACTGAAGTATTCTGCTACCGAAACTAATATAGCTATCACCGCTATAGGAACACCAAACACCATCCTCCCCACCACCCACTGCTATAACTCCACTGATCCCTTTTATACACAGACCTCCATCAAAACATCCGTGACAAAATGCCCCAGCATTACAATCACCAAATTATCGCCCTTATCACCAGCACCACCCCCATTATCACCAGTTCTATAATTCTAATACTATCACTACCAACACCAACACCAGTAGTATTAATACTACTATCACCAACAACAACACCAACAACATTACCATCAACAGAAGCATCATTAAAATTATTAAAAGCACACACTAACATCATCAACATCCTCAATTCCACCATAATAACACTACAACAAGCACCACTACCACTAGCACCACCGCCACTACTAACATCAGTACTACCACCCGTACCACTAGCACCACCGCCACTACTAACTTCAGCACTACCACCACTATCACTAGCACCACCGCCACTACTAACATCAGTACTACCACCCGTACCACTAGCACCACCGCCACTACTAACATCAGTACTACCACCCGTACCACTAGCACCACCGCCACTACTAACTTCAGCACTACCACCACTATCACTAGCACCACCGCCACTACTAACTTCAGCACTACCACCACTATCACTAGCACCACCGCCACTACTAACATCAGTACTACCACCCGTACCACTAGCACCACCGCCACTACTAACATCAGTACTACCACCCGTACCACTAGCACCACCGCCACTACTAACTTCAGCACTACCACCACTATCACTAGCACCACCGCCACTACTAACTTCAGCACTACCACCACTATCACTAGCACCACCGCCACTACTAACTTCAGCACTACCACCAGTACCACTAACACCAGCGCCACTACTAACTTCAGCAGCACCACCACTACCACTAACAACACCACCACCACTACCACCACCACTACAACTAACAACACCACCACCACCACCAATATCACCACTACCACTAACAACACCACCACTACCACCACCACCACTACAACTAACAACACCACCACCACCACCAATATCACCACTACCACTAACAACACCACCACCACCACCACCACCACTACAACTAACAACACCACCACCACCACCAATATCACCACTACCACTAACAACACCACCACTACCACCACCACTAACCACACTAACATCACTATCAGTACCACTAACTAAGACCAGCACTGCGAAGAATGCCGCTAACACTACCACCGCCACTATCACCAGTTACCACAACAGCGCCAACATCAGTTTTAACAATAATACCACCGGCTGCACTACTAATATCACCAACATCAGCAGCACCAAAATCACCATCACAACAACAATAAATCTGACAACAACAACAACAACAGCTAGAAAAGCAGCAGCGGCGTCAATCGAAGAACGAAGGTGGGGCTATACGGGTGGTGTACATGTAGGTCTTGCAAGGAGATGTGGTCGAAGTGGCAGCTGTAAGTTTTTTGGCCTTCTTTTATTCCTTCTTGCTTTTTTTCTTCTTTCGATGATTATTATATTTTTATTTTTATTAATATTGTTATTATTATTTTTATTATACTACTAATATTATTATTTTTATTATATACAACAGATACACACACAAACACACATACACAGACACATACATACACGCAGACAGACAGACACACACACATACACTGATGCTGTATTGCAGTGTTTTTAGTTTGTCTGTGTGTCTGTTGAATTGACAGGCTAGTCTTTAAAACTTTGCATGTCTGACAGTGTGAGTGAAAGCGTGTATACACCCATATATATATATACGTATATATACACACATGCATACATACATACATACATACATACACACATACATACGTACATACATACACACATATATATATATATATATAAACAATCGTAAACAAAGAACTAACTCTCTACTTACACCTGACTTCTGTTTTTATTTTTCAAACACACATCATATATATATACAAATATGTATATATATATATATATATATATATATATATATATATATATATATATATGTATGTATGTATGTTATAATAAATAAATTTGTTGAATTACCAGCAAATTAAATATATCTTTGCTTATATATATAGAGAGAGACATGTATGTATGCATATATATATATATATGTGTATTCATATACAAATGTGTTTATGTGCATGTATATATGCATATCTCTATATGTGTTTTAGTGCACTTGTGTATATATGCGTGTGTGGGTGTATTTCAGTGACTGTTTCTGTCATGTTTGTATACATGAAAAGTTTATATGTCCAGGTGTGTTCAGTTATGTGTGGTATATATATTCATAGGTAGCATCATGTATGTATGTATGTATGTATGTATGTATGTATGTATGTATGTATGTATGTATGTATGTATGTATGTATGTATGTATGCATGTATGCATGTATGTATGTATGTATGTATGTATGTATGTATGTATGTATGTACGTATGTATATATCTGTATATATATATATATTTCTATATATA
>OZ024758.1:515000-525000 GCA_964016885.1 Eledone cirrhosa
TTTCTACGTTATGTACAAGGCCAGCAATTAACCATTGTATTACTGGTACTTTATTTTATCGACCCCGTAAGGCAAAGTAATAATAATAAATTTAAAGACTAAAATCCAAAGAGGTCTCGATAAGGATAAATATATATCAAATATATAAGAACCGTAGAGCAAATATTTATTAAAATAAAAGATTAAAGAATCGCTGCTTTCACCCTTAACGTTAAGGGTGAAAGTAGCGATTCTTTGCTTAAACTTTAATCTGCTATTTTAATATATATATATATATATATATATATATATATATATATATATATATATATATATATATATATATATATATATATATATATACATATATATATTTATAAATATATAAACTTAAGAAAAATAACAAAGCGAGATCAAGACAACGAACGAAAAACAATATTTTAAGATGAAACCTTAACAAATTTATAATATATATATATATAGATATAATATTTTGTAAGACTTGGTATGCTATTTTTGTATATGTTTCCATACTATATGCATAATGTTACTGAGCCTGTGGATTCACAGTTTGAGCCTGTTACAATTGGTCTTGATTTAAAATCCTTAGAGTGCTGTATGTTTATATAAGTTAAAGTTGATTCTTTATAGACATCAGAAATTGCTTTGTTCTTGTGGATTTTAGGGAGATCGTAGAAATTGATACTTTTATATTCAAAATGAGTTACGTAGTCATATTCTTTGTTTGATAAACCTTTTTGATGTCGGTGAATGAGTATGTTTATTTAAGGCATCGTCTTCCAGTGTTGGTAATTGTGTACCTTTTCGCAAAAGGTATTGTCTTTTAGTAGAGATAATATAGCACTCTGACGTGTTTAACAATCATAATGATAACAGTACTTCCTTTACTTGATTCCTTAATAACGATGTCATTATTGTTTTTGAGTTCCCCTTCCTATTGACTGGTATTGGGTTTAAGGTTTAGGGTGTGGTAGTTCGTTGTATGGAAATGTGGATATAAAGTCACAAAACTTGTCTTTTTGTTTTATTCTTACATTTTCTTGATTTGTAACTTTTGTTTCTAACAATTGATTTGTCGCTGTTTCCCATATTAAATAATTCCTCTGTTAGGTGTAATTTTCTGCAGAAATGTGAAATATCATCTTTGATTTCGCTGTATTGTGGTGTTGGAGTAAATTTTAGACCTGTTGATAGAATATTAATTAGTTACATTGAAGAGATTTCTTTCGAGTAGGTTGATTATCTTCCGTTTGTATTAACAGGTGTCGGGAATTCTGTCAAAAACCATCTTTCAAATATGGCATTGCATTGCTATTTCTGTATCCGTTCACATTGTCTCTATTATAATGTTACAATAAACTATGTTGTAATGATTTGTGCATTATTAGATATCGGTTGTGACTGGTTCTGTCTGTAATTGTTCTACGAGTAGTTATTTGATCAGTTGAATATGTTGTAATCTTCGATTTTGGAAAAAACTATCCCTCTTGGGGGTAAGGGTACTTTGAGTTGGGTTTTTATCATATCTATATATTCTGGAATTATGCGTAAGATAATTATTTCACAAAATTCTATGCATAAGAACGTGATCATCCTCAACAAATCAAATCGTATCTTATATCGATAGCAATGTGACCTATGTTGTCTCCGTAAAAGTAGAACATTTTAAAGCTCCTGTCAGCCGCGAGACATACGGCAAAGCTCCATGTTTTCGTGTCACTTTTGAAACCGGTAAAGCGATCTATTGAAATAAATCTTCTTCTTAGCAATAAAGTGCATTTCAGCGTCTTTATATATATATATATATATATATACATACATACACACACATATATATATATACATATACATACACACACACACACACACACACACACATATATATATATATGTGTGTGTGTGTGTGCGTCTGTGTGTGTGTGTATGTATATTTATAGTCAATAAATGAAACAAACAAAACACAGGAGGTAATTTTTACAGCGTTATATTAGGTTCACAACATATTGAATATCAACACATTTCTTTGTGGTTGAGGTGATATTTAATACGTCACAATTTGATGCGATATAAATATACACATATATATATATACATATATAGGCATGTCTTTGTTGATAAGTTGTTTGCACTGCATCACGTGGTTTCCTGTTTAATTGAACAACGTGAAACTTTCTGCAATTCTCTTCATTCCTTCTCCGATACTGAAAACTACCGCGTGAACATCTATATCTACTATAATCTTTCACCGTAATTTTATTCATATATATATATATATATATATATATATATATAATTGAACATACAAGAGAGATAAACACAAATATAAACATACATGTGTTCGAATTGTAAAGGATCAGGTTTGCTGGATTGAGGAAGCGAAAACCAATCCAAACCAAACAGTGAGAGTGTTTTATTATTTCTGGCAATATTATAACAATATGACCCTCCCCATAATATTGCCAGAAATAATAATAAAACACTCTCACTGTTTGGTTTGGATTGGTTTTCGCTTCCTCAATCATATCTTGTGCGTGACGCCATCACCCCTTCCTTCCTCAGTCATCTATAGTGAGTGACATCATCACCCATTTCTTCCTCAATCATCTCTGGTATGTGACGTCATCACCTCTTCCTTCCTTAGTCATCTATAGTGAGTGACGTCATCACCCCTTCTTTCCAAAAATCATCTCTAGTGCGTGACGCTATCACCCCTTCCTTCCTCAGTCATCTTTAGTGTGTGACGGAAGGATGGACGGTGTATACTAGATGTTTTACTTTCTAGGGATAGGCTATATGTCCCAGATCTGGAAAGCTTAGAAGTCGAGAAGTTACACAGTTAATGAACATTAGATTAACAGGTTAGACTAGGTATTCTCTTTTAATGAGATATCAGAAGAGCACGGTTCAAGCATCAAGCTTATGCTACAATAAATATTTCCTTTTGACCCTCATTAGAACAAAGACTACATACAACAACAAAGGTCTCAATAGGTGCTTCAAAAGAAAAGAACAACGATTATGACCGACTATAGAAACAAATACTTTAAAACAAAAACAACAATAAATTTATTCTGAAAGAAAGTAGAAATGTAGTCTTGGAACATTGTATTATATTGAGGAAGTGACCGATAAATGGAAAGGAGAGAGAGATGGAGGGAGAGAGATGGAGAGTGAGAGAGAGAGGGAGAAAGAAATAGAGTAAGAGAGAGAGGGGAGAAAGAGAGAGAGAAGAGAGAGGGATACAGAGATAGAGGTCGGGAGAGAAAGAGAGATGAGAAAAACAGGCAGGCGAGAGAGAGGAAAACGGGGAGAGAGACTGAGAGAGAGAGGGGGGGGGGGGGGAGATTGTTATCCTGATTCTCTTGACTACACTATGTTGTATGAGAGTTTGTTAACAGGAAAACAAATACGATGAAAAAATCAATTATCTATTTCTTTCCCCAAATTCTCCATCTTCCCAGTTTCCCGCTTTACAATTTCCCGTAGCTTTTCCACTAGAGTTTTGTTTGTAGTTTCCGCCTATACCATTCAATAAAACACCATTCTACAACACACTACATCAGCCCTACCACCATACCACTCTACTTCCTAGATTTCCACTTTCTGACCATTTCACATCCTAGTATTGTTTTAGTCCAGGTATCTAAGAGATGATTTTTTCCGCTTAGCTACACATCATCCAAAGTTTTCTTTTCTACACATACACAAAAGCACATACGGATTCACATTCACACACACAAACATACACATACACACAACTCGTCACACATATATACTCATACCCACACACAGACGTTACACGTACACACATGTACACTCGAACAAAATCTCAGACACAAACATATGCCAAATCAACAATTCTTTCAACATTCACATAAATAAAATATAGTCTACTATAGTATTGACTTTATTCAAGTTTATTTATTTTGTCCTTACCAATAAACGACCCCTTTTGCCCTCTTTCTTGCCCCACCCCTCTCTCTCTCTCGTATATACTTGTATATATGTATGTCTGTGCGTGTTCGTGGGTGAATTAATGTAGACATGTACATAAATGAATATATATATATATATATGTTTATCCCGGGTTTAATCGGGGGTAACCACAGTAAGTAAGGTATTCAATACATAGCAGAGTATAAATATTTAATATATATATATATATATATATATATATATATATATATATATATATATATATGTGTGTGTGTAAGTGAAGTAATTCCGTCGGAAAGGTCCAGGAAAAAAGAGTGCTCTATGTAGGTTACATAGCTTACCACTGGTAAATGAAATAATTGCCTTATGTTGTTTATTACATAACTATATATATATATATATATATATATATATATATATATATATATATATATATATATATATATATATATATATATATATATATATATCAGAATATTGTACTTTGGATGAAGCATTATAAAATAGGAAATATAAATTTAAATAATTTTAAAAGTCATACAATGCATTGAAAATTAAAGGTGCCAAAGTAGCGTCAGAATTTTACCTCACCAAATTTAATTATATGTGTATGCTAACATATATGTATGATTTTATGTATGTATATATGTATATATCCATATATGCATATGTATATATATGTGTGCATGTATGTATATAGGAATGTTCGTATGTATGTATGAGTGTGAGTATGTATCTATATACATCTTCAGACAAACATACACGCATGCGTAGATGCTTGTACGTACACAGAATAAAACAGCCGGGAGATGAACCGGGTTGTTCGAGTGAAAATAATATAATTCCGTTTTCCATTTTTTTTCCTATTTTCCATGTGGAGTTTGATGAAGTGTAGAAAGCTTTGGGAGGCTATTGCAGTGTTAATTAGCTATGTATTCGATAATAAGCCGATGGTAGTGCCAAGAGTTTTGGGTGTCCGATTTATAACATGTGGAGCACGGGTACGTGTGGGGTGGAGGTTGTATGACGGTTGTGTCATTAAAATACATGTGTACGAAGTAAAATTAAAAAAAAAATTCCCATGATAAATAAATGAAACACTCCCTTATCGGAAATAATAAAAAAAAATATAGAAAAAAATACACTAAGCAAAATTAGAAACAAACAGCAGGTAATGTGGTGTAAGATAGAAATATTTTTTCTTCTGTTTTTGATAAAGTTTTTGATGAAACGTTAGAAAATTTGTGAGTACTGAAACTCTAATTGCTGTATTGAAGCAATAGTTTTAATTAAGAGAAAGATGAAATATGCCAACCGAACATATTGATTATAAGATGTCTCTGAAGATATTTGCCGGAAAACCAAATTCTATTGAACTGCAAGGATTTCAAATTAGATATTTCTATATATAGAAAACGGAGCGGATGTAGAAAAAGCAGAGGTAAAACTACCAGAAACTTTAGTAGTTTGTCACCTGTTATCCCCACAGGGATGTATACTTCGTTAAAGGACATAAAACACATAAAATCAAATAGTCTAACATACAGCTGAATAAAGAGGTAAGTACTGAAACCCCGCTGTACAAGCTCAGAAAAGTTGGTTGAAGTGTAACGTTGATTAAATTAACTCCAAATCTTTACTGGTACTTTATGTTATCGACTCCAGGTAGATAAAAGGCAAAGATGTGTCCTCGGTGGGATTTGAACTCAGAATTTTAAGAGCCAGAATAAATACCGTGATTGTATTTTACCGGACGCTCTACTAATTCTGTAATCCACCATTCTTTAAACTGTGATGTAATATAAATGTCAGGTCAGGCTTCTGCTTGCAACTGGTATCATGTAACCCAGTGCAATCTGGTTCATGGTCGAGTATCAGTTTAGAGCACTGATTGACAGAATTGCTAGAGCATCAGTCAAGGTGATTTGTGTTAGTTTTCTGCCCCTTTTCTCTTCTGGTTTTTGTTACTTCACCCGGTCTAGCACCATTTTGCGATTTTGGGGAAGTTTTAGCGGAAATTTGTATGTTGCAAATATTCGGACCAGTTCACCGTTTTGGATATAATTTCCCCTCTTTCTTTCACTAATCTCGAAGGCCCTAAATTAACGGGCCATATACACGGCCCTTCTTCCCTTGAGCGAGCAATAAAAAATAAAGTGTCTTTACTAAGGCGAAATCTTACCAGGAGTTGAATTTGTTTTGATACTCATTTGAAATGATTACTGTATTAGAAGTGGTTTATATTTAACTCATTTGTATGAGACAAAGTAATATTGGTTATTATGCCTAGGGATATGGAGACTATATATTGATGTTTGGTTTAGCCTGAAGTTAGTCATCTTTGAACATACATATAATTGAAACAGTTCGTATATTTATGGTGTCATTTTGTATATTTACTACTACTTTAAACGATTTGTCTTGACAATTTGAGGGATTTGGCTACTATTTCTAGCAGATCAGATGATCACCCAAACACTTCTCTTTAAAATTAATATTAGTTGTTACCTGATGTTATGATATTAATATTTTTTCTCATTGACAATACCTGTTAATAGTGTCAACATACGACACTCTATTATCTGCTAGAAATGACACCGTATCAATAAGTTTACAATTGATGTGTAATATTTTCAAATCCTTTTATTAATTTATACATAGGGGAGTGTTATAGGTGTTTGCATGAACCCAGTTATATTACTGTAAATTATTTGACGCCTAAAATACAGGAATACAAATACCTAAACTACCTCGATAACGTAAAATATCTTTGTACGTTCTGCGTGAAAACATTGACTTGAAAAAGAAATAGACAAAAACATAATGGCATTGGTTTATGAAACCAGACAAGTGGGAAGTCTTTGAATGGATTGCAGATGTCGCCTGCGACTGACTGTCGTTCTTCTAATGCCAGAGTGCAAATGTTTTGGCAGCGGTTGTAAACTATTTTACTCCAGGATAAAATAAATTATGAAGAAAAAGTATATAGAAAAAATATATATCCTGAAAAACAAAACATAATCTGAAAACTAAAGAACACAACATTTAATATATATTAAATATAAATGGCAAAAAAAAATGAATATATTAAAAAAAACTATGAATAAAAACTAAAGTACAAAAGAAAATGAACTGGGTGATGTTGAAATGACCCGAGGGTTAGGAACATTCTAAGTGAATAAAGGGAAGAATTCGTCTACATGTTAGTGCCTTTTAGTTGTGTTGTTGAGAGAGGGACGAGGGGTCGGGATATACAGTGTAAAGTGAAAGAAATAATGAAGGGAGAATGAAAGAGAGAGGAATGGAGAGAGAGAGAGGGAGTGAGAGAGAGTGGGAGATAGAGAGGGAGTGAGAGAGAGTGGGAGATAGAGAGTGAGTGAGAGAGAGTGGGAGATAGAGAGAGAGAGAGAGGGAGAGAGAGAGAGAGAGAGAGAGAGAGAGAGAGAGAGAGAGAGAGAGAGAGAGAGAGAGAGAGATTTAACGAAAGAGAAAGACAGCCTAGGAATGAGACAAAATGAAAGGTAGAGGTATTCAGGGAAGGAATTAGAATAAGAAGAAAGAAGTTCTTTTTAAAAAGGAAGGAGAGAGATAGTGTGTGTGTGAGAGAGAGAGAGAGAGAGAGAGGTGGTTGAGGGTGCAACTACACGTGTGTGTGCACGTTCATACGAATACATACATACACACATGTATATATATATATATATATGTACAGTGATACATCTACACTCTGAGTTCAAATCACACCTTGATTAATTTTGAATTTCATCGTTTAGAAGTCAATAATTAAAGTACCAATACTTGTTTTATGTCGATTCTTCTTCTTCCCTTTTCTTTTCTTTTTATCTGTTTCTCTGTGGAAGGAATCGGCTGTTGTTAACTTTGGAAAGAGCTGAGATCCGCCGGGGTTAATCATGCTCATGTTATGCTGCCTGGGACGAAGGCACTTTTATGATTCCATTAATAGTTAAGATTTTAAGAATGAAAGAATGCATACATATGCATACACATACATATATGCATATATACATATATACATACATCCATACGAGTACATATATTCATACACATACATATATACCTACATATATACATTGTACAATACTTGTTATACTATATGAGAGATATTGCTCGGCTAAACCAAGACTGACTTGCAAAGTAGCAACAACACAAACATATATCTAAGTGCATATGTGCATTCATATACATATATAACGCGTACATACATATACACACACATACATCCACATACACCAATATACGAACACACATATGCCCCACAGAGACGCACATAGGCACGCACGCACTCACACAGGGACATAGATGTGTGAGATTGGTTTCAATTTTGGTTTTGAATTTGGCGATTTGGCAAAAGATATCCAACACACGAAACTAGCCTCGCAATGTCAAGAATATATATATACATATATATATATATATATAGGGAATATATATATATATATATATATATAGGGAATATATATATATATATATATATATATATATATATATATATATATATATATATATATATATATATATATATATATATATATATATATAGGGAATATATATACATATATATATATATAGGGAATATATAGGGAATATATATATATATATATATAAGGAATATATATATATATATATATATATATATAGGGAATATATATATATAGGGAATATATATATATATATAGGGAATATATATATATATATATATATATATATATATATATAGGGAATATATATATATATATATATATATATATATATATATATATATATATATATATATATATATAGGGAATATATATAGGGAATATATATATATATATATATAGGGAATATATATAGGGAATATATATATATATATAGGGAATAAACTCTGTGAGTGAACATTGCTAATTTTCTCCCTCATATCAAGAATTTGAAGACAATTCATTTTCACCTGATGAGATCAGTGATAATTGATCATGGCTTTACGATCGATCTATCGCTTATTGAAACATATGTCGTGATTAAAATGATTGGAATTTTACCTTGTCTTCAGATTTTCATTTTGATATATATATATATATATATATATATATATATATATATATATATATATATATATATATATATATATATATAATACACACACAACACACACATATATATATATACACATATATATACACGTATGTATATATATATACTACAAACACATCCATCCATACATTGAGGCATACATATATACATATACAGATTTCTACACAATATATACATATACATAGCAGAAACACATCTTCACACACACATTAATCGATTTCTATTAAAATTCCCATTTGTGAGAATTCGTTTACTTCCAGAATGACGAATTAATTGGACTGAGCAGCGAAATATCTGCAAAAAGAGTTGATTTCGTTATTTTTATATAACAACACTACTACTACTACTACTACTACTACTACTACTACTACTACTACTACTACTACTACTGCTGCTTCTACTACTACTACTACTACTACTACTACTACTACTACTACTACTACTACTACTACTACTACTACTACTGCGACAACTACTGTAATGATGTGAGGTACTTAACAACCAATGATATAGTAGAGGAAACTAAGTCAAGATTTTGATTTCTCAATGGTTTCCTCCCATCTGATCATTGAATGTGGAAAAAGTTTGTTTATTGATATGAACAACTTCATCTACATGTAGCAATTACATATTTGTGCCTGTATGTAGTTATTGCTTTCGTCTTAATTTTAAGCCTACCTTAACTAGCAACTACACAGCCTTCCTATTCTCTCTCTGTCCCTCTCTATATATATATGTATATATATATGTGTGTGTGTGTCGTGGAATGATTACGGTTGTCTACATTACAGTATTACAGTCGACGGTCGATTGCTTGATCAACCAATGCTTTTTATTTGAAATCGTATATACAGTATATAAACCTCCTTCATTTCCTCTAAGCATGAAACTAATATAACTAATATATATGATGGACTCTTCCTTCAATTTTGACTCATGAGTATCTAAACAATCTATTCAGTTTGGATGTTTA
>OZ024758.1:537500-542500 GCA_964016885.1 Eledone cirrhosa
ACCATTCTTAAGATCTTCTTAAACTATTTCTTTCTTCAAGATTCGGAGAAATAGCCGGAATATATGGAACACAAAATTCTTGGTTGTTTTTGACCAGTGATAAACTTATATACCAATATATTGTAAAATTATTGGTTTCATTCATTAGACTACGGCTATGCTGAAGCACAATGTTCAGGATTATATTTTACATTTTATTATGCTGAGCTCATTTCTCGGAAGACTGGAAGGCGAAATAATCCCGGGCATGATTTGAACTAAGAATAAAAAAACAAAAACATAGCCAAAAGCCACAAATCATTTTGCCTGACGCTCTACACATTCTGTCAGCAACTGTGAAAATGAATTTAATAAATTCTATCCTCATCCCCCTTTCTGCTCCTACCCCCACCCATACATTCAATAACCTATAAATTTGTAGCTTGTCAAATTCTACTTTTGAACTAACTCCTTCATATTTAAAAGCCTACAACTAATCAGATGCACGTTAATAACTTTATTTAATGTTGCTTCTTTCTACAAAACTAATTAGAAAGAAATGTATGAGTGTGATATGAAGTCACTATGAAAAAGAATTAAAATAATATTGTGTTCTTTATGGAAGAGAAATTGATTCCGTATTAGTAGAAAAAGATATTTCTACAACTAGTGACTACTGACAACACAATGCAAAGAAAAGACTTCTATACAAATTCTTACAATTTCACTGATAGCAAGCAGTATAGGTCTTCCCTCCCCCTCATTTTTTGCGTTCACATCTTTCTTTCTTTCCTTGGATTTTTGATTCATTCTTTTGTTAAAAGTCCTATTACTATTTTGTTACATGTTTTTATATCTTCTATGTTCTTCTTAGATATTTAATTAGACTTGTCCTAAGTCTCAACATTTTCTTCAATTTTAAACTATTGTATCTTCTCTGTTATTCTTATTTGTTGTTACATTTCTTAAATACTGGACGTAGAAGTTAACACCTTCTTCTTCTTCTTCTTCTTCTTCTAATTCCAGACCCCCCCCCCCACAAAAAACGTTTCCCGTAATTCTCTTTTCAATTCTCATTTTCTATTCCAAACTTCTATTTTGTTTCTTTAATTAAACAAATATTTCGCACGTACACACACACGCATTCGCATACATGCAAACACACATGGACACATACACATACTATATATATATGTGTGTGTGCAAAAAATAAACAGAAATAACAAAGCAAATGACTTAGTACAATGAAGAAATATATAACGCTTGATATAGTAGGAAAGGAGTCTTTTACGTTTCAGACACTAGTCCTTCATTGGAAGAAAGATAGAATCAGAAATAAAAGATTTCATGTGGTATAAAAAAATGTCCCTTATACTCTAGTTTTCCTCGATCGATCGACAAGATCTCAGAACCCTTTCGCTTGGCGAGTGAGGTGGAACTCGTCAAATCATACCAAGGAAACAATGTTCCCGTTGGTCTTTTCATTGCTGATGCTTTCTACCGGACGCAACTCTTGGCTAAAGGAACAGCATGAAATAAAGGTGCCTTGCTCAAGGATATAAACCATCATCCCATCCAGGAATAACTCGCAAACTCACGATTCCGAATCCAATTCTCTAACCACTAAGCCACTCGCCTTCACTGTTAATAAGAGATAACCAACTAGTATATTATGATGACTATAACATTATGAATGTTTTAACGTATTTCATGGTTTATACAAGGTTTGTAATTTCCAGATATGGAGAAAAAAGTGTAATGTTGCTTCACCAATGAAAAAAAGCAAACAAAAATATGTGCTGTGAACTGCAACATTTCAGTATTTCTTTCTTTTCAACTACTTAACAATCTAATAGATTGTCTTGACACGTCTTCAAATGACCGGGATATCAAAAGGTTGCAAAAGAACAGAAGATATAAAGAAAAATAATGCAGGATAAAACACATTCTTGATATCAAAAACTATGTAAAGGTTAACAAAAGAAAAAATATTTTCTCGTCGATCACTAAAATAGTTCATGGTGAAGAAAAGGCTTGGTACCTATAACAACATAGTTTTACTGCTTTTCATAATCTCTCTCTCTCTCTCTCTCTCTTTCTCTCTCTTTTATCTTTTTTTTGGTTCTTTTCATTTCCTCCTACATGATATTCAATGTGACAAATGTCATTTTGGAACATATAGAGTTATTATCTACTTTTTCGTATTTATTGTTATTGGAGTATGTAAATGACATCACCACTGAGGCATATTGTATAGTTATATCTACAAAAGAGCACAATAAATATATTCAACCTCAGTGAACGCAAAATATCATATTGTAAAATGGCAATCCAATTGTGATCACATAAAACGTATTGATATAAATATGTTTTTTATGTAACAGAGTAAAGAATTTAATAATATTTGACCACAGTTTTTATTTATTATACATGTTGTAGATGATTTTCAGGTTTAGTAATTTTGTTGAGAAGCTGAAAATTGAACAGTCTATCTTTCTTATAGATTAAAATTTGTTTACCCATTCCGTTATTTGAGATTCCATCCTCCCTGACATCCAGAAAGAAACGATGACTGGTCTATGAAAGGTGAAGCTTGTTCATAGTCAGTTTTATTTAGGGTAGTAGATATGAGAGGTATTATTTTCATGATTCGGCCATTCACTTCTGGGCCGAAACACTTGCTTGAGAGGGAAGTCTCAGTCATGTAGAGGCATTTAAGTGACCATACTCTGTCTCGAATGAGTTGCTTTGTACATATGTTAAAACTCTTCAATATTAGAAAAAGAACTGCGTATGCCAGAAACAGTAAAATGTCAGACAAACTTTCTTACATTATTTAGAACCCTTTGATTGAGATCAAATCTTTCCGGTATTGAATTTGTCTATATTTGTTCGGAATATATAATAAGTATCAGTTAAGTATTCAAGTTGGTATAATCAATCTATCAGAATCCCCTCCCCCCATACACTGACCCTTTAAATTACATAGCAGTGTGTTTATGTTCGAAATAATAAATATTGTTGTTGAAGTTGTTGTGATTTCGTGCTCTCCTTACCTTCCCTTTCAACACTCAAAGTCCGATAAAAATAATTACCAGTCATACACTGGGACCGGTTCCAACTCAACCAGGAATAAGTATTCATAATCCTGCAATAAATACGATAATGTTCTTATAAGTGTGATAACCATATCTGGTATTATGGTGGAACGAAATTTATATAAGTAGATTTTAAAAATATTTACTGATTGCATTTGTATATCCATGTTTATAATCTAGCACAAATATTTATGTAAGAAAATGGTTTATTTACTGTGTTCAGTGAAGAGTGAGATTTAGTAAGCTAGATTAATTAAAATGCTGTTAGTAGATGATTCAACTGATATGAATACAATACAGAGTAGTTTAGTTATAGTGCCAAATGTGGTTATTCAGTAGTCTTCGGTGCAATACCGAGGTTTAAGTGTCTAGATGTCAATTTTATATTCTTTCCTTTGAGAGTGATATTACTAATGTTGGTCATATCAAATACTTACCTAACCATGCCACTGAAATATATTATGATTGAGATATCTGTCAAAAGGATTCTTGAAATACATCCCTATGCCATTGGACTCTACTCAGAACCAATCCTTATTGGATGATTCAATGAGCCATTTGGGAGTTAAATTCGTTGTTAATATACACATTTCACTGTCGAATAAATCTTCCAAACTTTGACATATTTCCAATGCAGAAAATACAGAATACGTCCGGATCAATAGACAATTATAGAAAGATTGGATTCCAATAGAAAGATACTTTTCTAGTGGAATCATACTTTATCGAAATTTAGAGTTATTTTTAAAGAATTCCTATGATGAAATGGTCTATCTGTTCAAGGTTATAAATATTTGATTATTTTATTTAAAAGAAAACGGGTTATACCGTAGGATGTAATGTAATGGGGTGTATTTGAGTGAATTAGTTACACGGTTTAATTAAAACCTGGTTTATTACTACGTTATCTCGCAAGATTATGGGTAACACTTTTATCAAATAAAGATTTACTACTTAATTTCGCAATATTTGTTAAGAGATAGCAATTATATTTTCTACATTGATTTACATTTCTCTCTGTAATCTCATTTCAGTAATTTAGTAGAAAGTAAATTGATTAAAATTAGTAAAATTAGACGCAGACATAACTGAGTGCTACACAATTTATTTCACAATACAGAGGCCTTGTGGTCAATTCCATTAAGTGTATTTAGTATTTCATCTGGTCAGCAAAATCCTTGTGAGTGAGGGTGGATAGAAAAACACTGTATGGACGCCCATAGGAAACATTTTAACTGTACTAGAAGTATTGGGCTTTCTCATAAATTGTGTCACGCTAGTTTGGCTTGTGAATTGCATGAAGTGTATATTTATCTATGGAATATCAGGTGGAGAATAATTAAAGTGTTCTACGTTCCGTTCACCAACAAACAGAATACACATTGTATTGAATACTTATTGACGATGAGCAATCAGGTAGATTTATCCCCATTGTATGTATGTATACGTAACTCCCTAAAGAATAGTGGGGGCACCGTAGCAACATTCGCTGTTTCACCTGGTGGACCAGCCGTTTCCTTTCTACTTTCCAACAGAGAGGGGGGGGGGGTGGAGAGAGTGAAAAAGACTGGTAGAAAGCATGTGATAAAGAGATATACTGTAAGAATGAGTACTAGACTGGCACCTGTTTATTGACCTCAAAAGTATAAGAGGCAAAGTTAACCTCGGCGAGATTTGAACTCAGATCGAAGACAGTCGGAACGAATACCCCAAATCATTCTAACCGGCGATTTAATGACTGCCAACACATCGCATTTTCCTCATTAAATTTTAACACCTATAATTTTGTTTTCTTGTAAAACTACTTGTGGTAATATATTTTATGAAATGAGAGTGAACATCAACACAGCTTTACTGAACCATTCATCATATATTACATATAACAAACTACGAAAGTATTTTGTTGTCTATTTTAGTTTCGTT
>OZ024758.1:545000-555000 GCA_964016885.1 Eledone cirrhosa
AGGGAGGGAGAGAAGGGGAGAGAGGGGGAGAGAGAAAGATAAATAGATAGAGAGATAGAGAGAGAGAGAATACACACGATAATACGTGAGTATACCTGGGATAGAACATGAAGAATAAATAAAGTTATTTAAATTATTCAATAATTATATATACACATATACACATTCCTGATGTGTTTTTGTTTTCATCCGATTCTTGATCGTTTCATTGCTATATGAAGAAGACTTGGCAGTACATCTCTATGAGAATATGATTGGAAAAAATGTCAGAATAATTGGAAAAGTAATGGCGACAAACAGCGAAAGACGCATGCTTGAGATAAGTTCGATTACTAACTGCAACCTCGAGGCTCCTTCCTTCACGTAGCGATGCATGTATATATATATATGTATATATATATATATATAGGAATATACATATACATACATATATATATTCATACATATATACGTATATACATACATATATACATATATATACATATATATATATACATACATACATACTTATATATATATACATACATATATACTTATATATACATATATCTATACATATATACTTATATATATACATATATATATATATACACACACATATATATATATATATATATATATATATATATACATATGTACATATATATACATATATACATACGCACACACACACACACACACACACACACATATATATATATATTTATATATATATATATATATATATATATATATATATATATATATATATATATATGTATATATATATATATTCCTGTCATTTCTTTTCTTAATCAAAGTACCTCCCCCATTTTGTTACTCGTTCCTATCGATTTAGGAAAAGGAAACAAATGAAAAAATCAAAACAGTTTTTACGAATTTTCTCACACTTCTTTTTTTAATTTGTATTTTTATCATATATTTCATCTTCTTTTGTTTGTTTTTATTGTTCTCTTATCTCAATAATCGCTTTACACAAATATTTCCGTTTTCTTTTTAAATATTTTATATTTCATTATTATTTACTTTCCAGTAGTTATTAATTTTTTTTATATTACTCTATATAATTTATTATATCTACCACCATGGCCACTACAGCCAGAACCAACAGAACTAAGATCAACACCGCCACTATCACGTGTACAAGACCGTGACTGAACATATTATAAGGCTATATGTTTGTTATTTTTATTGTAATTTCTGAGATATGTACAGAAACGCACACGCACATGGTTACAGGGACCCACACACATACATATATATTTATCAGCATATCTAGCTATATATGTATAGATAAACATATATATGTACACACACACACATACATATACATGCGTGTGTGTGCGTGCGTTCAAGGGGTTTAAATAGATTTACATTAACGAGAATGCTTCCAATTACACACACACACACACACACACACATATATATATATAGGGATTGTAACGTCCAGTTACTGTAGGTTCACCAGAGTGAGCACTCGATGTGTAGTTTCCAGTAAGTATACAGGTGTAGTACTAAGCAGAGTGTATTTGGCAGTATCGGTGGAGGGTCGGACGCCATGCTTTCCAGCATAGTTACGTCCCTTTACGATCTGAGTTCAAATCCCGCCGAGGTTGACTTTCCCTTTCATCCTTACGGGGTCGATAAAATAAAGTACTAGTAATGCACTGGGTATATGCTGGCCTTGTGCCTAAAGTAGAAACAATTAATTATAATAAAAAGGACGATTTGTTATGTCTTCATTAAGTTTATTGAGGGGCAAGTCGATTAAATCAAATTTAGTAAGGTACTAGTGCTTTATTTTATCAACCTCGTAAGAATGAAAGGCAAAGCTAACATTTGAGGGATTTGAACTCAGAATGTAAAGAACCGTAACTATATGCCGCAAAGCATGATGTCCAATTTTCTAAAGTTACTGCCACTCCAGTCCCTTATGTTTGTCATTTAATAATGAGAGCAACATTTTTCTAATATATAATTCCGGTTTTAAAATGATAATATGTTTCGATTGAATTTGGCTTTTATTTCTAGCAAGCAGGAGCGGGGGGTAACAAAATGACTGCTCGTTGGTTTCCTTTATATCAGAAGCGGATATATATTTTTTATTAGTTCTTTAATTTAATACATGATGGTGGCATTGTATATTGTTTTAGTTTGAAGAGTATACAATACAGGAAGATGATATTTCATGTTTCTCCCTATGATCATTATCCTTCGTAATAATTGCTTCAGTAAGATGAGTAAAATAGTTGCTGAGTTCCTTCCTCTGCTGGAAGTCTTGCTTTTGTGTTACAATACAGTTTGGTATAATGAGGTCTTCTTCCTTCTGTTGGAAATATAGTTTATATCTCCATAGATGTTGAAAGTTCCGGTAATACTGAACTTCTATTAATTTCTTTAATGTCTATTTCAGAGGACCAAATATAAAAGTCAGAGTGTGTACTACAAAGGCCTAGAAAATATTCTGCGTTTTCTAAGATATGAATGAAGTTTACAGCTTTACCTATATGTAGGCTTAGCTGGCCCCCTACGAGGTTCTCTCTCACAAGAGAATTCTTGGGTGTTCTAGTCATGTCATGATAATCAACGCGAAATGCAGTGCCTTGCTTAAGAAAACATCGTACTGCCCTATTCAAGAACCAACATATGATCATGACTCCAGCACTCAAAACATTTGTTTACACTTCTTCACAGTGAGGGAAGCTATGAACATATTTTTTATAAATTTAAGATAATTATTTTTGGATCCTCCTTATAAATGTGTCCAACACACCTGATGCTAAAATCATGTACATAATATTTTCTTGTCTTAGCAATTGGATACCAAATTCATCCCAAATTTGATCAATTTTCTTTTTGCTATGGTTAATACTCAGTCTATACAGAGTCAGTTACTGCTCAATGATAACCCGAGATTCGCTTATGGATCAATATCTATACTTATATAGGCCATATATAGACTTCTTAACTGCCTAAGTCGCACCATATATCACGTCGGCGCAGCTATGACCCTACCAAGGGTTAAAATTCAATGCGTTGTGAGTAGGTATTATAAAATATTTCATTAGAAAGCAAAAATATTACTTTTGAAAGACGTTTAGTGAATGTGTAATTAGTTTTGTTTAGATTTTACTCCCGCTTCTTGCATTTGTAGGTCATTGCATAGCAATTACACTTAAAGGGAGACAATCGGTAGATGAAATATAGAAAGATTGAAAGAGGAGGACAAAGAGAAGTGTGTTGGCGTATAGAAGTGACTGGTAGAAGGAAATAAAGAAAGTTTACACACGCACACATCTTCTCCCTCATCAGCTCTCAAACCAGCAAAATAGTTTCGCACGATTTAATTGAGAGTACCATTTTAAAATGCTGAATCGTGCAACAGAAAATCTAATTCTACGCTGATGTTATTTATTTTGTTATTTTATTATTATTCATTAGTTCCAGTTTATTCTGGGAAACCTATTATACGAATTAGTTTATATTTAATAATTTAGTTTGCCTCTTCGGTTAAATCGTCGTGTTTAAGTCAATTTCAGGGATATCAATTTGAAATAGATATTTCAAGGTCTGTATCAATGCAGAACATTTAGGTGCAGATAGTTTATATTCCTTTTATAGTTAATACGTAAAGAGTTAATACCACTTAATTATGTTATCATAGTCACAGTTAAGCCGACAGATACTTATATTATCAGTTACAATAGACTTGTCTATTTACTTTTAATATTAATATATTTTTAATCTGTCAATAGATGACCTGCAAATGTTCGACATATTGTAGCCGCGTTCGTTGTTTAAGTTGTTCACAGTTTGAGTGTTTATTCTTATTTAAGGGTAATTGAATCTTGCTATTTTATCTGAGTCCTACAGAGCTAGAAAGCAATACTTTGAAAGATTGTGCCACTCGGTAATGGTATATATGCTAAAGTATATGTAAAATAACAATATTTTATGTAATACAATCAGTATATTAATACTTTCATAAAAAAATGTTTTCTATTAATAAAAAATTAACAAAATTGTAATCAAATCTATTACAAATAACAAGAACTCTACAGATATTTAAAAACGGAACAGGAAGGGAAGGGCAAGAACTCTAGGGTTAGAGAAGAATGGGAGGGAGAAGAGGGAGGGTGATTGGCTCTGGGGTCACAGAAGAATGGGAGGGAGAAGAGGGAGGGTGACGGGCTCTGGGCCTAGGGCGCGATAATTGAATATCAAGTTGACAATTATTGTCATACTACAAGGGTCGGCTGAAAAGTTCATAGGCTGAATAAGTTACTCTCATGGAATGAAAAAATTAGGAATATTTTTCAACATATGGAAGGAAACAATACAGTTATTAATAAGAAGAGTTGAAATTAATGCATGTAAGATTTCCCAGCTCTAGCATCACTCCTTCATAGTGAACCTATGAACTTTTCACCCAACTCTCGTATGGACCCCCCTCCCGTCCAGCCATAAACACAAATCAACACAGGTTCTACGTATGTGTGCCCAATACTTTGTATTTCTTAATGCAAAGTAATGTAAATGTGTGTACTTGCTTTGATAGTTGTGCGAGAACATGTTAACAACGAAGCTGTAGAAACCGACTTTTTTCGTTTAACAAAATAGAAATGTTGTATTGAGGAATTCTGAAAAATTAACCAGTACCCGCTAGATAAAACAAAATTCAAACAATTCTTTCACTTACTCTTTATTCCATCACCGGTCATACACTTAGGTCACTAGTTATACCACGTCTTATCTCCCACATATCAACCAACATCCTTCCATGTTTTATTTGGTTCAATTTGTCATTCAGATACCGCAACATTAGACACTTCACGGCAAACCTTCAAACTCTCTTACAAACCTTTCAGTGAATTGTGTTTTCTAGCACTTCTGTGTACCAGAGAACATTATATTTATAATAATCAGCTCAGTAGAGGTCACTGTCTATTATATTTATTAGTGTATATTACAAATCACCGATACATTGCTTTCTAAGTTACCATCAAATATATTTTCACCAGACCAAATCAGATCTTACCAGCTTTAAATGAATTTGAAAACAAATTAAGTTTCACCAGTAAAAAAAATACAACACAATTTCTGTGTATTTGCTTTATGTTGGTTTTAGTGCTTTTTATATTTTCATTTCTTTATATCATAACTAAAGAACAGTAGATTCGAAAGTTATATGTCTGCTATAGAATAATGGCTGATTCAATGCATTTATGACAGCAATAGTGATAAGTTAAGCTACGGAAAATACAGTGTCTCGCTCAAATGCTAAATATCCCGCTCAATCCAAGAATCGAACTCATAGGTACAACATGCTAACTCTTTCATAAAATTGAGGTAATAATTTATAGCCCTCCCGTTGTAAATGTGTCCAATGCACGTGATCGAAGAAGAAGAACGGTTTTATACATTTGACTCTTTCTCACACAGTCATATTTCGAATCTGGATAGATATATTATTGTCACCTGTAAAAATAATGTTATTTGTGAAGGTAAGAGTATGAATCAATAATTCTAAAGTAGCAGCTGTACTGTAAAATACATGAATGTTTCATTGATTAGAATTTATAAATTTCATGGTTAACGATGTCTTTTGTGATGTCCGTTTGGCCAGCAATAAGATCTCTACCACTCCTGCTTCCCCTGTATTTAAGAAATGACTCAATATCCAGTAATAGCTAAGCCAATTAAGTATGCAGGTTATCGTCCGGTTAGTTGTAAACATGCACAGACATCCTATAAGAAGTGGCGACATCAGAAACAACAACTACAGCAAGAAAATTTGTTCAAAACAACTTATGTAATTGATATAACTACTTATTAAAAGAGAAAACTTTGTTATACATTCGTCAACATAAACAGAATATTTACGGTTGACTACAATGATAAGTTATTGTCACATGTATACAAGCTGTTGTGTATACAACATATAAATGAAAGCAGAATACAATATAATGCCACCAACCCGGAAACAATCATGGAAAATATAGCTCATTAAAGGATAACATAACAAAGGAACACCTCATTAAAAATAACAAACATGCTGTCAAAATATAAATATCTAAAGAGAGAAAACAGCAAGCACTAAATGTTGCAGATGGCTGAAAAATAAGGTTTAAGTCTATCGCAGTTCGTTGTCTACCGCAGATAGCTCATTGTATATATGGCTAAGTAATGTAGCTTGTACTTTCGTGTAACTATGTAATGTTACTGCTGCTTCTGCTGCTATGTTTTTTTTGAAGATATTGTTGTAGTTGCTTGTGGTGTTTCTCACAGAGAGTGTATTGTTTTTTTAGCTCTATTCTGGCCTGGGCGAGTGGATCTACCACCAAAGACGTCTCAGGATGGATTTAAACCGTCCCAGGAATGTATATTTAAAACAGGATTATCCGTGTCATTACATTGTAAAGACATTACAGAAGGACTTGAGGGATACTTGGGTGTTATTGCATGCAGATTCATCGCCACTCTAAGGTTTCCTTATTGGATCTTAATAAATAAAATTGCAGTACGTAGTTTAAGCATTGCATAACGGACGAGTGTTTCATCTGTTGGTTGTGATGAGACTAATTTAAACAAATATCACGTCCATTACCAACCCACCTCACTCGTAATTACACACACACACATTCACAGATAACCACACTTACACGCAGACTATGTGTATCACATATACAGACATGTCAACTCTCCCCACCCGACGGGGAGATCTCCCACCCACTTTGGGGTGGGTGAGAGATGTTGTATCTTATGTAAATCTCCCCATTGTGTCTCATTTCTCCCAGTTTTGGGGAAATCTTTTTCATGTTACTCGCCGTTTGGGTTTTGAGAGGTTGGCACGTCTCCATACAATCACCACATACTATTCAGCAGGACCGACATGAACTTGAATCAGGAATAACACAATTCATACAGAGTAGACTGTGGTAGATAAAACAACGCTATTGATAATATTTAGTACTAGGGTTCCTGATTGTTGCACCAATATAATTTTCAAAACTTACAACACTCGCGAAATTTGAAAAGCTACATACAGAAAGACAGCAGTCTGAGAAAAGATTCCCGTGGGTTGGTGTGGCTGTTGTAGTGTGTGTCGCTCGCCATTCTTTGCGGCATTGCCTTTGCCGTTTTGTCTGCGGGGCATAATCGAATCACCACTTAAACTGGGGTGTAGAATCTCGCCCCTCTCCCTTTCTTTCGTTGCTTAATTCACTTTTATCACTTTTTTGTTATTTATTTTGTGTTTCATTTAAATATTATTATGTTTTAAATATTATTATGTTTTTAATATTATTGTTTAAATGCTTAAATTATAATTTTCTAATATTTTATTAGTAGTTTAAATAGTTTAAAATGTTACATGTAGTAGCAGCGCGCGCGCACACACGCGCACACACACACACGCATATATATAAATTAAATTCCAAACGAGGTTACCCATAAAAATCTTTATTGATTATACACAGTTACGACCGTTTCCCAGATGAGTGGCTCAGCATCCATATAAATGGTAGAACCCCGACTCCAGCACGATTTAATCATAAGACTTGTTAATCAAGCGAAACCAAAATCTCATCTTATATATATATATATATATATATATTTATATATATATATATATATATATATATATATATATATATTTATTAAAATTTAGTCTTCAAATTTATTATTATTACTATATATATATATATATATATATATATATATATATATATATATATATATACATTTTGGCTGCCAACTCGTTTTCGAGTACGGCCACTACTTTATATCCATGTAGGAGTACTCCTACCGATGCGCTGAACGAGTGTGAATGAATGTTTGTGAATGTTTGTGAACGAGTGTGAATGTTTGTATATATATATATATATATATATATATATATATGTATATGTATATATATATGTATATATATATGTATATATATATGTATATATATATGTATATATATATGTATATATATATGTATATATATATGTATATATATATGTATATACATATATATATACATATATATATATATATATATATACATATATATACACACACACACACACACACACACACACACACACACACACACACACACACACACACACACATATATATATATATATATATATATATATATATATATAAACATTCATACCTAGGAGAGAGAAGAAATATTAATATGAAAGAAATGAATTTCTTTTTGATATTCTGGAATTGCTCATATTTATATTTGTAAATATTGTTCTCTTGTTATATAACAGATACTTCATGTTCAAGACATGTTCCTGTTCTCGGCTTTTCTTTGCTTAGTAATATTTATTATTACTTCATCTATTTGTTTTCTCTCTCCTTTTTTAAGAGGACAACGTACGACATGACGAACATGTTATTGCTATATCTACGAGGTCTATCTCTCACATACTTTGTATGAATACAAGTTTCTGTTTAATAATGCATAAGTATGAAAATAATAGAAGTACACGACAAACGTTACAAATAAATGCTTGTAGAGTTTCGCCTATCATACTTGAGATGCTATCATATTTGTGAATACATCCACTGAGTTATATATTTCATATAATAATTATGAATTTGTATTTAAATATTTATGCAGAATATTACATAACATATATAATATTAGTATGTATTGTATTTCAGTGGGTCTTGCTCCTATTAGCTTATGCTATTGTTGGTGCCTAACTCAGACTAGTCTTGATTATTCAAACCTGGGAAGAAAGGTCAACAGGTTGTGAACATACCCTCTATGTAGGAATATCATATACTATGTTGCCATATGCATTCTTAACTCTTTTATACTGTATGGTGTCATTTGAAATATATTTGGCTTTTGTGTGAAATATAATGGTGACGAGGTAGAACTAACGGATTAGATTATAGTCATTAGAATCTGAAGGTAACTCATTACAGCTAGAAAGAACAGTGATAATTGGCCATGATTTATTAACTTGAAATCGTCCGAAATAAAGCTACTTTTAAATGGTCATGTGGTTTTGTGGACAAAGTATATTTTTTAATCATCAATTAATCATGCTTTGAGTCAAGAATTTATGACCCAAAACAAGTCCCTGTCCATTCAGTTATTGTAAAAAAAAAAGATAGGGAGATTTTAGTTATAAAATACAACTGGCTGAACAAATTGAACATGATTTTCTTGGAGGCCACAGCATTTGTAACACACACACATGGGTTGATGTTGCGGTAGCAGCAGTTAATAAATCGACTTTATTTCAACCTGTGACTAAAAAGAAACAAAGAAATCTGGGGCATTGATAGAATCAATCATTATAGACAAGATCTTACTTTCATTTAATTTCATCTATTCTTATATTTGTTTTTCTACATTTCAGGATCAGTTCAGAATGTCGGACAGTCCAAAAGATCTTCGGGCAGATTCTTTGGAATCTCCCTCTCACATGTGGCTATGTGCTAGTTGCGGTAAGCGTATAATGGACCGCTATTACATGATGGTTGCCGATCGCCAGTGGCATGCCTCTTGTCTTAAATGTTGTGAGTGCAAGTTGAGGCTTGATTCTTATTTAACATGTTTCGCCCGTAACGGTAACCTCTACTGCAAAGAGGACTATTATCGGTGAGTAAATATTTATTATCACTATTGTAGTTATTTTTCAAATTATTGTTTTCAATATAATGTTGTTTATGATATATTTGGTTGCAAATAACTGTTCATCAAATGACAACTATCGAAGCCAACAAAGACATCAGAAACTAAAAACAACATCAGTGGCTCTCTGCCTGCTTCCTCGAACTGCTAATAATAGCTAATCTACTTCAAATCACATCCTACTCTTTTAAAAGCAGAAAGACGCATTCAATGATGTAATGATTTTCGATGATAATAATTCTTTTCCTTTTATAAGATTTCGCTAGCAATCGGTTGCTAGGTGCAATGTGTTAATTGGCCTCAGATCTGTCGCTGATCGCAGAGCCTCAACATATCACTTAGGCTTCT
>OZ024758.1:560000-562500 GCA_964016885.1 Eledone cirrhosa
ACTGTAGTGACACCCAGGATATATATTTACAATACAAGGTGACCATGCCAGTGACGCCTGGAATTGTAAAAAACAGGGCTTAAATTAAAAACAGTTTGTTGTAAAATTACCTCAAACTTTGAAGAAAAGTAAAACATTCCGATGACCAGATTAAAATGTAATATATATATATACATACACACATATATATATATACATATATATATGTCCCAAGGCTCTGATACCATCAACGCTATAAACACAGAGCTGGCATATCTAAGAACTGACTAACTGCCTGATGAGGTCATAGCCATTCAATGGCTATCATCGAAATATATATAGCAGTAAATAAAGGATTATGAGTTCATACAATTGACTTATGTTTCGTCACTATATATATATATATATATATATATATATATAAATGTTCATACGTAGATACATATATACCTGTGTGAGTGACTGTTTGCGTGGTGTGTATGTGTGAGTGTTTATTGGCAGGATAAAACAATAGGCATTGATGAAATCACCAGCGTTATTTATATTTTATTGTGTTAAGTCCCAGCGACAATAGTTACGTTAAGGTGAGATATATAAAGCAACGTGATTGTGAGCAAGTGGTTATAACGTGTTGAGCGATCTTTTTATTTCTATGAATTCAATGAGTTTATACAAGACTGTATTACTCTCTAAAGTAGATATTCAACAAATTATTGTGGGACTAAATATTACTTCGAAATTACAATTATGAAGAGAAAACATAGTCTTTGTGTTATCGTCAGAGTTGAAAAGGATTGACACATTTAGAGATATTGAGAGAGATAACTGAGTTTTGTTGATGGGTATATATGATGTTATAGAAGATTCTTTATTTAACATTTGTTGTGGTTGTCATCACGTGATGTTGACTGCTGCCGTTTTTCCTTTGAAGTCTCATATCGTGACGGTTGTGATAGAGTAGAACTTGCGTGGGGTACGTAGATGACTTTTGCGCGCACAAGACTGACATGGTGTAAAGAGAGATATCATTCATTTAGAAAGAAATAGCTGATGTTAGATTAACCAGTACAGAATGAATACATCTGCTCACGAAACAGCATAGAAACAGCAAAGTGTACAGAAACAAACATTGTGTAACATAAGATTTTAAAAGTGTGGACAGAAAAAATGCCTGAGAGAGTATAGTGAAAAGAAGCTATTATATTAATTTATTAATAACGATGGGAAAATAATATCCTTCACAAAAGTCGTAACTCTATGCCACAAAACATTGTGTTCAGCGCTCTACCGATACTGCCAATCCACCGCCCCATTTTCAAGTATGTAATATTCGGTTATCAGACCAAACGAACGGAGATTTAAAATCAAGGCATTTAAATGCCTTTCTGGGTCTTTCTATATGTTCTGTAATTTCGATGGTGTCACCAGCAAGGAAAAGGGTTTCGTTGAGGCGTGACCTATCGCATGTTTTACTGGAGGCATTTAGCACCCCAGATATAAATTTACGTTTCGTTTGGAAATTGCTGTGTCAGCTGTTTACTTGTGGATATTTTGTATTTTTATAAATCGTATCATTAAATGTTATTTGTCTAAAATTGTACAATTATAGAACATTATTCACATGAATGGGTGTTATAAGTTTTGTGTTCTTTAGCTCAGTTTACAACTTCAAACGAACAAAGGCCAAGTGAACCCAAGGGGCATCTTAACTAAGTATTTGGGCTAACATCAGGCGTTTTATATAATCTAGTCCGACCGTTTTATCTTGTAAACGCCAACGATCTTATAGCATTAGTATATCGATTTATATCACCCATTTACAACTGTAGAAGTTTCAGTGGAGCAATATACCCGGAGACGTTTTCTGCATGAAAACCAAATAGTTAAAACCATCAAAAACATTAACTTATTTATTAATTCAGATCAATTATCGCGGAAAATGTGAAATTTGAATTAGTTAAAAGCAATTAAAAGTCAGGGTGGAAATTTGCAACATGTTTCACTTTTATTAAACCTCTTGCCTGTGCCGTAAACATTATCGGTCCGTGTCAGGTTATCTGATATTAAGTTTATTGAAAGACTATATGGAAGCTTAAAATACTACAGGATTTACCAAAGCAATTTTGATTACTTTTGATCAAGGATTTGGTAAATCATTATGAAAGTAAAATAATCTGATCTGGTGAGGCGTGTAAGTGGAACCCCAGTAGCACAAAACAAGAGTTGTTAGTAGGACAGATAGACTCTTCTGAATGAACATATACCTTACACAGCTAGGTAATATAGTCCTTACACAGCTAGGTAATACAGTCCTTACACAACTAGGTAATAGAGTCCTTACACAACTAGGTAACATATTCCTCACACAGCTAAGTAATATAGTCTTTACACAGCTAGGTAATGTTTGTGGTTATATAGTCAGGTTGATGTAGGACTTGACGACACAAAATGACGTTTTTGTTTTGTTTGTCTTTTATTGACATGCTAGAATGTTAAAATATTATACGTCATTCTGATGTGC
>OZ024758.1:570000-585000 GCA_964016885.1 Eledone cirrhosa
TTTTATTCTATTGTCGTTGCTGCAATTGTCGTTATGTTGGCCGTCTTTCATTTTTCCTGTACCTAGTGCATCTTCTGGCGTTGTCTTTCATTTTTTCTTCTTTTTGTTTCCTTCTCTACTCCTCCCCTACAAATATACACACATATGCAAACACACACACAAATATACACACGCACACATACATACACATACACATACGTATAGACATTGTCAAATATACATACATATGTGTGTGTCTGCGTGTGAATGTGGGTATGTGTGCTTGTGTATATGTGTGTGTATATATACTCATCGCCCCTGAAAAGTTAGTCTTACTTGTTTATGGTTCACAAAACCACTGGTAATGCACAGATGCGCCAACATGATAATATAGACAACCACACGCATATCACACACACACACATTGAGTGAGTGTGAAAGACCAAAGGTCATTATTGAAAGTCTCTGGATTTCGCAAAATACATAATATTTTTTTATGTATTTTAAGTGGAAACTGTTTTGTTTCCACTTACGTATTTTTCGAAAATGTGTGTGTGTGTCTGTCTGTCGGTCTGTGTCTGTGCGTGTGTGCGGATAGTTAAGTATGTAGCACAACCTCTCTACATATATTAATGTTTTGGTTACAAATATTTGACTTCATATGATTTAAGCCAGTAGTTGATCAGTTGTTTAATCCCAGGTTATCTTTGATGAGGCCAAGAAGGAAATTTTGTACAACTGGAGCAGTATTGTCCAATGTAACATTATGTAAGATAGCGGGATGTTGAGTGAGTTTTGGCTGCCATTTCAACGCTCACTGTTAGCTCATTGACCAATTATAGACTATTGTATGTATATTCTGGATTTACTTTATTTACAATCTCTGATTCTTGATTCCCCATCTCTCTCTGTTTTTCTGACTGTCTGTCTCTCTCAGTTTGTCTGGTTCTCTCTCTCCTATCTCTCTCCCTCTCATCCTCCTATTTCGCGGCTCTTTTCTTTCACCTTTCCGTTGTTTGTTCGCTTAAACTGTAAAATATATTCGGGTTTCATCTTTATATTTTGTTTTCATTGTATTAATCTCGCTCTCAGTCGCTTACATGAATTTCAAATTTTTACACCTCACTCTGGCGATAAAACGTGGCCTAGATCTACAGCCTCTGTGATGGTTGTGTTGAAGGTGGCGTTGGTGTGAAGGGAATGTCTTTGACCATATTTCTTTCTATTTACTTTCTCTACTTTCAATGTTCTGTTAGAAACGGAAGTGAACATTTTTTCTGTTTATTTTTTTAAAACTTCTTTTGTGGTTTCTTCGTGTTTAAGGATGCTGCCATCTATTTATTCTAGAACTTCCTTTCTATAAACCAGATTTTACAGTGTTTATATATATTTATTTAAAGACTCAGAACTACACATAATCTAGTTCTCTTTATAATAGGCTTGGTTATATTTAATAAACTTCCTAATAAGTAGTCCAATAAGGATTGTTTGAAACTAAAAAGTATTTCATATTTTTATAGTACTTCGTTATACGAATTATTATCTAATGTATGCAACTCTTTTTGATGCATAGGAATTATCGTATGTATAATAATGTTTCTGATTTAGGCACAGGGTGATGTAGAGAGGGGAGGCTGGTAGGCATGGGCAACTACTGGTCTTCCACAAACATTATTGCTCGGACTTGTACACTGGAGGGCAACTTTTGAGGTGTAAATCTCATGGTCATTCGAGACCAAAGATTGTCTTTACCTCTTTTATAAGCACTGGTGTCACCATTGCTTTGAGAAAAAAAAACACCATACTTCAGCACAGGGCATATAAAAAAATCAAAATAACCGAGGTAAACTTTTTCCATCATTATGGTTTTCTGATTTTTCTGTTCAAATTCTAACTGTCTGGTGAGGTCATAGCTGTTGCATAATGGTTATCGCCGAAATATATATAACAGCGAATATGAAGAAACGAAGTTAATTTTAACCTGATGACTTACACTTCTTGTTGGATTGGCAGAATCGGTTGAGTTCAAATTCCGCCTTTCATCATTACGGGGTCGATAAAATAAAGTACCAGTAACGAACTGGGGTCGATTTAGTCGACTTGACTCTTCCCTTTAGATTGCTGGCCTTGTGCCGAATATAGAGACAATTATTGACGGAAACATCATTAATACAAAGGATTTCTAAATTATAGAGAAACTAATGATATGTAACTTTAAATGGAATTGCAAGATGAAAGAAAAGCAAACATATTACACGTGAGCGTTCACAGACTTACATATATGAAAACTGAGTGTCTAATTCGAGGACAGAAGATATAAAGTCAGATATCCAAGCATAGAAATTGAAAGCTGAAAGAATGGGAGATATATGAAGTGTAAAGGATAAATACCGTAGGATAAAGGAAAACCGAAATATGAGAGAGAGAGAGAGAGAGAGAGAGAGAGAGGGTGTTGGCAAGGAGATATAATGACACTGAAGGTAAGTGTACCTATTTAAAAGGTTAACTCTGTGGATTGAATTACAACTATTGGCTAATGTTCTTGCTTAGTTCTAGGTCAGCACTGATTAATCGGATCTATGATCAAAGGAGCTACCAGGGTCAAGATCCTGTCCTAGTTTTATCCATAGTGAATCAAGGATGCAATTATCCTGTTTGTACTTTATATTTGTTATTGTCGTTGTTTAACCCCAAGTCACAGAATCGACAATGAAAACGAAATATAATTGTGATCTATTAAAATATAATAGCCATTTATTTTGTACATTGCGTTGTGCAAATGTCACCTCCATTGTATAATTTACAATATGTTTACAAGTCAATGAACACATATTGTGGTCATGGTATAATAATAACGGTAGTGAAGATGCCGAGGATAATGATGAGGAGATGGACAATACTAGCGGCTGTGTTATTCGTAATTAAAAATCTAAATGATGTTGATAAAGAATTTCTTCTTTCGCAATTAATCTTAAATTACTTGATTTTTTCCGTAAATATATATATATTTTCCCCATATTATCTTTCCTATAAATATCATATATGGCGATGTTATAACAGTCCTTGTATTTTGTTTTAAAAGATATTGACAGATACATTTAGAACCCGTGCATCATTCAATACATATCTTGTTCTGATATATTTACACTTTACTATTTGAACATTGATGCAGTCTGATGAAGGTTAATGAAAAAAAAAATGAATTCATGTGTTACACCGAAGTCCATCTTTGCTAATTAAATACAATATTTGATTCGTCCATTTTTATCACTCCTAGGATGAATAACCTTGCTTAACGGAAAAAGAATCTGAGCCTATATCCCAAAGTATTGTGCCCAGCTCTCGATCACTTTTACTATTCGCTGCTCTAATAAAAATAATATCAAGTTACAACACAAGCACACCATCTTAAACTATATCAATCCTATTGTGAGGATTGATATAGTTGAGTTTTTCGACTTTACTAAATCACGTGTACGTATTCTTCAGACATTGCTCGATGGTATGTAACTATAGAGAAGAAGCGGACTGGGTCCAAAAATATTGGTTGCTAGGAGATGAAGGGGGCCCACCTACATATAGAATACTATCATTTAATTTTTATAATGAATAAATAACATTTTCGAAAAATACATAAGTGGAAACAAAACAGTGCAATCAAATTTTTGCGGAAAAATATCTTCTCCAATAAAAAAATATAATTTTCAAAACAAAGTGTTGAGGTGTCCTTCATGTCTTTCTTAATGTTATTGCTCCTACTTAAGATCGACTTCTAAATCATTTGGGTGTTCCATAAACTAAATCCTCCTTTTGTTTTACATCTATCTAGACTATATTTTAACCTGTAATCCATGTTTCATTTCTGTTCCACCTCATTTCTCCCCTCCTCTCTCTCTCTCTCTCTCTCTCTCTCTCTCTCTCTCTCTCTCTCTCTCTCTCTCTCTCTCTCTCTTGTTCTCTATGATATTTGAATCTACTATGATTTGGGCTTACCTTATTCCTATATATATGTTTTTGCATGTCAGTTAGATTCAAACTTACAATAATTGGCATTATATTATTGGCGTGGACGGCTGCTAAATACGGTTTGAGAAACAGAGGTACAAGCAACATAAATCTGATCTTGATAACTTCAATAATACTAACATGTCAAAATATTAAAGATTTATACAACAATATTATTCTTTTTCAGGAGGTACGCTATTCGTCAGTGTGCCCGATGTAACACGGGTATTTCTGCACAAGAACTTGTCATGAGAGTGCGGGACTTAGTATACCATCTAGGCTGCTTTGTGTGTGAAGGCTGTAACAGGCCATTGACCAAAGGGGACCATTTTGGCATGAAAGGCCATCTGGTTTACTGTCGGACAGACTATGAACTCTTGTTTCAGGAAGGATGTAGGGAGTACTTACCTTTGAGAGAACAGCGGACAGATGAATCAGGAGACCATAATGAAAGCTTGTGTGATGTCAGACCTCTGGTAGCTGGACTTGAAAGGGGTCATGCCCCTTCTAATTATACCGGAGTCGTTCTGCCAATTCAACCAAAAGGTAGATCACGTAAAAGGAAAACAGCATGTTTAAATGCCACCTTAAATTGCCAGACTGGTGAGTAAATGACTTCAGTATAATAATAATCTTACTATCCGTCTCTCTCTCTCTCTCTCTCTCTCTCTCTCTCTCTCTCTCTCTCTCTCTCTCTCTCTCTCTCTCTCTGTATATATATATAAATATATATATATATATGATATATACATATTTATATTGATTTGTATATCTCTTTTTTATTTTGTTATTGTTTGAATTTGGTGGGGTAGAAATGATGTATTCTTCCATAGTGTTCCTCGGTATGTTATTTAAGGACATATACACACACATCATCTTGATATTGGTTGGAATGAGTATATTAAAAGCTCTATTTAACAATTGGTTAGAACACCTTCCTGCTTATCTGAAAAGTGGCACTAATTGTAACAATATCAATTCTATAAATGCTTGAAATATTTGTGATTTCGTTAAAAATATACAATATGAGCAACCAAAACGTTTAAGAATACATGTAATAAAAACAAATTTGAAACTGATATCAAATATATAATGGGAATTTTGTCTCAAATTTCGTAGCGCTGAGAGAAACTCTTTGGAATATTTTCTGTGGATAAAATAGATATCTGAATAGCAAAACAACGGAATATGCATGCCACAGATTATAAGAATATATCATAATAAAGAAAGCACTGCTTATCAAAGATATATATCTGAACTATGCATCAAGCTCAGCGCCATTCACAGCACACGAACTAATAATTATCTCAGTTGTTGACAGCCTCGATTATATCAATATATTGTAGAATAATATAGTTTCCAATTTATATATTTGTATATATACAAACAATTCAAACACGCGTATATATTTTTATAAACATATGCTCATATATATACTTGTATATTTGCGCAATTAGGTACATCTATCTATACTATAAAGCTGACGGCCGTATGTAGGTAACAAACTTTCCGCCAAACGGCTGGACCAAACAGCACCAAATTTGCACCATAGATGTAACTTTTTTCAAGTAAAAAAGTGAGGGTATCTTTGTCTACTGGATTTTGTTAAAAGATTAAAGACATTATTTAAATATTCACTTCTTTAAAATGTGAAATGTCAACACTTACGGTTATACGTCATTCTTCACTTTTCTTTTACCAAACTCGTCCCATGGACTGAGTACTCTACTACTGTGGATATAAGCCCGGTCCGAGAATCGAACTTACAATCTTATATATTCTCATTTCTTCTTCTTCTTCTTCTTCTTCTCTATGTATTACTTTTGTACTAAAAAATGCCAGAATCTTTATCCTATTATGTATTACTTTTATTACGTCAGTGTTCTTCATATCTCTGTTATATATATATATATATATATATATATATATATATATATATATATATATATATATATATATATATATATAAATAAAGATCCCGTTAAGGGTGAAAGCAGCGATTCTTTGCTTTAACTTTAATCTGTTATTTTAATAAATATATATATATATATATATATATACATTCTGACATTTTGCATTCTACTTCACAATTAATTTAGGGGTTATACACAATTAAAGAAAGGTCAAATCATTATCATTAATAAAAAGATATTGAGTACTTTGCATGTGGTTATATGAATAAGTGCATTCAATGTCATAATTACACACTGATTGAACTAAAACCTGTAACATTTCAATATGGAAGAAACTGTGAGGCATTTTTAAATATGTGACAAAATATCAAATGGTGAATTAAGTTCTTGCAGCGAATATTAAAAAAAGTCTATAAACTATTATGATGGGTTTAAAAAAAAAGACGAAAGTTAAAAGCAAAACAAAAGTAAAATAATTGTTTCTACTTTTGGCACAAGGCCAGCAATTATTCCAGTGCATTACTGGTACTTTATTTTATCGACCCCGTAAGGATGAAAGGCAAAGTTAACCTCGGCGGGATTTGAACTCAGATCATAAAGGGAGGTAACTCTATGCTTCAAAGCATGGCGTCCGACCCTTACCCATACTGCCAAACAAAAGTAAAATAATATAAGTCAATGAGTAAACTCAGATAAATTAACAGAATTCTGTCTCAATATTTCACTGTATTATAGAAAATATTTATAAAATTTTACCCAAGGCTGAATATATAGAGCTAAGTTTCTTATCTCTTATCCTTGGGGAACCCTTGAAATAGTGTCGTTGTCTCAAGGAACTCCTGCATAAAAATTATTATATACCATTATTACTCCCTGAAGTTTTCCAGCAGACAGGGTGAAGCCATGCTGGGGCACCGCTATTTATTGGTATCGATCTCTTTTATATTTTTATCGTAGTTTTTTCCGGAACCCTTAGCGAGGTATTGTGACTTATTGCGGCACCCTAAGGTTCCAGGGAACACCGGTTGCGAAACGCTGCTACAGAGAAATCTAAACATCTTGTATTTATATACATTATTTTTGATGTCAGAAAAAGAGGGATCAACCGGACAATTTCTATTAGCGTTTTTCAACGATCAGCTATCAATATATATATTTGAATGTATTTTAATTCTCATCAAATTAACTGTCAAGACATATTATCGATCTGCTCTTGTCTAATCACCATTCAGATGAGCAGATAGATAACGGAGTTGCGTCTATAGTTCGTGCATAACAGGTCGATGTACAATAAAAAAACTACCTGTATACGAAACATCATTGTTTTCCTTAGTCTGTGTAAATATACTTAGAAACTATCACTAATAAAGTATATCTAGTAATAGTGCAAAGATCATTGTAACATGCATACATTTATCTGCAATTTGGTTTTTGAGGAAGTTGGTAAAATATTTAACTAATCTATAAATAAATGATAACAGATTAAAGAAAATTCTTTTAGATTGTTCTTTTAAGTCTTCAGCAGATATGTACTGTTAAAACTGCTCATAGACCACTGTTGATATTGATTTCTATCAATAAGATTTTAAATGATGAACAGTAGAAAATAGCTCGTCTTCTACTTTATTATGAATTATTCTATAGTTAAATTTAGTTTCCAGAATTTTCAGACTACCCATTGTATTGGGCAAGTCTTTTGTTATACTGCCATACATCTAGACAGTAGTTGCTATAGAGAGTGACTTGCTAACACATATCGGGATATTTGTTTTAGTAATGTTATAAAATCATAAAACATCTTTGATACTGTATATAGTTCCATCCTGCAACAAATGGTGTATAGTAAGTCGGAAAAGTACCAGTAAATAAGGATATTATGATCAAAGGGGAACAGAAGAAACTAATTTGTTTTCATAAAAATCAAAGGACCCTTTGGAAAAGTATATAAATTCTAAACGACATCTACAAAATTACATGGATACAATATCTCCACCCAGCAACTCAAAACAAAACGTAACAGGTCTGTCGTATCAGCTGACTCTGTATATAAAAAGAAAAAAAAGAGAAACCGAAAAACAATAACGAAAACTTACCCTTTCATTCTCATTTACAAGAAAATATACACCGGAATACTTAACTGTATTATATACAAACAAAAACGTTATTTCCTTAGATAATTCACACAACAAGTAATATTCCCCTAAACAATGGAGCAAAGGAACAGAGTTATACAATACAAACGTAAATATATCTCGCAACGTAGGTTTCAAAATATCATGTATTCTATTCAGTAACTCGACATAATAAGATACTTAGATGTTGAAACATACTTTATCCATGCCACAGTTGACACAAGAATAGTACAACCGAAATATTATGGAAACACAATAGAAAGACATGAAGCACAAAAGAGTTTCCAAATATCTTTGTTATTTTTACACTTAAAGAGAAAGCATGAAATGAGAATGTTTTCTCTTGTATTACAGGAAGAATATGAAAATATACAACTATTATTGTTACATTAAAAGACAAATATTTAATATTATATTTAAGGTGTAAATAAAAGAGATCATATTTAAGCATATACAGAGGATAGGCGACTGAAAAGTTCAAAAGTTGACCAAGATACTATCATCGAATGACCAAATGAGGTTTATTTTACAACATAGTCCCTGAAAAGAAACAATGTAGTTATTTATAAGAAGAGTAGAAATTCATGCAAAAATGACAAGATCTATGTTGAAAAATAAATCTCAATGAGAGCATCTTGGTCAGCATATGAACTTTTCAGCCAACCCGCATATATAATTATAACTAGTTGGAATTTTAGTTGAAACCAATTAGTAAAATTACTTCAAATAGTTTGAAATTGTATCCACTTTTTATTTTTGAAATGAAATATATCGACACGCCATCAATAGAATTTATAACACATAGAAGGATATATATATACCCCGTTATGTAAATGACCGTTTCAAATACGAGAAGTTGTAGTATTTCTTTTAGAAACCTTGATTCCCATTTTGTTTTCATGTTTCATTATTTTATCATTTTTTATTTCCGAAATTGCCTCTTCAATTTAAAAATATTTTAGCGAGCTTAAAATATTTAATAATTAGAAGAAGAAAAACCCAACAAATATTTATTAATTTGAGAATTCTATAAAAAATATATTTATGCCTTAAAAAAATTAAATTGAACAATGAAGGATATTTAAACAACTCTGTGTAGTTTTTTCACATCATTAAATATTTCCATTCACTATATCTCTCCTAAGATCTGTGTAATATGTCCATGAATACCAAAACCGAAAAGGTATTCCCCATTATGTATTTTGAAATTCATGTTATATATATATATATATGTATATATATATAGAGAGAGAGATAAATATAGCTATATATATATACAATATATATATACATATATAATATAATTATAAATATATATATAGAGAGAGGGGTACATATATGTGTGTGGTGGTGGGTGACATTCCATTTCTTTTTTAAATTCAATTACATTCAAATATCCCGAGGCCAAACAAACTAACAATTAAATGCTTTCATGGTAGCAATAACAATAATAACAACACCAAACAAATTCAGATGCAATATGATAATTATACTACTAGTAAAACCACTGAGATAATAATAATAATAATAGTAATAAAAAATGATAATAATAATATTTTCTTTATTAACCACAAGGGGCTTATAATAATAATAATAATAATAATTGTTATTATTATCACTAGTAGTAGTACTAATAGTACAACCACTAATAATAATTTAAGATATAATCGTATTGAAGTGTTTATATATTCCTTGTAAATATTTTGCCACATCATAACGATTCGAAATACTGTATTCATCATATTTTCTAAATATTTTGAATTACCTTCCGGCTGTATATCTTTGAATAGGGGAAATATTTGCTGAGAAACTTTATTATAAGATTAAAAACAAGAATAAAAAATGAAGTAGATGAAAGGCACATAATATACAAGTCTTGCAAGAAGGAATAAGGCAGAGGAAACGGGGTGTGTGAGTGTGTGTGTGCGTGCGTGTGATAGAGAAAGAGAGAGAATATGAGTGAGAAAGCGAGTGAAATAAAAGTAACGAGAGATTTTGATGGGTAAAGGCATGAGGAAATATTCTATAGAGACACACAAGGGTGACCTTGAGCCAATCATCTGCGAAACGCGCGTAACAGGTTGATACAAAATAAATATCTTTTATATGTAAATGAAACTTCCTCTTTTATGTTCTAATATATATACTCTACCTATGCATAGAGTGGTTCCTCTGGTACCAACACCAGTAATTCACTGAACCACCTACACTATATATATATATATATAGTAATAATAATAAATTTGAAGACTAAAATCCAAAGATTGCTCGATAAGGATAATTATATATCATATATATAAGAACCGTAGAGCAAATATTTATTAAAGTAACAGATTAAAGTTTAAGCAAAGAATCGCTGCTTTCACCCTTAACGGAATCTTCTGAAACTAAAAAAAGGTTTTAGTTTCAGAAGATCCCGTTAAGGGTGAAAGCAGCGATTATTTGCTTAAACTTTAATCCGTTATTTTAATAAATATATATATATATAGTGTATATATATATAGATACATAGATACACACACACACACACACACACACACATATATATATATATATATATATATAGAGAGAGAGAGATAGATACACACATATATATATAGTGTATATTGTATATATATATAGAGAGAGATAGATAGATACACACACACACACACACACACACACACACACACACACATATATATATATATATATATATATATATATATATATATATAGAGAGAGAGAGAGAGAGAGAGAGAGATAGATACACACATATATACATAGAGTATATTGTATATATATATAGAGAGAGATAGATAGATACACACACACACACACACACACACACACACACACACACACACACACACACACACACACATATATATATATATATATATATATATATATATATATATATATATATATATATATATATGTATATATAGGCAAATCATGATGTTTTGGAAGGGTGTATAATATAATTGATGAAATACATGGAAGTTGTTCTGGATGTATTGGAGCTTCAGGCAATATTATATCTAGCGAGGCAGCTGTTCTGAATGATGTTAATCAATAACTCATTAATGCTATAAACTTTAAACATGGCGTAAAACACACATGTACATGTATGTACACACTCATATAAACATACATATATCCATTCTCACACACACACACTTAGATCAGCCAGCCCATGAACACAACATCATACAAGAATACCATAGCACATGTACGTTTATCGATATAAACAAATTCGTAAAGGAAATCGCTTTTCTCTGTTTATTCTTCTACATAAGTGTTGAGAACATATTTTTGGTCTGTGGGATGTATGGTTCGAACCAACATGACCATCGGCTCTGACAATGTCTTTCCCATCACCCTCAAACAATTATCGTACTCCTTCTCTCACAGAACCGGGTGACATCGTCGTGTCGAGTGGTTCAGGATTGGTGGGGTGGTTCAGGATTGGTGGAGTACCGGAATCGTCTGTGGGTGGTTATCTCTCCTGTTGAAGAATTTTCACTGTTATACATTTCTTGTTATTTTGTTATTGTTATTAATATAGTTTACACGTTTTATATGTAAACCCCCCCCACTGTCCTTATCTATTGTATTGTCCCCTATATGTAGGTCCCTGTGGACAATAAAGAAATTATCATTTTTATTATTATTATTATCAATATATATTCAGCAGCATTATATCCGGCCTTTTTGTGACAAACCACTTTTGTTTGGTATTGAAACAACAAAACAACAACAGAACAACAACAAAACAACAGAAAAAAAAAATTATTTCAGTTTTCATATGCCTCAGATATCCGGTCGTCTTTCTGATGAATTGATAAAATAATTGTGGATGTACATATTTTTGTATATATATATATATATATATATATATATATATATATATATATATGTATATATATATATATGTATATATATATATATGTATATATATATATATGTATATATATATGTATATATATATATGTATATATATATGTATATATATATGTATATATATATGTATATATATATATATATATATATATATATATATAAGCATATATAAAGATATATATTTGTACTATATGTATGTATATATGTATGTATATAAATTTCATAGAATATGAAATGGTTGGTGGCATTAAGACAAGTGTCTTTTGTTGAAACCAAATTATTTAGCAGACATTTTGCTTGCGTGTGGAAGAAAGCATGTTCGTATGTGCATATATGGGCCACCAGTGGAATTAGTTGCAAATATTTTGGAATATTTCAAAGGTTTTATAATGAATCATTGTTGTTTTTGTCGGTTACCCCGTAGAACAGACAATGAAAAGTCTGCCAGCCATGATAATCCTACAAACAACATAAACATACAAATGTCCTCTCACACACAGACTGTCACACATACACATTATGTCATTAACCCGTACTCAATATATTCGTTTACAGACATTCACATTTAACACGCAGTGTATTTGAGTGTGTGTTATATATATATATATATATATATATATATATATATATATATATATATGTGTGTGTGTTTAAGTGGCTGTGTATTATAATAAACATTATTCAACGTGTCCTCCGTTTTTTAAAAGAATTCTTCTGTTTTGTGTATTATTTGTCTGGAATTTGCTACATATCAACCGTATAGAGTATAGTGGGATTTTCTATATATATTTCATCCACTACTAAAATCAAGTATTATCTTTAGCAGTAAATTGGACAGCGATATTCTATCGTTTCGTAGTTAAATGTTGCTGTCCTTACATATATATTTAGTAAAATATAGAAATATCAACATTTGTAAATTCGGAATACTTATTTGAAATAATGCGTACTCAGCTAGAATGTCTTCAAAATAATCCGTTCATTTTTGTTTTTTCATGTAAGTAGAAAGCATTTTCTCATTTATTCAGTTACCTTTACGATGATCCCAGACATTTTCGGGTAATTGCATATGTTATTCATATCTATATTGGATTCTCTAAATGACCAAATTCTGAAGGTGGTATTGTCAAAGAAATATAAACTTTCTCATGGAAGTTTTCTTTTACCTTTTACTGCCGTTTCTAAGTGATCGGAAAATAGTATTTTATTTACTGTATCCATCGGGTGTAAAAAGTTGAAGTGCCACAGGAAATGTACTAAATATGATGTAGTAAAACTAGGTAGTAGGGATCGAATCTTGTTCTAGTCCAGTTTGTATTTAGCGAAGGATTTTGAACATTTACTTACAATTAAATATCCTATCGTGCCGGCAATTTAGAAGGTCCTTTCCGGTTACTATTTCAATTACTTCCGCCAAACATAGTTCACAGGAGCATCTTTCATTCCGGTATGGACGACGAATTTTAGCATGGACCTTGTAGTGTGTATTTAATATTAGCGCGCTTCAGATCCCAAATTCCTTTCTACATTCAAACGTTACAGCCGTTTCAATTAGGTAAAAACCACACATGCTAATGTGGTCTTTTTCACAACAGTGAAATATCCGTATGTGGTAATAAAAATGAGATTATACACAGTTGGAGGAAAAGATACTTGGCGTTTTCTATTACTCATTGCTTCAGTTATATGAAAAGGAAATAATATGACATGAATGTACTAAACTAAAGATTCATTATTTTGTACATTCCTTCGTGTTGTTAGTGTCTTATATAAAGTTGTTAGATCAATCTGTACAATATAAGAAACATATAAAACCCCATAGACCATTATGAATATTGAAAGTCACTTTATCTTTTATCATTGTTCGTGTTTTTGCAAGTGTGAACTCATCGAAATTTCTGTTTCTTGAGGGAAACATGTTGAATTGCTTTTCTTCGTGTTAGGAAGAAAGGGAAATATCCACCCCATCCACATCATGCACACGTATCTTCATCCCTCTTTATGATACATGTAAACTTCATCTGTAAACAGAATCAAATTTGCTCTGTTTATATAGAATTGGGCTGGTGCTTCGACGCATGCTGGTATGTAAATATTATGAAGACATTCAATCGTATATATATGTGTTAGTGGGCTAGCATAACAGAGGTTTTTTCCCCAGTATGATTGCAATGGTATTAGTAACATTCCAGCCCTCTTTGACCTTCCAGTGTTACAGTGGTGGTTTAGCATTCACTTTCTGACATTCAATCATTTTTCCGGTTATGTCATTTACTGAAATCTTGATGTCAGATCCATTGGTGATAGCATTCGAAAAGTTGTGGGAACAGTTCAAATTGAATTTGCAGCACGGAAAAACGTTTAGTTTAGAGTAAAGTTCTGCATCAGTGTCAGATTCTTCATAGACATGAGAAAAGACAGAGTGCTAAATGACTTATCGTTGTGAACGAGTTGAAAAACCCAGTAAACGTAGTTTTAGTTCAATAATTCAGTTTCTTTGAATTGGAATTCATTGCAGGTCTTTAGTTCGTATCTAGACAGGAAATATAACTCAATGGGGTTCATTTCTCTTCTCTGTTGGTGTTAAATACCTACCATTTAGAGAAAACATCAGCTTTCTTTAAATAACTCAGTTAATGAACCAAATAACAGTAAATTATTCTGAAAAAAGGTCTAATGTCTGTCTTGAGCTCGGAAATACCGATGTTTATCCCGGCTTTCATTGCTGAATTAATTAAATATCAGTATTTTATCTTATCTAAATTCATACCTTTACGTTTTGAGTTTGATTTCCCGCCTGGGCGATCTTTTAGTCTTCTTTAAAGATCGATTATATACGTATCAAATATTGAAGCAGATTTAATGTTTAAAATTGTGATTTTAAGTGTAACAATTATCGTCTGATAATATTTTAAAATAGAATATAACAATTTCGTTGGGAGACATTGTAAAACAGATTGGTGAGGTACGTTATTTCAATTTACTGTTATTATCTTTTGAATTATTGATTATTAACCATTATATTAGAAAATGATCTATGTGTAAATATACTGCCTACATTAGGTGTCGAGATTTTTTATTCACTT
>OZ024758.1:590000-595000 GCA_964016885.1 Eledone cirrhosa
TAATGTTCGGTTCTAGCTGTCGAAATGGCCGTAGCTCAGTGGTTGGGGTCCTGACTCTCTACCAATTACTCACTCTACTACCCTAAGTATCGAGTACTTACCATACTTCGTTCGTTTATTCGCTTTTGTATCTTTTATATCTCCACAGTTAATTTATTTGGCAATCAATGTTTATCATTGACTGACCAACGGTTAAAAATACAGATATAAATATAGATATATATCCCTCTCTATCTCCCCCCCCCTCTCTCTCTCTCTCTCTCTCTCTCCATCCCTCTTTGATACTCTCATCCTTTACATACACACCATCTCTCGTTCTCGCAGTCTCGGATATTTTGACTTATAAACTAACAGCTTCTCCTCTCACTCACACCATTCATCCTCTTCCCATCACACACATAATAAGTTTATCAATAGACCCAGACACATACATACAAATGTTTCATTCTCTCTCCCTCTCTCTGTCTCTCTCTCTTAAACAGCCTCTCCCTCTATCACAAGTATACACTCCTTCGTCTCCCCTACATATCGTTACACTCTTTTTAATTCTTCTTCTTCTTCTTCTTCTTCTTCCACTTATTATTCCTGAGAGTGTCAGTTGGGTGAGACTTCAGGCACACCTTCCCGAGGGCCTTATTTGAAGCAACTTTCCCTAAATGATCCGGCTGGATCCCAAAGCGAAACCAACCGAGCTTATCACTGTTACCCATCGTTACCAACCCATTCTACCCATTGCATATGATTTTACGTGTTTGTATTATTTGATTATATATTATTTGAAATATGTTTCCTCTTAAGTACTTCACCCAAAATTGCTGACTCTGTGCCTAAATTAGTCTGTCTCTCCATTTGTACAGACACCCACACAAATATATAAAGAGAGAAGGAGATAGATAGATAGATAGATAGATAGATAGATAGATAGATAGATAGATAGATATATAGAGAGCGAGATAAAGTAAGGGTAAAAACCCCCTTCGGTCACGAATGAAAATGGGTTTTACACCTAGAAAGCACTCCTCCGAGGCGCAAGGTTGTTTGTGGAAGACCAACAGTCACTCATGCATATCAGTCACCTTCTCCACGCCGCTGAGATGTTGACCAGTGACAGAGTAAACTAAAGTAACGTGAAATAACACATCACCCGGTCTGAGAATCGAACAGACAACGTCACGATTGGAAGCCCACTAAGCCATACGCCTTTATATATATATATATATATATATATATATATATATATATAAATATATATATATATATAGTTATATATAGTTATATATATAGTTATATATATTGTTATACTTAGGTGGGGGGGGGTCATATTGTTGTAATCATATTGCCAGAAATAATAACAGAACACACTCACTGTTTGGTTGGTTTTCCCTTCTGTATCTTTTATATCTCCACAGTTAATTCATTTGATCCTCAATGTTTATCATTGACTGACCAACGGACAAAAATACAGATATAATATAGATATAAACATACATATATATATAGTCTAACAAAGTTTTTTCGTTGCACATCTGCAACATCATCAGTGGTACTATTATGTTCCTCTTGTTGTATTGCATATCTACGTGTATTTTTATTCTATCTGTTTATTTATTTATTTATGTTTGTCTTCTTTGTGCATGGGTTTGCGTGTGTGTATAGTGTTTGGTGTGTGTTCGCGTTTGAGTGACTGTGTTTTGGTTATTGTATTCTATCTTAGTTTACTAGTGTGTGTTTATATGTATTTGTTGTTATTGTGCTTGTGTATATATTTATTTATTTATTTATTTATTTATTTATTTATATTTCTCTTAAGTCAGTATTGTTTGTTTGGGTGTTGTTATTCCATTCACGTTTTTCTGTTTAGCTTTGGCCTTCTAAGCTCTATTTGGCTTGCCTCTCTGATTTGCCTATCTGCTGAGCCCCGGCCGTTTCGACAGCTCTCTCTCTCTCTCTCTCTCTATATATATATATATATATATATATAAGTGTGTGTGTAAGAGAGAGAGGGAGAGAGAGAGAGAGAGAGAGAGAGAGAGTGTGTGTAGAAATAGAGAGAAAATGATGTAAATATTGTTATAGATATATAGGTATGAAAATAATAGAAAATATTTACCAATGAGATGAATTCATGCATTTAGCAAAGTCATGTTTATTATACGTATCTAGGTTAACCTCCTCCTCCTCTTTCTCCCCTATTTCTTCTTCTTCTTCTTCTTTCATCTCGCTTTGCTTTTACTCCAGTTTCACCGAAACCAACGGCTAAATCAACGTGGGTTATCCGTTGGGATCAGTGTAGGTCGAATCCTAGTAAACCAACACACACACACACACACATATATATATATACACCACATAAATATATTCGCACACACATATAAATATAATTACACACACACATACATATATATATATATATATAGTCTGTTTTACAGTCTATCATACTATCTACCATTCTTTTCTTCCTCTACACATTTATTGTAAGCAGGTGGCATGACAACGGCCGAAGGTCTCGAACACTCGACCAACGATCTCGACAGAGACGCGTACTCGACGCCTCGGCAGAAGCGCATGCGCACATCGTTCAAACACCACCAGCTGCGCACGCTCAAATCCTACTTCGCCCTGAATCACAATCCAGACACAAAAGACTTGAAACAGCTGGCCCAGAAGACCGGGCTCAACAAGAGGGTACTCCAGGTGAGCAAACGTATGTTCATTGTTGTTGTTTTTATTGTTGTTGCCCTTGCTATTGCTTATTTCGTTTTTTGTTGTTGTCCTTTTTTTTTGTCGTCGTCGTTGTTGCTGTTTTTGTTGTTGTCATTGCTGCTGTTGTTTTGTTTTCTCGTGGCTCTCTCGGAGTTTATCCTCCCTGACTTCGTTTTTGTTGTTGATTTTTTTTTCTTTTTCATCTTCTACTTCAATTATTACACTTATTATTAGTGTTGTTATTGTTGTTGTTGTTGTTGTTATTGTTCTTGTAGTTGTTGTTGTTATTGTTGTTGCTGTTATTTTATTTTATATTTCCACTTTACTTTATCTAATTCTTTGGCATCTTCTTTTCCTTTTTCTGTGTTTTCTTATTCACCCCACCATCGACCTCATCATCTTCACTGTCTTCGTCGTCGTTGTTGTTGGTGTTGTTTAGTTGTTGTTTATATTGTTGTCATGGTTGTTGTTATTGCTGCTGTTGTTGTTGTGCTTCTTCTTCTTCTTCTTATCCCCTTCCTCCTCCTCCCCTCCTGCTATTTCCTTTCCTACTTCTTTTTGTAAGTTTTTATAGTACAGATGGCAGTATTTTTCTTTTAATAAATGCCTCATCAAGACATCCGCCATTTTGTCGTTTCTTTGTCCCTCCTTAAATTACCATTACTAATACGTTTTACTCGCCATTTTTCTTTCTTTAAATGATCTAACCTTTGTTTTCAATGGTATTATTCCTATATTTAATTTACTAATTTATTTAAATAATTAATTCAAGAATGAATAAATTATTCATAGGCTTTTCGATTCTACCATTTCAAGTTTTTGAATGACAATCTCATTCTCTAGGACAAAACAAAGAGAGTCTGTGATGCATAGAAAAAGGTGGGCGTGATTATGTAATACTTATAAGTATAGATAAGACGGCAAGTGAAATTGTATGTCTGCATAAATCTACTGATACCTGTGAATCTGTACGTATTTCATATAACCTTGCTTTTGTATGGCCATGTGATATTTGTATTGATTCTTAAATATCGCTATTTTATGGAATATGTTTTTATAATAATGTTTTTATACACATTTTTATGTTATTGACAATCAAGTGTATATAATGATGACTATTGCACACACCGGTTTCGCTTTGAGTAGTTTTTCAAAGCTTTATTATGAATTGTGATGTTGCAGTATTTAATTGTATCCTCGATATGTTGTTTTTCGTTTATGACGTTTTTAAAACAAGGAACGCAATTGATTGTAGATGTGTTGTCGCTTATGGCAAAGAGCATACATCATGGCAAGTGACGTAACTCTAGATTGATTATCAATACGAGAATATACTATTTCAATATTTGTTATGATTGACAAAACCGATCGAACCAAGTAATATGAGATAAAATGTAAATTTACTTAATGTAACAATTATAAAAATAGTTCTGCCGGAAAAAGAAAAAGAAAAATCTTTGCCTATATATATATATATATATACACGTGTGTGTGTAGGAAAGTTAGCTGGATATTGATGGTCTGTGAAATAAAATAATATCGAAATGGCATCATAGTCAGGCGTTATCATATCTCACTACCGTTAAATTCCCACGTTCTCTGACCAGGCTTCCACCATTTTCTTTTCCGCCAGTTATTCCATATTTGTTTATGTGTTCTTTCTTTTAACCCTACTCCAAACACACCCATACAGACAGACATATACACACAGTGTGACACACCGAAGCACATACATATATATATACACACTTACATACGCCAGTGTCTATATAAGTATGTGTGTATGTATAAATATTTATATTTAGACAGGCAGACAGATATAGATATGAGAGGTGCCGAAGTGTGTCAGAAAGTCGAGGTGAACAGAGTCTGTTCTCTGATCCGACTTCAGTTAGAGTCGCTTCACTTACGACGCTATTATCCTTATGAAAAGAACATTAATATCATAAAGCATAACTGTCACAACTTCCCATTTCTCTTCCTCTACTATAGATCCTGATTTTATAGCCCAAATATAAGATAACACAAACATATATATATATATATATATATATATATATATATATATATATATATATATATATATATATATATATATATATATATATATATATGCGTTTGTGTATGTGAGTGTGCTTGTGCGTGTGAATTCTTTGTGTTTATAAGCCTTTTCATGATATTCAAATTGTATAGAATACATAATATATATATATATAATATATATATATATATATATATATATGTGTGTGTATGTGTTTATATATCTATATATATATTTATTTATACATACATATGTT
>OZ024758.1:634278-649278 GCA_964016885.1 Eledone cirrhosa
ATTCACACTTAGGATAGATGAAAGAAAATATAATCTAACAGTTTGTAAAATATAATATCGCATGAGTGCTTCTCAGGCAAAACACTTCAAGTAACGGAAAGAAGACAACTTCTACAAATGTATATACTTGTATAAAAGCAGGAAACTGTACCCATTATGTGTACATCAATAAATAAACTGTACAACATGTATCGACTTCGCCTTCTCTTATTATTGAAATAAAAGTGTGTGTGTATATATGTGACTCTGTCTGTGTGTCTGTGTCTATTTGTGTGTATGTATGTGCAGATGAGAATGTAATACACAGAAAAACAGACACACAGACCACATTAAAAAACAATACATACATACAAACATATATATATATATATATATATGTATATATGTGTGTGTGTGTGTGTGTATATATATATCTATATATCTATACATATATATAAAACTGTAGTTGTCTGTGTGTGTGTCCTCATATTTATATATCTATGGCGGATAAAATTCCCGTGATCCATGGACTAGTTCTCTCCAGCAGTTTCTGTCGTTAATTATCGCTGCCGTGTCCTGCGTCTCCAACAGACCAGTGTCTGTCCTTATGGCATCAACATATCTTAACTTCGGACTTCCTCTTCCAGTATGTCCATGCAGGGGCTCCCACAGGAGCACTGAGTGTAGTGTCAACTCTGGATGTCGGTGAGCATGTCCAGTTCGTGAGTTTTAACAGGCACTCACAAATAAACGTTTCTCATTGGAGGTGCTATTACCAATGTTCTTACCCGTGTAACGCCGGGATAGACTGCTAGTATATATATAAAACCATTCTATTTTATTTGTAAATTATCTTGTCCGTCACCTATAGTCGAAACATCGTGCTTATTTACGAGGTTGAATTTAACTGACCTGGTTGCTATCTAATCCAAATGAAGAAAGAGAATACAATTAGGTGTTTGGTACAGATTGGAGATATCAGCAACGATGCCAAGAAAACGTTGACCTCTTGGGGCTTTATGCAACACATTCCTGGTGTTACTTATAGATAAAAAGCTAGTGTTAATATCGGGGCCACGAAAAGGTTACTTATCACAAAGCTGTACCGGGTAGTGTTTGTGTGTGCTGGCTTATTTATACACGCCTGAGAACAGACATTCGTATTTGTTTTATATATATGTAATTGTTTCCACGTATGTCTCTCTGGATATCTCTGTGTTACACATCATTTTTAACATGTATATATATATATATATATATATATATATATATATATATATATATATATATATATATATATATATACATATATATATATATATATACATGTTAAAAATGATGTGTAACATATATATTAAGGTCAGTTATTAGAAGGTAACCATACATTTATATATATATATATATATAAATGCATACATTCACACACATATGAATGTATATATATATATATATATATATATATATATATAAATGGATGTGTGTGTGTGTGTGTGTGTGTGTGTGTGTGTGTGTATTTATGTAGCAATATCTGTAGGTGTAGGTGTAGGTGTGAAAAAGGATATCAGTGTTCAATTGGGAAAAGGAGCCGACTCGTAGAAACGCCTGAAGACACGTCACAAAGATACTTCACAATTTTGATCCCTCTTACATTCTTGAGATATTGTTAATATTGGGTCTTGAGACCTTAGGTAGCGCTTTTGTTCCGTGTATTAACATTGAGAAATACTATAATATATATGTATATATTATACATATATATACACATGCATTGTTACTTCAGTATCTAGACATACACACACAGACACAGACACACACACATATATATATATATATTTATATATATGTATATCCGTGCATACATACAGATGTCTGTGATATACTCTATAAGAAGCTAGATCTAAACACGTTGACCAACTCTATGTAATATACGGATATAAACCACACTTCATACAAGATAAATGACTTGACATCTTCGAAACTAGTATGACGTATGCCACCCTCTCTTTTAGAAGATATTCTGTTTAAGGAATGTTTTCACCTCTCTGCTGCCTGTTGCGTATTGTTCCTAGTTAACTTCTTTAAAATAATATAGCGTTTAAAAGAAACTATGTTATCACATAAGCTTTTTGTTTTTTTGACAAGCTGCAAGATATACGTCATATATATTAATCGATATACTAAAACTCTTAATAATAGTTGAAATATCCGGCTTCTGTTTGTGGATAACTAAAGTAATTAGTTAATGATGTAATCCTAACATAGGCTGGAAACTAGTCAGGTTTACACTTCTTTCTCTGTTCGCAAATATATTGTATATAAATGTATTTAAACCAACCTATTATATACATTCTTAGCTATAATCTATAGATATATTCTGACAGACAATATCATTGAAATAAACTGCTATTTCAAAAATCATTCATCCAGTGTCAGCCTATGAACTTTTAATATATAGAAAATTTAAAATAAATTTTATGAGCAGCAGCATAATTATGGGTTCAAAATTTCGAGTTAAAAAGGAGGAGTATTTATTCCATCACAAGTGCGAACACGTGAGGATGTTTAAGCGAAAGTTTGCCACTCCTAATTTTCTAAATCTCAACTTGAACCATCCATTTCATGATAATCAGTCTAACAACCCATTTTCTCCTGCAGGTTTCCATTTCACAAACAAAGATATATATATATAGATATATATATATATACACGCATATATATATATATATATATATATATATATATATATATATATATATATATATATATATATATATTTAAACAATATATGTCCGTATGTGCACTCTACTTTTCTCCTCTCTTTATCTTTCTTTTCTGTATATTCCTTTCTAGCCCGCTGACACCCACAACTACACACACACTCACATACACACATACACACACACACACACACATACACACTCACACACACACCAACACATGCACATAAACTCAACCAGTCACACATTATGGAATAATATATTTTAAAAAGCAAAACAAAAGAACATAATGCTGCTTTGTTTTATTTGTTTCTTCTATTATAGTATGCAGAAATAATAGAAGGCAGTCATCCACAAAGAGCCGTCATTATGTGCTTAATAGGGCATAAATATAGTTAAGGGACCTTAGGCTAGGTTAAAAACACACGCTGAGATCGTTTTCCTTTAATTTCAGAGTTCTTCCTAGGGAGTAAGATACATTGTTCTAGGAATTAGTTCAGCGGGGTTTTGACACTGGTGAGATATCTAGAACCTAGCACACTTTCATAATTACCAACGATTTATTCCCCTATATTAACATTAGCACCACCACTCCCATCAACTCCACAACCAACGACGACACTGTTACTCTAGAGGCATCAGTATATATATATATATATATATATATATATATATATATATAGAGAGAGAGAGAGAGAGAGAGGTAGAACACTGGAAGGTAATATCCATAGTGGTAGAGCACTCAGTCCATGGGACGAGTTAGGTAGAAGTGGTAACACAACAGTTAGTTCACCATACCGAGAACAATTGTTTCACCTTAGCGGATCTTCAGCTCGTAATGGACATTATGAGCTGAAGATCCGCTAAGGTGAAACAATTGTTCTCGGTATGGTGAACTAACTGTTGTGTTACCACTTCTATATATATATATATATAGGGAACACCAACGTATGAATTGCAGCTCCCATGTCACAACCCATATAAAAGAATTAACAAGATAGCTACCAATACCATCATTAATATCAGCAAAGATACTAGTAGACCACCAACACGTCCACTATAGTCTCGAGAACACCATTACCGCCATTAAAACACTCCTTCCATTATGATAACCACGTTACTTACACATACAAGAATATTACTGATTCTAGGAGTTCTCGATCACATGTTCTGAATTCTTGTAGAAAGAAAAGATATTTGATGTAAATGATAATCATAAACATCGGGTTTAACATTTTTAGGGATGTGGGGATGTATATGTTTTCCTTGTTTATTACAAAGGGGCTGTAACCGTTCCATTGATACAGTTTTCACAGTTGGTCACCAGGGTTGTTTTACTCAACTCTACGATGGTCGACAGAGAATTTCATAGATTGAGGATGACGGATTGATGTTAGATCTGTGAAACCATGCAATGCATTAATTTAAAGTCTTCTTAATTGTAACTGCATTATTTACATCTAGGGACTTTGTTGAAAAATAAACCTCATTTGGTCATTCCCTGAGAGTATATTGGTCAGCCTATGAACTTTTCAACGGACCCTCATGTATTGGGCAGTTTACCAATTAAGTTGTTTTAAGATAAAGTTATTCGAGTGATGGCTAAACACAATATAATCACAAATCCCACAATTCCCACTATTACACCAATGTTCTACTTCATTACTATGTGCATTTCAGAATTACTGAAATCGATAATTATTTCTACTTTTGGCACAAGGCCAGCAATCACTCAGTACATTACTGGTACTTTTATCGACTCCGTAAGGATGAAAGGCAAAGTTAACCTCGGCAGGATTTGAACTCAGTCCGTAAAGGGACGTAACTATGCTGCTAAGCATGGCGTCCGACCCTCTACTGATACTGCCAATCCATCACCTAAAATGAATACTGACAATCTATCTGTATGAGTTTTCACCTAACACAACCTATGTGCCTAACAGTGGATCTCATCATTTCTATCATGGTTTAGCTACCAAGACAATCTGGACAGTCCCCACACCATAGGACTTCAATACCCTGGAAATACATTTCTACCCACTAATCTTCTGCATATGACGTCCTACAGATGTTCAAGATAAACATGTATTGTTGATTGAATCACAACAGCCACAAATAGGAGCTGGTACTATCATGGGTGGTAGTCATTGTCATTAGTGTCTAAAAAAATAAAAAATAAAATATATATAGGCATATGTCTATATATATATATATATATATATATATATATATATATATATATATATATATATATATATATATATATATATATAATATATATAAATGTGCATTTGTACATATAATATATAAATGTACACACACACACACATATACATATATATATGCATATGTATATATATGTAAATATACATATGTATGTATATGTATGTATATGTATATATATATATATATATACACACACATATATATATATATACATATGTATATATATATATAGATAGATATACATACATATATATGTATATGTACAAATATATTTGCTTATATATATATATATATATATATATACGTGCATTTATGTGAGAGAGAGTGGGGAGCGAGAAAGAGAGAGAGAAAGAGAAAGAAAGGGAAAGAGTGTTTTATATGCATGTTATATTTTAGTATTTATATTAACGTGAGACTAATAGAATATAAAGAAACATATTTGGAAATCCGTCGCACATATTTATATCTTGCTATTTAAATCTAATAGTTTCAAATGTTATTCTTATGTAATTTTAAAACGGTATTATTTGAGATGTCCTCAAATGTTTGAGCTCGAAACTTCAAGAGATTCGCTCTTTAAAAACAAATATCCGAGCGCTATTTCAAATACCACAGTAAACCATTTAATTTACGACATTAGCCTGCTATAGAACCTCAATACATCCTATTAACTTTCCCAGTAAATTTGAGCTTTATATCTACACTCAATATTAAATTTAATCATACGACATCTCTTGTACATTGAATACTGATTTCTACTTTTGAATGAGATCAGTAATTGGTATATTAACATATTTGAAACGATGGTAAAACAATGGATTGTTTAATACCTATCTTTGTTTTTATTATATATATACAATAATCAGAAAACCACACTACTCCTATACATATATGCAGTCTATACACATACACAGATGCATACATAACACACACACACACACACACACACACACACACACACACACACACACACACACACACACACACACACACATATATATATATATATGTATATATGTCGATAGATAGATGGATTGATTGATAAATACACAGTTAGATATGTAAATAGATACGCAGAGAAGGGCATATATATGTATATATATATATATATATATATATATATATATATATATATTCATGCATGTACATACATACATAATACATACATACATAATACATACATAATACATATATATATACATACATATATACACATATATATATATATATATATACAAACATACACAAATACAAACATGCATACACGCATGCTTACCTGCCAACAGACATAGATCTACTCCCTTTATTTCATTATTATTAAGTCATAGTAAATAAGTTGCCGAAAGGAACGTAGCATGACGTAAATATTTCACTTGAACCGGAAGCTGGTCTTCGAAACTCTTCCAGGCAAATTCTGTATCGAATTATTCCTAAAGGTTCAGAGTTGAAGTTTGAGCGGAAGGTATCCCTGCTGAGTGTACTTTAGTGTGACGTCAATCATAAGAAATAGGAAACAAAGTCATACAAAAAATACGAAATACATCAGACATTATCACTTTCAGGTTTACACGGTTAATATCAATAATACTGATTTTTAAATAAATTTACAAGACTTAGGAATTTAATTGATGAGAGTCCTTGAATCATTTTAATTGAAACTCATATCTGACTGGGTTAAATTTGTATAACTCCAGGAGGCTAGACTGCAAAGTGTACCTTGGAAGGAATTGTATTAATAATATATAGGGACATAGCTAAATAATAATAATGAACATTAACAGAAAATATCTTATAATATTATAATATACAAACAAAATAATTAATATAAGCAAATTTAATTTTTTTTCCAGATATTCTTATCCCACGTATAGATTTAATATATGTGTTGTTGTTTATATCGATATTATTATTAATCCTTTGGTAAAGAAGAGCGATTAATGTTATACAGTCCGGTGGCAATAGCGAAGGAAGGATTATGATATTCGTAGTTGAAAAGATTTAAGAAAAAGATTTCCTCTGAAGTCAAGCCCTCATTAAATTCTTCAAATACCATTTGAAGACAAAGGTAAGATTACTTGTTTATGTTTTACCTGGAAGTAAATAATACACAAACATTAGATCAAGTGATAACTGATTTTGTAAGAGGTTTCTAACAAAATGACTGATTTGAACAATGAAAACAAATTTCGTGGCTCGAAATAATGGATATTTTCATATATATATATATATATATATATATAGTGAAATAAAATAACATATATATATATATATATTTATATATATTTAGTGACAAATATTAAGAGTAAGAGAAAATGTATTTCTCGATATCTTCATTTTCTCTTCTCTAATCCCTTTACAAAACTAAATTGTACGATATATAGATTCAAGGGAGTCACTCGGTGGTTATTTAATCAGTTACATGTCTACGTGTCAATATAACCAAGGAATGGATGTTATATTCTTAATATATTCTGCATGTTTCTCTCACGTATGATGGCGATTGCGTCCCTGGTCAAAGACCTGATCTGCCATCGCATTCTCTATATGGTCATAGACACGGAGGACAGCCAATGAAAACACAGAGAAAGCACAAAAGCTGACCTGGCACATTCGCCAAACGTCAATCATTTACGTATATACAGCTGAAGTCGCTTTTCTCAAGAGTGACACGCCACCCTTGAAATATTAATTTAGACAACTTCACCACACACATAAGTAAGCTCACAAACGGACACACACACACACACACACAAAACAGTGATGCACATACATACAAGAGACTAAGTAATGACAAGGTTAAAACCTTGTCTTAGTCTCTGACATGACAGAAGTGGCGTACTATATAAATGCAATAGCCGCTATGCTATTGTTGACTTCAATTAAGGAAACTTATTGAAAGCGTTTATCAACTTCATATTTGTACCTTCATCATGTTACCTCTCACCACCCAATTGTATACCATTTCACAAATGTTGACTTCATTTTATCTTCATATACATACCACGTATAATTTATGCTATCTTTATCTCACAATTTTCCTCCCTCTGATTCTCTCTCTCTCTCTCTCTCTCTCTCTCTCTCTCATATTTTCCCATTTCCTCAGCATGGCCGCAGTGAAATAACTGAAAGCTAAGAGTAAAATGACAGTATACACAAAAACACAGTCGCCAATACACACACACACGCCCCCCCCCCACACATACACCCCCCCCACGCATATATATATGTGTGTGTGTGTGTGTGTGTGACTGGGGTCATATATTGATGTAGTGATGCTCTGACATAGCATGACTAACACCTGGCTGGTCTTTTATATTGAATCATATACGAAATGCTCATGTAAATAAATATTTTTGTATGTATGTATACACACACACACATACACACACACGCACACACACACATATATATATATCGTTGTTTTGATTAAAAGCCCATATGAGATCATATATATATATAGTATATTGTAGTTTAAGAGTCAATGGCCCTCACGGTTATTTCGTTATATTTCAGGGTTTTGTAAACATGAAGTCAAAAACCTATCAGACGTCTATACGTCTTGTAATATTTACTGCGGGACTCATAGTATTCGAACCTAGCACAAAATATACAAATACTTTACATAAAATCTTCGTTCCTTAATATTTATCGTGTTTCTAGTTCTTCAATCAACCTATGTAAGCTTTCTGTTAAAACACCATATTGCTTTGTAGATTCACTGTCACAAACTTTGGAATCCAAGATTTTGTCCATCTGACAAGATACTTCAAATATTCCGTCTCACTGAAACTATGGTAAAAGCGACTTTCTGTCGTACAGGGAACGAAAGCATGCACTCAGTGATAGGAATGCAAATATATTAAGCGCACCCACATACATATGCACAGTCACAGACACACAGCCACACAGACACACACACATCCTCACCACCACTCAAACACACCCACTTTACCACCCTTAACATAAACACATGCATATATGCACACATATTCACACGCACACACATATGGGTCTACATGTGCACCCACGTCCGACCATATGGGTGAGTAGTAGTGGGAGTGTATATGTGCCTGTGTTTATGTGTGTGTAATTATCTGTGTACGTGTTTTAGTGTGTAATGTGTTTAAATATATTTGAATGTTTTCGTTTAAAATACATCGTTTACATCTATAACTTAGAGGAAGCACGCGTGAAATTTTTTAATGATCTAAAAAAATGAAAGCAAAACCATGAATGCAATGTTTTGCAAATCCAATGTATAATTTACTATTCTAATGCTACTAAGATACCAAGAAAACTATTAGTAATCCTTTTATTATAAGATATTTCTTCCGTCATTCACCACGGGCAGTAAAAAATAAATTTATACATTTCAGAGAAAATGTTTAAAAGAAATAAAGACACAAATACTTCAAGTAAAGAGTGAATGGCTGGTTACAAATTAATGTCATGGTATTCATTGTTAATAGATAACAATTACTGACAAGTGTTGTTATTAAATAATAATAGTTAATTAAGTGATTTATATTTAAATATAACACTAGCTTTTACTTCTCCTTCAGTTGTATTTTAACACCAATTATGACGAACACAGCTAATCAAATAATACATTTTAAATAATATCTTGGATATAAAGCTATTCAACCGGTAGAGAACACCTCTCACCATTTAGATTATTGGTAACAACAGATGAAACAAAGAAGAAGAAGAAGAAGAGGAAGAAGAAGAAGAAGAAGAAGGGGGAGGGAAACAGGAAATGGGAACAATTCAAGTAATTGTAGACACAAAATTCAAACCGTGTTTGTATCGTTGCTTGAGAGAAAGGACGGAGCAAAAGAGGCAAGAGAGAGAGAGAGAGAGAGAGAGAGAGAGAGAGAGAGAGAGAGGAAAGAGAAAGAGAGAGAAAGAAACAAGGGTGTTAAGAATACAGTCACCAATCGAATAAATATTGAAATATTGAATGAATCTCATACAATAATTATTGTATTTAAAATTGAAAGACCATGAAAGAAAAAATTGAAAGAAAACAAACAACAATAAGAAATAGGAACAAAAATGAAAACTGAATAAAATTTTTTTTTTTTTAAATTCAAACAAAAGCAATGAAAATAAACGAAGAAAATATGAAAGGAGGGTTGACTAAAATGGTATTATGAAATATAATGAATATTAAACAACAAAAACCTCACTATGAGAACAAAGCAAACTCCATTTGATATCACTCTTTTAAAAGAATGCCTCGCCGACCTTTGTAATGGAATAAACACCGCAGGATATCAATATTCTTGGTAAAACCCACTAATTACCCTAAAAATGGCAACATGACGCTCGAAACAACATTTCTTTGACTAATATCGGATTTTTTCTTATTTGTTTATTTATTACATTTAAAAATATATCTTTAATTTAATTTACAAAATATTTTATATGGAAATTGGCTATAATTTGAATTCATTTTAACTTCATTTTTTTTACACTCATGTTGTAATCATTTGCATAAAAAATTCTAATTGGTCACTGCCATCTAAATTTATCATATTTCTGAGTAAAACAATTTTCTATTTATAGGAATGATTGAAATAAGTTAAAACAAAAAGACAAAAAATGCATAAGAAAGAATATATAAATAAATATATATAAATAAATATATACAAATAAAAAATCCTAAGATAGAACGAAAGTAACATAAAATAACATCTATATGGAATTAGATCCAAATTGAAGAAAAGCTTTTTTTTAAAGCATATTTAATTTTAAATTCTGGAGTTCCTTCTAATGATTTTAGATTGTATTTTCTTCAAAAAATATTTCAAAACTTTTATATTTCATTTCTTGTTATACAAATTACGTATTTTAGAAAAGTTTTAAAAAGACTTCGTTTCTTCGTCCTATGTATGTATGTATGTATGTATGTATGTATGTATGTATGTATGTATGTATGTATGTATGTATGTATGTATGTATGTATGTATGTGTGTATGTATGTATATGTGTGTGTGTGCCCATATATATGTGTCCGTGTGTGTGTATATATATATATATACATATATGCAGGTAGGTAGACATACACATACACTCACACACATACACACACACACACACACATATATATATATATGTATAACTACATATATGTATACTTACACACATATACACACGTCAACAACATGTTTTAAATTAAATTAAATTATATATATAAATGTGTGTGTGATTTTCTGCGTATGTGTGTAAGTTTGTGTGTCTATGTGAGTGTGAGTGTGCCCATGCGCGCGCGCCTGTGTGTGTGTGTGTGTTACAGAAATAGAGAGGGAAAAATAGAAAGAGTGAAATTAATACTTAAGACTTTTTAATTGGATACATCTAAAATACACACACACACACACACACATCCTTACACTCTCACATACACACAAACACACGCAAATATAGAGGGAGATAATGATAGATGGACGGACAGATATATAGATATATTAGTAGATAGATAGATTGATAGATAGACAGACAAAAAGACAGACAGATAGATGTGGATAGTGAAAGTGAAAGTGTATTTGCGATGTGTGCTACTATATGCATGAGTTTGTTTCAATTATAATACCTTCCTTGCATCTGTTCCAAAATATCCTCGTTAAATATATTCGCATGCACCACTATATCTCCCAATTGCCATAAAATAAATATACATCTTGGTTGTCTTAAATTAGATTCTGGTAAACAAACCACAGGAATGTTGATTTTAAGATGACAGGTAAAAATACTTTACAAAGAAAAATCCTTCCTGTTCACAGCCTTGCATACATCCATTTACGAAATATACACATATACACGTACACATACATATATGCACATCCACCCATAGAAACAAATATATATGTCTGTGTTTGTGCGAGAATGTGCATATATATAACCCTTGACTAAACCCCCCCTCGTTAAATATTTGTGACCTTGTAATAATGTTTAAAAAAAATCAATATTATTATAACATGTCCTAACCCTTGATATACTTCGTTATTTTTCCTTATAGTCTGAGCTCATATCTGTGCTAGTTTCGGATTCTCCTTTTTTCATTTCAAGATCAGTAACATAGGTGCCACTTATGCACCTATGTCATTGTACCTATATTAAAAATCCTTATTATTTTCATTATTATCTTCAATACGTCCCTTTATGGACTGAGTTCAAATCCTGCCGAGGTTAACTTTGCCTTTCATCCTTATGGGGTCGATGAAATAAAGTACCAGTAATGTATTGGGTAATTATTGGCCTTGTGCCAAAAGTAGAAACAATTATTATCTTCAATACATTTTGCGTTAGTTTGTACACAGAGAAAGAATAATAATGGCAGGGGTGCAGGGGTTTCTCGAAGAACATGACACCCCTTGAAACACCTGTCTTGAAACCCCTTCAAATTTGCTCTTCAGATATATGAATTCTACATAATCTTTATCTGCCACAATAACTCGACATGAGTCGCAAAGGAAAACATTTCTAATATTTGAAAATATTGGGAAGATTACTAAGAGATGTAACAAATCATAATTATGTTAGGGTAATAGTTTAAGTGTTACAAAGTAATGAACCGCTCTATAACCTGATACATGTAGTTGTCAACACCTTCAGATTATTAGTTATTAATTAGGATCAGCGATTGAGAGCTGAGTTGTTAGATATGATTCCGAAGAATGAGTGAAATCTCTACGATAAAAGTATTTTCTGAAACAGTGAAATTCTCGCCAGACAAAGGAAATATCAAGTTCCATCTATGTGATAAGAACTCGAGTGAAGATAACTTGAGTTATGGTGTCTCATATTTAGTTTAGTTCTATAATTGTTGTTGTTGGTGGTTATTTTAGCCCAAGGTCAGTAGTGATCGAACAAGCTTATTATTACAGGGCTTGCAGTGGCGATCATCTCACCCGTGCTGTGAGTTGTATCATTGTATTGTCTGATGATTCTATAGTGTATGTCTTGTGAATTGTATCATTGTATTGTCTGATATTGTATAATGTAAGGCACCCTCTAATGTAAGACACCCTCTAATGTAAGACACCCGACACATCTCTAAAAACACTTACAAATCATAATCTTCACAGGATGTATCATATAATGCTACGAGTTTCCTTCTAAATAGTCACTCGATTTGGTAGTAATAGCAACCAAATCTCTCGCAAATAATGTTACAGCAATCTAAATTAAAAATATATGTTATAATTGAAAAAATATTAAAAGTTCAAGATGGAATTTCTCGACCATTATTGACATTTTGTTAAACAACAACAACAACAAACCTACATAAACATTCCAAATAAAGCACTTATATATAATCATGCATATATATATATATATATATATATATATATATATATATATATATATATATATATAAATGAAGAAAAGTCAATGGTGAAAACAGCAGAAAGACGTAGTCACCTGTTAGTGTTAGTGTAATAGACTTACACATACTGACAACATAATGATTTTATAAATACTACAACCAATAAATAATCATATATTATGGTCATTTACTTATCTTTGAATTATATATACTCATTTGTTTCTCAATATGCGTATATTTCTTTAAGAATATATTTGGAAATGTTTTTAAAAGAAATAATTGGGTTCAACGTTTATGTGGTTGAATACATTTGAAAAATACATCTGAAAGAAGTACGTTGACAATTATTTACTATTAACGAAGTAGAACTCAAAAAGTGAAGACGGAAAACAAGTCTAGTGAAGTGGATTGTAATGGTTGCAGGAAAATATATTCTTATATATAAATATATATATATATATATATATATATATATATATATATATATATATATATATATATATATATATATATATATATATATATATATATATATATATATATATGTATATATATATATATATGTATATATATATACACACATATATATATATATATACACATATATATATGTACATATATATATATAAGAATATATATATATACATATATACACACACACACACACACACATATATATATGTGTGTGTGTATATATATATATATGTGTATATATATATATATATATATATATATATATATATATATATATATATATATATATATGCGTGTGTGTTCTTGCGTGTGAATGTGACATTTTTTTCTAAACTTTAATGAACATTAAATATATTTCCTTTTTTAAAACTCGTTCGAGCAAAATAAATTGTATTTAATTAAAACACATGAGTTTTTCGATGAACCGAAGTTAATTTGGGGCATAAGAAAAGAGCTAATGTGTGCATTGGAATGGAACCTGGAAAGAATCAAAACAAGAAAGAAGAAACTAAGAAAGAAACAAAAAAGAGGAAAGAAATAAAGAATAAATATATAAATAAAATGAAAAAAATGAAAGTAAGAAATGAGGATTGAAATGAATAAGTCATGAATAATAGCTGGATGAAAGAATTATAAGGAAGAAAGAAATTATATATATGAGGTTTTGTATACATTTGGAAAGGCCTTCGATAAAGTTGATCATTGCTCGATCCATCACAGAATCTTTGATTTTGTATTAGCTGGAAAAGTCTATTGGAATCTCTACATGGTTTCTAATGTGGCAGAATATTAGTATTTGCAGTCAATAGAGTAACATATAACTAGTAGAGTCCTTACAGAAACTGACTCTTGGTACCTATTGACTGAAATGGCTCTCTCTGTCATGTCTTCAGTTACCTTTCCCAGTAACTAGGCTGGTGTATCAATGTAACTTAGAAAATGCTGAACCCGGCTGTTGAGAGTTACTTGCAGTTAAATGTAAATGTAGTATTCACTCGAGCAGAGCATAACAACTTGCAAATTAATGGTGGGAAATTTAAGGAGTTTGACAAAGATACACTTGACCAGGAAGAATCAATATGGCTAACGAGGTCTTACTTCGTGTACACATTATCTGTGATATGAAGACGTCAGATCGGATGGATTCTCAGAACATTCAGAACGAGAGACCACGGCAATATGTCGGGTCTGTGGAGGACATTTCTCTTGAATATATATATATATATATATATATAATAAATGAAGAATTAGAAATAGAATATTCCTGGCTTC
>OZ024758.1:654278-656778 GCA_964016885.1 Eledone cirrhosa
GTGTAATTGTGTATATACGTGTGTGTTTGTGTGTGTTCTGTTTTCCCAAGTTTTGTAGATTTCTTCAATCAACATGGGTGTTGGATCTTTCGTTTCGTTTTAAATCACTGTTGTGGTTTTTGAGATGTTTGGCGCTGTGGTTGGTTACAGCTGCTCTTACTGTTCTTATTTGTAGTCATTGTTATTTTTTTATATCAATTATTCCCACCCATACCCCGAGTTTCAATGTCTTCAGTCACGCTTTCTTAATATATTATGTAGAGGTACGTATTGAAATTTGATTTGTTTACCTATTGTTTTTATTATGCTATACTAGGATATGATACATACAGACACACGTACATACACTCATGAATACGTATATACATACATATACATACATATATACATACATAAATACGTACATAATTACACCTATACATAAAAGAATGCATACATATTTACATATTTACATACATACGTATACACATATCTTCATATATACGTATACGTACACACTCGAATACATACATACATACGTATATACTTACATCTATACATACAAGAATACATAGATACACATATAGTGTTGAAACATAGACATCTATAACTCCATATAAGTGATCATATCATCTTTTCTACAACCTCAAAACATTTATACACAATTTATTGCTTTTTTCCTCCATATTTAAACCCTGTCACTCCTCACCCCACATATTCTTCCCTTTCTCATCCCTATTCCATTCAAATTATATTGTAAATCATTTTCCCAATACCCACAAATGTATAAGTTGAGAGAGAAACCAAACTGTTGGGCGTCTTACGTATACACACATGCAACATCACACACATATTGATAGCTGCAGAGTTATATATGAATACAAAGTAGTTGAATGAATAGCATAGAAAATGAATGTAAAAATACATCCGAAGAATCCCAGTAGGAAAATTACTAAACTTAGTAGGGGAGAATATATTTCTAAAAGTTATTATCAGTGCTATCCGAAGATCATTGCTGATTTGAGACAAATTTTTGTGGCATGGAGATGACATCAGCTGGGCTTGCTTCAGAAGCAGACAAAACAACGAGACAGATCTGCAAGCAATTGTCCAGTGTGGGAATATTGCAGTTCTGTGGAGTTTTAGAGAGCAGATGATATCGCATGTTGGGCCGACTCAATCATAAAGTCCGTCTTACCGCCATATATTGGCCAGGAAAGTCACACAGTTTTCTAATGTCGGGTAATGAATACAAACATGGCTGCGTGGTGGAAACGAGTGAAAGGAACGAAGACGGAGACATTTCTGTTCGCTAAAACCTCATCGGACGGAAGATAAGATTATAGCAAGATGTGCTGCATCTTCCGCTGCTAGATTTACTGAAACGTGCGTAATATTTGTAAATATATCCTGGTTGAATAGGTGAACTTGGATCAGACTCTTATAGGCTGTGAGATAATAGCTGAAAATGAAAACTTACTCTGGGTGGACAATTTAAGTCAGGTTTTGAAAAGTTTCCTTGATTGGCTCTTCATAAATACACCCCCCACCCCTATGTGATTTATAGTACTTATTGTGATTTATAGTTAACCCTCGTTTCAGTATACTTTGTTTAGCTGACCCCGTTTAACTCCAGCCTAGTATGTTTGGATCTTGTCCTTGTGCAGCCCAAAACACATTCCTGCCCGAGAGGCAAATAAATTTATATATTTTCATTATTATTGTTTTTATTAATATTATTGTAGTAGTAGAAATCATTATTATTATTATTCACTTACACGCATTCACACACACACAAATATATATATGTGTGCATGTGACTGTGTGTCTCTGTGTGTGTGCTCTTATTCATTTGTGTTAGAACACACAAAAACATACACACAAATTACGCCTAACATATGTATACATATGTGTACACATAAACAAAAGCCAAACACATGCAAACACACGTCCACACACATCCCGTGTCTACTGATATATATATGTATGTGCTTGTGTGTATATGTATATATATATACATATACACACACGCACACACAGACATATGTATACATATGTGTACACATAAATGAAAGCCAAACACATGCAAACACAGGTCCACACAGCCCGTGTCTACTGATAAGACCCTTCCAAACATATGTACTTATACGATGATAGATTTCCCTCGACTCTTAGACATTTTACATATGTTAACGATTTAGTGGTTGAAGTTGTTTTCCCCGCACGTATAATTAGAGAGACACTGAACCCCCCCCCCCATATATATATATATATATATATATATATATATATATAAGTGTATGGGTATATATGTATATATGTATATATGTGTATATATGTGGTTGATGCACGCACGCGGTTTTATGTGTGTGTGTGTATGTGTGTGTGTATGTATGTATATTTATATGTGTGTGTATATATATATATATGTATTTTTCCGTTATAAGATGTTATTTTAACTCAGCCTCACTTTCATTTTTAATAGATATCAATTTCAAAATTTATATCCAAATCATAATTA
>OZ024758.1:661778-674278 GCA_964016885.1 Eledone cirrhosa
CTGGTAAAGATCTCACACAGAGGTCCCAAAAAGGATAATGTAGCTTTCAATAGAATACCTTTGATTAAAAAAAGAACAGTAAAAGCTGGAACAATATTTATTATATTATCCAGCCGATCAGTGATGATCTCGAATAAAATTCACCACAACTTCCGCCTGTCTACTGCCTGTGATTGAAACTTTATAGATCCTGATATGAGGAAAACCTCAGCTAAATTGGCGTGGTTTAATCTGAGAATGCAAAGAATTGGAAAAATGCAACATATCTAATCCGTCGTTCAACGCTTCCGCCAATTATATTAGTGTTAATCCAAGATTAGAAGGTTTCTGATCACGTGTCTGTTCCGTGAGTACAGAGCTGGAACTAAACAAGAACAACGAAGTCAACAACTGAATAACATTTTGTAATACGCGCATCATTGCATTATTGTTTTAACCCTGGTAGAAGGCTCAACGTTCTAATCCAAGATGTCACGAAGAGGTTGATACAATACCCATAACACACCTGAATTCAATTAAATATACACGTGTATATACACAGAAATAATCATTCAAACGAGACCTTGCAATTTGCACATAATATATTGTTCGTTAAATATGGATTCTATCCTATCTTCTTTGTCTTAATTTATATATATATTTAATTAAGCATAAGCAGCACTCGACTTATTCTTAACATCTGTCACTCTAGTTCTTTTTGCCATAGATACATTTTCCTTATTTATTTATTTATTTATTTATTTATTTATTTATATCTGATGACACGTGTCATGTCGTGTCGTATAAATCATACAGTCAACCATAGAAAATTAACCATGAAACAGTTTTCTATATATAGCAACTTTTATAAACTCATGGATTAGATTAGATTTTCTCATGTATATATATATATATATATATATATATATATATATATATATATATATATATATATATTATATATATATATATATATATTATATATATATATATAGAGAGAGAGAGAGAGATAAAAATGAGAATATTTGTCGCTAGGACCAGTTAAAACAGCTAAATGGTCAAAAATATGAGAGAGAAGAGTGACCAGCAGCCAATGGTCAACATAGAGGCTGTCCACAAGGCGGGTGGCAGGTAGAGGAAATATAGAAAAGATTGAAAGAGGAGAAGGGCAAGGATAAGTGATTGTAAGAAGATTTGTTACGTTGGAAGATAAATACAATCGATTGGTTGGTAGATATATAACAAATATACGGACATAAAGTCACACATATATATACATATACATCTATACATGCATACATACATGTATATTTAGTTGCATACACACACACACATACACATACAGCATACATATATATCTGTACATGTGTGTGTATATATGAATATATATATATATATATATACTTGTGTATGTATATATGCATATATACATATATAAACATGGTTGTGTGTGAATATATGCATATATATACACACACACACACACACATATATATATATATATACATACATATATATATATATACACAAACACACCCACATATATATAAATATATATATATATATATATATATATATATATATATATACACACAAACACACCCACATATATATAAATATATATATATATATATATATATATATATATATATATATACACAAACACACCCACATATATATAAATATATATATATATATATGGATATATATATATATGGATATATATATATATATGGATATATATATATATATGGATATATATATATATATATATATATATATATATATATATATATATATATATATATATATATATATATATATGGATATATATATATATATGGATATATATATATATATATATATATATATATATATATATATATATATATATATATATATATATATATATGGATATATATATATATATATATATATATATGGATATATATATATATATATATATATATATATGGATATATATATATATATATATATATATATATATATGGATATATATATATATATATATATATATATGGATATATATATATATATATATATATATATGGATATATATATATATATATATATATATATATATATATATATATATATATATATATATATATATATATATATATATATATATATATATATATAAATATATATATCCATATATATATATAAATATATATACGTATATTGAAACGCATATAGAGCTATGTGTATTGATGCTTTCAAAATGCGTGTTTGATGAGCAAATTATATGTAATTCAATGAACATGGTTACGCATTTTTTCAGTTGGTGAAACCTTATAATTAATGCCGTAGAAGCAACAAAATCACATGTGTCTGCATGTACATGCTGGTCTTGTGTAAATTAATTAAAACATATCGGTTTAGTAAGCACTAGACACACACACACATACACACACACACACACACACACATATATATATATATATATACTACACCGTGAAATAAACAACACACAACACAGCTCTCACACACAAACTACAGCATATGTACATAGCTCCAAGGTAAAACTCACACACACACAAACACACACACAAGACCGTGTAATAAACAACACACAACACAGCTCACACACACAAGCTACAGCATACGCACATAGCTCCAACGTACAACACAGACACACACGTCGTTATAGTAGTGGTAGTAGTAATAGTAGTAGTAGTAGTAGTAGTAGTAGTAGTAGCAGTAGCAGCAGTAGCAGTAGTTGTTATAATAGTAGTAGTACTACTACTATTAGGGGTATAGTAGTAGTAGTAGTAGTAGTTGTAGTAGTAGTTGCTGTAGTAGTAGTAGTAGTAGTAGTAGTAGGAGGAGGAGGAGGAACTTAAGGCGGAAGATAGGAAGAGGAAGTAGAAGGAGGTGGTGTAATATCAGAATTATATGTAGCATTGGTAGTAGTAGTAGTAGTAGTAGCAATAGTAATGGTTGATATGGAAAGATGTAGTTATGTATTGGGTGCAATATACTAATGGAGCTGGCTGTGTTATCAATACTACTAATACTGTTGTCAATGTGGTTCAGAGCAGTAGAACTATTACTAGCAGTAATAGTAATACTAATATATATTAATTTGTTTTGTTAGTATTGGTAGGGACTATGATTGCCACATCGATAGCTGAAAACAGGTAAAAGTATATTTATTTAGGAACGAAATGCAGTGAAAATATATAGAATTACATTGTAAATTATCGACTTTCATCAAATTGAACCGAGGAAACAATGTTTCCATTGGTCTTTCCAATGGTAAAACTCTCTATCGGTCCTAACTCCAGGTAGACGGAGCAACGTGAAATAAAGTGTCTTGTTCCAGGACATAATGCATGGAATCGAACGCATAATGCAGGAATCGAACTCACAACCTCACAATTGTGAATCCAATTCAACTACCACTCAACCACGCGCCTTCACATATAGGTTATATATGTATATAAATATATATGAAAGAGTCGGGACCTCGACAGTTGAGCTCACAGCGTGCTCAATGACGAAGTAGAGTTTTAATATTCATTTATATTAAGGCAAAAATGTGAGTCTTGTTACTCAGGAGTTTCGCCCATTTATATATATATATATATATATATATATATATATATATATAGAGAGAGAGAGAGAGAGAGAAACTGAGGGGTATAATACCGACCGCGGTGCCAAATGTTTTCGGATCATATATATATATATATAATTATATATGAAAAATATGAAAACATGGCGTGCTGCGTGGTTGCAAATGGGTTACATATATATATATGTGTGTGTGTATGTGTGTCTGTGTGTGTGTGTGTGTCTGTATCTGTGTGTGTACGTGTGTATGTACGTATTTACCCGTATGCAGCAACAGCAATTACATTGAACCAGAACCGTATTTTGCGATTGAAAGGCACAAAAAAAAAAAAAAAAGTTAATTTCACTATAAATTTATAATTTATTTCTTGTCAACATTTCTGTCAATGTTTGTGACCTGAAGTGAGTTCCAGTGAACTGAGTCAATAACGAAATCTCAGGGAAATGTTGCCAAGAAATAAATGATAAATGTGAATTTAAAAGTGAATTTAATAGCTTTTTATGCATGTTTTAATGCCTAAAATGACTACATCAAACTACTTACTTTAGTTTCAACACACGGCTGTAGATCAAGTCACTTGCTTAGGGAAGTACAACTTTAGTATATATATATATATATATATATATATATATATATATATATATATATATATATATATATATATATATATATGTATATATATATATATATATATATATATATATATACAGGATGTATGTTAAATTTTATAGATGTTTGTAAATGACTTTAATTTGTATTTGGATTTCATTTTGATAAATTATTTGTCTTTATTTTATATTTTAGTGCGAATTACTTTTCTTTATTAGATTTACAACATATGGCTAATCTTTCATTACAAGTTTAATCATACGCTGCCTGAACCACCGACCTCTAATCTTATTTCTTTTGCCGCTAAATTATCTTTGTCGCTAATGGATTGCAAAGATGATAGTTGTGTGAAATCATGTCGGGCTTTATATATGTTTTTACTGTTTCTCTGCGTGTTTGTTAGAGTTACTATATGAGTATCAATGTATTTATCAGCGCCTGTGTTTAGATGCTAAAGCAGCAAAGCAGAGCAAAGCAAAGCAGAGCAAAGCAAAGCAAGGAAATAGGAAATAATATTTAAGCAAATAAATAAAGTTAATAGAACGCCTAAAATGATATCTTGCACAATGATTTAATGTCATATTGCTAGTGTCACACGGATGTTTGTTGCGATCAAACATACACTTTCTTCACGGACATATTGATGAATGATCGGATTGTATCAGCTGGTCTGTCACTGACAAACAGATAGATCGATAGATAAATAGATAGATGACTTTCTTTTTATTTGCCACCAGGGCATCAAAAAGTGGGACAAGTACAATGGGGGGAGTTTACATAAAAAGGCGTCCTCAATAAGGAGGAGGCAATAACAAGATATAAAAATAAAATATAACAAAAATAAATTTAATAACAAAATCCTCAATAGGGAGGAGGCGCCTTGGGGGGTCGCACACACCCCCGAAAAAAAGTGTGCAACCCTTCTCCTCAGGAGCACAGAGAGGGGGTGCTCCCTTGATCTTTCATCTTCCTCACCTATAGTCTGATGTAGAGTGAAGGCCCATTCACACGGGCCATTCTCGCCACTTTCACCCATCTTTCATAAAAACGGCTGGGGTGCAGCACCTCTCTCTCCATCCTGATCCTTCTTCCGAAATGATATCGGAAGAAACGGACAGTTGTTGGCCAGAGAGAAAGGTGTCTGACCTCAGTCCTTTCAGACGCGTAAATAGATAGATGATTAGATAGATAGACTGAAAGACGCACAGAGAGACATTTATATATATATATATATATATATATATATATATATATAAACAAATAACGAAACGAAATTAAATTTCATTTCGTTTGTAACTCACTTTTGTATGACTGACGCTTAAACAATTAAGTTAAAAATGTACATCTACATATGCATACTGAAATACTAGTGTGTATATGAATACACACACGTATACATATGCAGATGTAACAAGTCTTTCACTGGTTGCTTTACTGTGAGCAACCCAGCTATTCTGTATGTAAACACACAGACAAACCGGTTTTTAGAGTCATACTGGTTTTCGAGGAAACACCTTCCCTCTATTCTCCAGAAAGCCAGACAAGGAATATTGAACTAGTTTCGTTGTTGTTACAACTCATCAGCAATATTTACCTATCTACCGGCCTTTCTGGAGAATTGTAAAAGCACATATCGTTATATGCTTTTTCTATGAAAATTAGTAGTGGGCAGACCAATTTGCATAGAGTGTGAGTACGCACCGGTTCAGCGGAGACGATAAAAACAAATAACGAAACGAAATTCAATATTCCTTGTCTGGCTTTCTGGAGAATAGAGGGAAGGTGTTTCCTCGAAAACCAGTATGACTCTAAAAACCGGTTTGTCTGTGTGTTTACATACAGAATAGCTGGGTTGCTCACAGTAAAGCAACCAGTGAAACACTTGTTATATCTGCATATGTATACGTGTGTGTATTCATATACACACTAGTATTTCAGTATGCATATGTAGATGTACATTTTTAACTTAATTATATATATATATATATATACAAATGTGGTACGCACCAGAGTACTTGATATTTAGGGTAGTAGAGTGGTAATAGGAAAAGAGTCAGGACCCCGACGTCTGAGCTCCGGATGTCGGGGTCCTGACTCGTTTCCTATATATATATATATATATATATATATATATATATATATATATATATATATATATATATATATATATATATATATATATATATGTATATATATATATATATGTATAGTAATAATAATACATTTGAAGACTAAAATCCAAAGAGGGTTCGATAAGGATAAATATATATCAAATATATAAGAACCGTAGAGAAAATATTTATTAAAATAACAGATTAAAGTTTAAGCAAAGTTTCAGAAGATCCCGTTAAGGGTGAAACCACTTAAACTTTAATCTGTTATTTTAATAAATACATATATATATATATATATATTATATATATATATATATATATATATATATATATATATATATATATATATATATATATATATATATATATATATATATAGAGAGAGATTGGAGGAGGACAACTAGGGTGGCCGTAGCTATTTGTGGTCTTTTGGTCTTTTACTAAGAGTGACCCTATTCGGGGCTATTTAATAGTTAAACAAGAGTTGTAAAGGTTTACATTAAATAACACTATTCAAATTCACTTAACGTTCCCTAAAACTATTTTTCCTTTGTGTGTACATATATCTATCTATCTACCTATCTATCTATCTATCTATCTATCTATCTATCTATCTATATACCTATCTCTTTCTATATATATATATATGTGTGTGTTTAGTAGAACAATGCAATTATATATATATATATATATATATATATATATATATATATATATATATATATATATATATATATGTATGTGTGTGTGTGTGTGTATGTGTCTGTGCGTGTGTGTATAATTGCATAGTTCTATCATACTGTCACAATATCATTTGAACATATATTGAGTAATATATTAAGCACATACTCCTGCTATCATGCTGCACATATGGAAGACGTACAAGTTTCTTGCACATTCTACAATTGCTACGAAACACGCTTACGTTGATTCATATTATCACAAACATGTGTAGTCGCTTACTTATATCTAATTAATTTATCTTTGTCCTCTCTTACACTGTCTTATCTCTAAAAGCGTGCCGAATGTATTTGAACGCATACACTCACAAACACACACATACACATGCACATACACACACATACACACTATCATCTATATTTATATACACATACAAACACACAGAAAGGTACTTTCACATATATAATTCTGTGTGTATGTATGTATATATGTATATATATATATATATATATATATATGTATATATGTATATATATATATATATGTATATATGTATATATATATATATATATATATATATATATATGTATGTATATACTCACACACACTCATATATATATATATATATGTATATATATAGTTACATATATATATACACATATATAAAGATATATATATGTATACACACACGCATATATATATTTACAAATAGACATTTGTAAATACACATTGTACTATACTTTATTATGTTCTGTCCGTCTGTCTATCTATCTAATTCTAAATACATTTAGTATAATATATGAGTAAGGTTGCTTGTTTGTGGGTTGATGTGTGATTTTGTAATAGTGTAATGTGTGTGTACGAGCTTCTGTTAATGTGTGTGTAGACTTCATTGTCCTCAACACAAACAGATGAAAATCTACTTGGGTATGTATACTTTAAAAACAAACGAAACACTCTCGCCATATTATACTTGAATGAATATATGTATGTATGCATGTATGTATACACACGCAAACACAGACATATACACAGTCAGTCTCTCTCAGACACACACATATATATACACATATATATATATAAATACATATATATACACACACACACATATATATATATGTACATATGTATATATATAAATATTTAATATATTTAGTATATATATAAATATTTAGATATGTATATGCATCCTATATATATATATATATATATATATATACATATCTAAATATTTGTATATACATATTTTCGCGGAGAGTGTGTGTATGCGTTTATATATGTATATGCCTACATATCAATATATATATATATATATGTCACCCTGTATGTATTTGTGAACCTAAATATTTACATCAACATACTACAACATGTATATGTGCATAATTACAGTGACTTGCAATATTTTGTTTATTGTACAAACACAATTACTCATTTCGGATATTTTTTTTTTCATCATTAGCTTCTGCAGGTTGGTGGTGGAGGCTAAACTTACAAACATACCATAGCATAGTTTGTCATTTATTGCTCAAGTCAAACATAACTGTCGTTGAAGACAAAAGAAATAAAATGAACCTTAAGTAGGAAATAATTCTCATGCGGAAGCAAAAGAAAGGTTGAACGTATGAATGTCTTATCTCATTGATGTTTAACTTATGCTTCCTACTTATTTCCTTTTTCTTTTGTTTTTTCAAAGAATTCTGTGAGTCAACTGCTATGGTACTATTTATATATTTTATTATTATTACTATTATAAGCGCGGTAGATTGGTAGTATCGGTGGATAGTCGAAATGCCATGCTTTGCAGCATAGAGTTACGGCCCTTTACGGTCTGAATTCAAATCCCGCCGAGGTTAGATTTGCCTTTCATCTTTACGGGGTCGATAAAATAGATTACCAGTAATGCACTGAGGTCGATTTAATCGACTTTCCCCTCCCCCCAAATTGCTGGCCTTGTGTTTAAATCCGAAGCCATTGTTATTATTATTTTATCATTATTATTGTTCTTGGTTGTAGTTATCATTATATTATTTTTCTTTCAAGTGATAATGTTTTAAAATCATAATCATTTTCAAGAAAATATTTATATCCTGTCCCTTATCCCTCCCACTGACGATGGTGTGTTTTGTATTTTTTAGATAAACGAATGGAAATGTAAAAGAAAACACATTGTTTTTACTATGGCAGGTAATTCAGTGACTCCTGATAACAATCTCACCATAAAAAGAGATTATATAAAATAACTAAAATACATGAAAGGAGCTAAAATGATAAGGAAACAGTGGTAAGACCTAACAGATGTTATTATTAAAAATATGGCAAAAGGCGAATCCAAAATACAGATTTCGTTAACAAATTTGTTATTATTGTTGCTGTTGCTAAGGCGGTGGATTGGAAGAATCGTTAGAGTGGTGGGATAAATCCTTTATATTATTTGTTCTCTTTCTTAACATTCTGGTTTCAAATCCTACAGGGGTTGACTTTGTCTTTCGTCATTTCCGGGACAATAATTTACAGTGCTGTTCTAGCACTGTGGTTGATGGAAGAAGAAGAACAAGAAGAAGAAGACGAAGAAGAAATACTCGTGTACACGAAGATGACAGGAAGAATTATGAAGTTCATTTTCGGGAGTAAAGACAAACTTGACCTTGACTTCAGCGGAATTTGAACCGCAGAAAAACAGAGCAATGATCTCGAAGTATTTAATCACCATTGCTCTAACAAATTTCCTGCTTCAGCGGTTGTAACATCACTTAAACAACACCAAAGATAAGATAAAATGCTATTTTAATTAGGTTGAAGTACAGACAAGCACAAAATGTCTATGACATTTCGGACTTAAAAAAAAAAAAAATGATAATTTAACAGATGAAATATAACGTGAACATCTTAGCAGTTTAATCAATCAACTTTCACATACAAAGATGTGGTCTTTCCGTTAAAGTATATACCGTCAGTCCAATAATGCATAAAAAAGTGGATTGGACAAATCCTAAGTTCGACTGAATATAAATTTGTTCATAATATATGACAAAGAAAAACTACAGCTTGTTTATATATAATAACTGAGTGGTTAGAGAATTGGATTCGTGTCTGTGTGTTGTGAGTTCGATTCCAAACCGGACGATGCGTTATGTTCTTGAGAAAGACACTTTATTTCACGTTACTCCTACCCAGAGTTGCGACCGATAGAGAGTATTAGCAATAGGAAAGACCAACGGAAACATTGTTTCCTCGGTCCGACTTGACGAAAATGGATCGACTGTCGATATATAATGTTTGTATCGCAATATGAGCAAACACAATGTGTGTATGTTTGTATGTGTCAGTGTGATCACGTATACTTGCATGTATGCGCGTGTATGTCTGTGTGCGAAATGTACGTAAATACGTGCGCATGTGTGTGTAGCGTTAATGAGGAATTTCAGCAATTGTTTTTCGTGAGAGGTGCCATTTCAAAATTGATATTGATCAGTGAAAGATTATAGAAATATTTGTTTCATATGAATGCAGGAAATAGAAGGTATAATGGTTTCCAGAATGTAAACAAAAAGGAAATTAATAGGCTAAGTATGGTTTCGTGTTGTTGGCACTTGGAAATGTGACCGGATGCCACAACAAATGAAATACATGGAAGTCATCAACAGAGCTAATATATATCACATTACAAAAATGAAATGAGGATAAAATAAAGATCGCGAAAGTATGAAAACGATATGTCTCAAATATAAGTGTGTGTATTTGTCTGTGTGTATGTTTTATATGTGTATATATGTCTACGACTATTTCTGTTGGTTTGTGTATATGTATATACCTACGAACTATTTCCTTTACCGGTTTCACAGTTCTTATGCTTTTCAAAATACTTTCACTCGTGTACGACATCTGGGTTTTTTATACTCCCCCCTCATTTTAAAAATATATATCTATATCTATCTATCTATCTATCTATCTATCTATCTATCTATCTATATATATATATATATATATATATATATAATTCCAATCAATCAGTGTTGGCTGATTACGCAATCGATTTGTAGTGTAATCAGACGTAAGAAATCCCCGACGTATGTAGATTAAGGTGTTACCGATATAGTACCCACTGTTTCTCTTCTTTTTTATTATATATATATATATATATATATATATATATATATAAGAGACGAAACTTATCGAATAGAATGGACACAGCTTCGGTCGTTTCCTCGAGCAATAATCAATTAAGTTCGTATTATTAAAATCAAAACCCAATTGGTTAGGTGCACACATACGTTAATCAGTGATGAAGACGACTTCGTGTGGGTAGGATAATGAGACACCCGGATGGATGCAGCAGTATTTACAATTCCGATCTGCTCCGCAGTGTTCCGAGCGGAAGAACCACATGCAGAAAATTAGGTAATTTTAGTTACATTACGTAATTTGGCGAGGAAATGTATCATCAGCGGGAATTCAACTCCCTGTAATGGAAAGTTATATATGGCGTGATAGTACATCCCATTGCTGGTCGCAAGTGAATATAGTAGATTTCAACTTCTATTGATGTGTGACGTCACATCAAAGGAAGATAAACCAGGCCGGACCGTTTAGGTGGACACATACATATTATGTCGTTTAGAATTTGGGTTGCAATCTCATATTTAGATTTCATAGGAAATTATCTATCGCAAACTCTAACTGGGGTATTTAAATGGAGAGTCAATCGTCACCTTCATACTCTAGTGATAACGTACGAGATAAGATCGGAAAGTTTAAGATATTTGATAGATCGCACATCGCTAGAATACTTGAGAATAATCTATCTACATATCGTTCGGTGTTCGTGCCTACACACACAAACACACGGATACACACACACAAACACACGGACACAAACACACGGACACACACACACGCATATATATATATATATATGCATATACGTATGTATCTATGTATCTATGTATGTACGTGTGTATGTATATGTATACACACACACACACACACACATATACATATATATATATATATATATAACTATATATATATATATATTTATATATATATATATATATATATATATATATATATATATATATGTGTGCACTTGTATGTAAGTATATAAGTCGGTATATATTTCTGCATGCATGCTGGTTTGTCACATGTACTCAATGACATGTGCACATTGGTTGGGTGTGATCATGTTATAAAAAGTAAATATCGAAGCTAAATTTATTTCTAATTTAACGAGATGTTTGTAAATGTTATTATAACCGTGATTTAAGATGTAAATTGAAATATCTATTTCTGTCTTTAAAAATTCCGATTATTCACGGTTGAAATATTTTTTCTCGTTGATAATTTACAATTAAACTGAGAAAAACTGAACTGTCGACGATATATATAAATATATTTACAAAAGAATATAAGAATTTACAAATAAAAGAGTGTTTAAAGAAAGACAAAGATTTAAAAATATATATCGAAACAAACAGTCGACGCCATTTATAATGATGTCCGAAAAGAATACTGGCTGC
>OZ024758.1:679278-686778 GCA_964016885.1 Eledone cirrhosa
AGATGCATATTTTTCGTCTCATCCGCATATTTTTTGGTATATTCGTGGCTGCCTCCTGTTTTGCGCTGGAAACTACAGATTCTGGAACTTTTAGCCATGGATGTGTCTTTCTAAATTCGCCGGTTTTGCTGCAATTTCTTCAGGTTTGAAGGCCAGAAAAACGCTTCTGCTTTCTCTATTTTTAGGCAAAGAATTCATGATGTGCAGGAAACAGATTCATCACTTCTACACATCCTCGGTTTTGAAAAGCATACAGCTGTTTCCCATGCCCAACTTTGGTCCATTGGAAAGACATCATGTCCAGGGTCTTTTTCAACTAATCGTTAGGTTAGGCATATATATATATATATATTGCTTTCATCCTTACCCGTTTCTAGCTTATTTTCCAGGCAAAATGGTACTGTCTCTCATAATATAATCTCATATTTTTTTTCTTTCCTGTGAAACAGACCTTTACCCGTGACACGATCTGACTGGCCACCCAGCCACTCATCTTCAGATATTAAAATCCTATTACTCGGCTTTAGTGTGTGTCAAGATACGAATGTTCAACTGTCAGTGTAATTGACCTTTACTTTTTCTGGTGAACTGCAGACATTTTCTGTGATGGGTAGCAATAAATGTATTACTAACACTTGTTTTTACGCCACCTTCTACCATCACATTCGTAATGGTGAGATGCTTCATTAAAATGTATTTCAAATATTGTTTGAGGTCAAAAGATTCCCATATATATAGAGAGATTTGTAATCACCCAATTTAAAGGGACCTGCAGATACTTTACGAAATGTTGATCAAGTTTGGAAACTAATGTTTCTGAAATACGAGATCTAATAAAATACATGGTAATTGTAAGCAGATCCACAATTGGTTCTACTTTTAGCACAAGGCCAGCTATTTGAAAGGAATGGGTATGTCAATTAAACCGACCTAAGTACGTTAATAGTTCTTTATTTTATTGACACAATACGAATGAAAGGCAAAGCTACCCTCGGCAGATATTCACTCAGAACATGAAGGGCCGTATCGATACATGGCAAAGCACTACCGATACTGCCACATGATAACGGTTTCTTATATAGACACAAAGCTAACAATGCTTCGGAGGAGAGACAAGTCGATTAAATTGCTCCTAGTGTATTATACTATCTATCTCGTATGTACGAATTTCAAAGCTAACATCGATTGGATATGAACTCCGGACTATATTCGGCAAAGCATGTTGTCCGTCACTCTACCGATACTGCCAAATAATAATAATAGTTACTCTAGGAATGATAAAAAACACACAGACAGACACATAACCCAAACAATGGCGCTGCATACATATTATGAAGGAAACTCTCTATGAAATAGAAACAACACCAGTAAAAACAACACTGCAAATAATCACATCACACTGAGCTCTGTAAACAAATGACAACACTCAAAATAAAATATGACGAATAATAATGATGAGGATGATATCAATGGTATGTGTGGGGGGAGAGGGGACTAACAAGTAACTGTGAACAGAACTGCTAATACGTAAACACTTAGATAAAAGAGTTTTGCGTAATAACAGACATATTAACAGAATTCGTAATACAAACAAATGGAAAAAATTAAAACTGCACTTTAAAAATCCATCAATTTTCCATGTTTCGTTTATATTTTTCTAATTTGATGTACACATATACACATACACTAACAATCGTGTATATATATATATATATATATATATATATATATATATATATATATATATATATATATATATATATATATATATATATATATAAGAACCCTAGAGCAAATATTTATTATATATATATAACAGACCGTAAAATATATTTTCCGTACCATTTCCAACTTCCCTTCTCTCTCTCTCTCTCTATATATATATATATATGTCAAGGGCGGTGCCCCAGCATGGCCCCAGCCGGAGGCTGGAACAGGTAAAAGAGTAAAAGTGTATATATATTCTAATGCTATTTTGTAGTGACCGTGTGTTTGGATATCAGCATTTTCAAATACACACACACACACACACACACACACACACACACACACACACACACACACACACATATATATATATATACATAAGCAAGATGTATGGTAGGTCGTATGTGGATCGCGATGATCACGTCTGACCTACCAAATATGCGACGGTAGCTAGTTAAGCTCTATGCGTATAAGCAGAGCAGAAATATTAATGAAAAAGAACAAAGGAACTATTATGACAATATAACAAGTTTATTGCCGACAGCCGTTTCGTCCGACCATATGGTGGACGAAACGGCTGTCGGCAATAAACTTGTTATAATGTCATAATAGTTCCTTTGTTCTTTTTCATTAATATATATACATATATGTATATATATTGTCAGGTGGTTCTATTAAGTTAGACATGGCCTGAGCCAATACTGGCCGAACCTATCAAAATTATATATAAATCTATGTATGTCAGTCTGTACGACCCTCTTCATCTGCAGACACAAGGTAGCTTACATCTGTTACTTGTAAGAATAATTCACAAAACCTGTATTATACGACGCAATGCCACATACACATGTAATTTCCTACTGGAACGAATGTAAATACTCTGTATTCATTTATTTATGTTTATACATGTTTAAGTGATTCAATATATGCATATATTAACACATGTTCTATTACGTATCTCTATATTTCCTCACAGACGGAAAGAAATATAATTCTTTTGAACCCCTATTTTTGAAATAGCACAAAATTAAAAAGAAAATTAAATGGAAAATAAACATTACAAAGTAGAGGAAATAGACGCGATATTCTTTTGTTTTTTCAATTATCGTAAAACCGTCTGACTTGTTGAAGTATATCTAACATATGTTCCCAAACTAAGCTAGAGCAATGTCTACTGTTGTAGTGTACTTTCTAGACCCGACACTGAACGCAGATTGTTAGTAGTGAACGGCACCATTTAATAATAATTTGCAAACGCGTTTTACCTTTATTGTGGTAACATTTAATATCTCCAATCCGTAATATACATATTAAATTATAAAGTATCTCCATAGAACTGCGAATTCCCGGTTCATAGAACTTTTCTATTTTTAGCCTTTCATTAAGCGAGAGTGTTATGAATGAGTGATACAGGAAATGTACAAGGGGTGAAAACACCAAAAGACACCTCCAAAAGACACCTCCGTATATTATACGAAGGTTGGCTGAATAGTTCATAGACTGACTATGAAGGATTAATTCTAGAGCTGTGAAATCTTGCATGCGTTAATTTCAACTCTTCTTATTAATAACGCATTGTTTCCTTCCAAGGTCCATGTTGGAAAAAAGACCTTATTTACTCATTCCATGAGAGTATCTGGTCAGCCTGTGAACTTTTCAGCCGACCCTGGAATTGCGTAGGCTAGATAGTATCAGCGATGGAAAGACCAATGGAAACATTGATACCTTGGTCCGATTTGACGATGTCCACCCCACTCGGTAGGCGAATGAGGTCTGAGATCTTGTCGAGCGATCAGAGCAATTGATGTCACCTTACATCATTGTCGCTGTATTATATTTCGTAAATTTGTGGCAATATATTTGTTTTACAAAAGTTATATTTTCATAATTATATGTCATCACATTTTTCACTATACGGCGATAAATTGGTAGAAACTTCAGAACTTTCTTTGAGATCACTCGTGGTATTTGTTAGCGCTGAGCATATACGCTCTTAAGATACCACCGAAGTCAACTTTCCTTTCATCATTCCGGCGTCGTTCAATCAATGTTCGTTTTAGAATACTAGGTTCCACATAATCGACTATTCCCTTAATCCTTAACTTTAGGGATTCATATTACAGTATCGAAGTCATTGACAGTTAAAGTTTTCTAATTCAGAGGCAATAATTTTTTCTAGATTTGAAACATGGTGAGCGATTTGAAGGGAAGCGGCAAATCGATTAAATTGACTCCAGTACGTAATTGTTCCTTTATTTTAACGACCCCGTAAGGAGGAAGGGTAATATAGTGCGTTTTTTAGTTTCCTAAATTTGGTTGATTTGTTACTAGGCTACAGAAAGGAACCTGCCATATATTTACTATTCTAGAAGTTGTCAGGAGTAAAGATACTTGCTGCCCCTTTGCTATATCGTCATGTATTTGTGAGGGCTTATAAACCCTAAATTAATATTAATCAAATCTAAATATGTGCACTTTTATATATTAACCATAGACATTTAGTGCACTACACTATTTTTGTATATATCTAATTCCCTTCCTTCCTTCCTTTCAGATTCTACCAAAAAAACATTAATTACCAACGATGTACTTGTATGAAATCATCATCTGCAAAAAAAAGAAGAGAAACCCCCGAAAATTATAATCTACATTTATTTTGTATGTAAGGAGATAAATCTTGTATTTGGGGCTCTAGAAACTCGGCTACGCTTCAGTTCAGCTAAAGCGTCACTGTTAATATGCAGAACAAAAGAACTTATGCACAATATTATCTTGTGTCTCCTGCCTTAAGTCTCATGCGGATCATTAATAATTATGTCTTTCTATTTCTTTTTTTACAAATATGATGAGTTACTTCAGACGGAAAGCCAAGACAGATTTAATCTTTCTAAATCAAATGTGAAATACTCATACATGAACAGAGGCACAAACAGTGTTTCAGTCTACCTCTCATCACCCTCGTTCTTTTACTACTACTACTACTACTACTACTACTACTACTACTACTACTACTACTACTACTACACACATATATATATATATGTATAAATATATATATTCATTATTCATATATATATATTCATAAATATATTCATATACCTATGAATATATACAAGTTTAATTGGGGTAAATATATGAACGTAGATAAATTGTAGATATAACAAAAAATAAACGAATCTTGCATTTCTTTGCGTCATGTAACAAACAATTATTAATATTAAAGAATAAAAAACAGAGACAATTTGTCGAAAGAAATTATCTTTAATATGACAACAACAAAAACATCCCCCACCCCACAAACATCAACGGCACTGCTATAAATACTTCACTTATCATTTTAGAATCATTGTTAGAAGACAAGCTGTTAAAATGAACATGTAGACGAATGTCGATGAGTTGTGAAAAGGAAACACAAAACATCATCTCTATTTATTGAAAGAGAAATACATGCTGAAAGCTAAAACCTAAAGTCACGAATAATCCTCTCATATAAAAGATAGAAAAATAGGGGTGAATAAGTATAAATTGCGGACAGATGTATGTGGGCGGTGGCTCCACCTACTATGATATCTCTCGATGATAGAAGAAGCTTTTGAAGATGAGACGGTTTTAGTGGGAATCTGTCAGTCACCCTTGCTTGAAGTTTATCTCTGCAACTCTGTATAATACGAATACATATATAATTCCTCAACTCTTTATGTGTACTGTGAATAGTGTTTGTGTGGAAGTTAGGTTTAGGTTTAACCCTTAAAGTTACAGAAACGCGCGTATTCAACTACATAGAAACATGAAAGTTAATAAAGAGATATACGCACAATATCAGCCCTTTCTCTCTCTCTCTCGCTCTCTCTCTCTCTGTACACACACACATATATATATATATAATTGGATACTTAGTAAAATTGAATCTCTGGCGGTGTGCAAGCAAATTCGGCCTACTATATGAATGAGTTAGCAAAGTACTCGACAAGGTAGGTCCTTAGAGTAATAACATACGTTTAAATAGCTGGACAAATTGAACATTGTGGTAGGCAAAATCTAACACACAATATATATATGCCTCCCCAACCCGCAATTGGTCAAACGTGGTGAGTATGACTGCACCCCTGACATGACCAAAACCAAAACTTTATTGGATGGTCGTTGACATTCCTGAGTTCTTCCACTCTTTGACGGGTTTTGTTTTTTTTCATCCCGCAGGGTGTCCAGCATTATTGAAGATCAGTTCCTCATTCATAGACGGAACAATGCTTACAGAGGTTATTAAATTATATATTTAGGGTCTAGCATACACTTGTAGAACGTAAATCGTCGAAAGCTTAACCAATTTAAGATGGACACACATGAGTTTGTGTCAAGAAAGGAATGTCGTCCAATAACATAGTAACTCGTCATTTTCTGTCTAGTGACTGTACCATAATTATGACTTGATCTGTGCAACCATCAAATTATATCTTAAAATATTAGGTTCATTATTATTGCTATCAGACAGGGTTGAGTATACATTAATATTATTGATGTTTAATAGAAGTCGGGCTCTTTGAGAAGTACTGTGTATAAGGTCCACATTAATTTGGGGTAGAAATGTCTGCTATTTCTAGTTGGTGGAGAGAGTGAGCTGCGGGGTGTACCTGCGTGACTATGGCAGCAGTGGCCATCCTCTGCGATCTCTATTGTTGTTGATAATTTTATCCAATACGTGAAGTGCCAAAAGGCAAACTCAGCTTCAAAGTTAATTAAAGACGGAATTTCAGTAACTACGGATGTTATATTTCAGAGTGACGGTGTTTGTAGCATGTCGGAGATTTTATTGCATGCACACATACACACATGCATATATATATATATATATATAAACATACATATATGTGTGTATATATATATATATATATATATATATATATATATATATATATATATATATATATATATATATATATATATATATAACATATATATATATATATAAAAACATACATATATGTATATATATATATATATATATATATATATATATGTGTGTATGTGTGTGTGCGTGTGTGTGTGTGTGTATATATATATATATAGTGGATTTTTTTTATTTTGTTTTACTGATGTTTGTCTTTTCTTTTACTGAATAAAGATAAGCCATTCAGTAATATATTTCTTTCTTTTTTTTTCTTTTCATACTCAATACGCTCCTTAAATCTATAAACCCTTTCCTCCTACTTGTCTCTTTTATAGTGCGCTAACATATACGTATACACAGATACATACATACACAGACACAGATTAAATCACACACTCACCCTTACTTCACCCTATATATATATATATATATATATATATATATATATATATATATATATATATATATACAACGCATATACATAGCATGCCCACAAAGAGATAGAGACTAAGGCAGGCATACACTTGAGCAAGAAAATCCTTATTTTACTATCTCTTCCGTCTGTCTATGTCTGTCCTTCACTCTTGATGTTAGGCACTAGTATTATCTGATAAACGCCATAGAAGTGCCGAATGTTACGCCCCGTGCAAGAATGTCAGTCGAGGTTCCGTGACATCCTGTTGATGACATGAAGATGTCTACACACTAAAATCCGTGTTTTACTGTACACACACGAACACATACACACAAAGACACACATATATACATATATATATATGTATATATACACACATATATGTATATATATATATATGTGTGTGTGTGTGTATATATTATATATATATATATATATAATAGTGTTATATTTATATATGCATATATATATACATACATATATACATACA
>OZ024758.1:689278-691778 GCA_964016885.1 Eledone cirrhosa
GTGGATAGTGTTGTGTCTGCTGGGTGACTGGTGTGTGTTTATGTGCTTGTGTATGTATTTATTTATCTTATTTTATTTAATTTAATTTACTTATTTATTTATACTTCTCTTAGGTCAGTGTTGTTTGTTTGGGTGTTGTTGTTGTTCCACTCATTCTTTCTGTTTAGCTTTGGTCTTCTAATTTCTATTTCACTGGCCTCTCTGATTTGCCTATCTGCTGGGTCATTCCTATGTTTAGATATTATTCTAATTTCTATGTTGTCTATGTTACCGTCATGATGTTGTCTAGCATGTTCGTATAGTACTGACCCGTTTTTTCGTCCTTTTAGTTCCCCCCAGTGTTGGTCTATCCTTTCACCTATGCTACGAGCTGTCTCACCTATGTATGTTGTTGTCGTGTTTCTGCAAGTACCCTCTGTACATCTTATGCTATAGACTACGTTTCTAGTTTTACAGTTTATCCGGGGGTTCACCTTACATATGATACATTTCCTATTGGTACAGTGGGTTTTCTTAAAAGGGTAGGTTTTGCTGATCAGGGATTTTATGGTGGTTCCTGGCTTTTCTACCACCTTTATTTTTAAGTGGGTCTTTCTCAGGGCCTTTCTACACTGGTTAGCTAATTTCCCTCCAGGGGTGGCGTCCACAAACATGACACTCTGATATCTCTGGTTGTCGTACCATGATGTGGCCTTCCCTATCTTATGTCTAGCCCTATCTAAGCTATTCCATGATTTGCTCCTGTATAGTGGGCAAATTCCTTTCATGTCCAGTTCTATGAGGGTCTTATACTTTTCCATGGCTCCTTCGTATACTCTGACTCTGTCTCTTTGGTTGTAGCCAGAGAACTGCATGCGGTTGATGAAGTGTTGGATGTGTCCTTCCATTTCTGTTGGGTCGCACATGCTGGACACATTCTTCATCACTCGTACCAAATCTGCGATCAGAATATTAAACTTAGCACTACTGGACATTGCTGAGTTTTTGAGTATCAGGTATTTGGAGGCCATGGGTTTAGCATAGTGTGAGTGGAGAATTTGGGCTCTCTCGTCTATAGTGTTAATCCAGAGTTCTGTGTCTAATACAGGTAGTCTATTGTTAGGGTGTTTGGAAGGGAAGTCTATAGTTACAGTTATACTCTGGTGTATGGAATTAGCTATCTGCTGGATGCTTTCCATCGTGCTACGTTCTAAATCAAACTTGTTAGTGCTCTCTAGTGGGGGTGTTCTTATAACTATATTGATATCGTCTACATAACGAGAGTACATGATGAGGTCTATGGAGCTTTCATTAAGGAGATCTTTAAGTCTCCTTTCCCACCATACCATGAAAAGGTTGGCAACATCGCCAGCTATGCTGACGCCGATGGCTGCTCCCTCATTTTGGGTGTAGATTTTCTCATTGAACTTAAATATGTGGCCCTTTAGGGTAGTTTTGATACTAGCCCCTATTGCATGTGCGACCATTTTTCTTACCTGATCAGTGTTTTGGGGGGTCCGTATAGCTTTGGTCCACCCAATCCACCTTCCTATGGGAGTCTTTTTAGCCATTGAGGTTATGGTGGGGGGTCTACCTCTTATAGGTCTACTAGGGCAGAAACATCTAAGGTCATGGCTGTCTAGGTAGTCAGTGTCGTAGGTAAGTCTAAGTAGGAGGCCCAGTTCGTCTGTGTCGACGTCGCAGAACTCCACCTCACTCTCAATGATCAACTCCACGCATCTTTTCACAGCAAAATCAATGTTAATGGATGGGTACAGTGACACCACATCCATGCTGCCTATTATGCAGTTGGATAGGCTCCTGTTTTTGTTGCACTCACTGATTCTGCTGAGGAGGTCCTCTGTACTTTCACATACATCTGGGGACATCTTGATTATGGGGCGTATAACCATTGAGAGGAAGTAGGAGATCCTGTAGTTGCTAGCTATATTAGCTCCGCATACAGGTCTTGTTGGTGGTCCTATTGTCGGGTCGTCGACTGTCTTGTGGTCTTTGCGGAGCCCATACAAGGGTGGTATGCCATTGTTAGACGCCTGGAAGTACTCTCGTTATGTAGACGTACTCTCGTTATGTAGACGATATCAATATAGTTATAAGAACACCCCCACTAGAGAGCACTAACAAGTTTGATTTAGAACGTAGCACGATGGAAAGCATCCAGCAGATAGCTAATTCCATACACCAGAGTATAACTGTAACTATAGACTTCCCTTCCAAACACCCTAACAATAGACTACCTGTATTAGACACAGAACTCTGGATTAACACTATAGACGAGAGAGCCCAAATTCTCCACTCACACTATGCTAAACCCATGGCCTCCAAATACCTGATACTCAAAAACTCAGCAATGTCCAGTAGTGCTAAGTTTAATATTCTGATCGCAGATTTGGTACGAGTGATGAAGAATGTGTCCAGCATGTGCGACCCAACAGAAATGGAAGGACACATCCAACACTTCATCAACCGCATGCAGTTCTCTGGCTACAACCAAAGAGAC
>OZ024758.1:696778-699278 GCA_964016885.1 Eledone cirrhosa
GAAGAAACTCCCAGGAGAGCTGGACATCAGAAGGTCTTTAGAGAAGAAACTCTCAGGAGAGCTGGACATCAGAAGATCTTTAGAGAAGAAACCCTCTCAAGAAAGGTTTTCGGCAAAATCTAAATGAATCTTTCACAGCTGAGAAATGAATTCGAAACATGAACAGAGATTACAATATTATTATCTACATTGATGACTTTATAGCATTATTATTTGTTTGACACTTGTACAAGTGTTATAGTAAATACTTCAACCATACTATTGGAAATAATTACTTCAGTTTCTTCATACTTTCAGAGTTCCATTGAATTTAAACATTTTGATTATATGACTACCATTTCTGGAATATTCGTATTTAATAGAATCGTATCTGTTGTTTACATTTTAGCCTCTAACAATGATTAATTAGTTCTTACACTTGTCCTACAAAATTTCTCTACTTCAGAATAATTTTATACTTATGCAATTCTGTTCGTATTGTATTTAATACAATCATCTTAATAACAGGATAACTAAGGTCAAACACCTTTAAGGCAGGCGTCTAAATTTGATTTAGTTGTTAATTATCAGATACAAACACTGTTAGCCGATAATTATAGTTTTACATTTTGGTATTATTCTAAAAGTAATCTAAATAAGACTTAAGAAAAAGAAACGTACATTTTAGTTCGATTTCATTTCGAATTCCGATTAATTTACTGGTTCGTCAGATAGAGAAGAGCAGTGCTCATATCAAAATACGAGGAATCTGAGAGTGGTTTCGAGAAGAAGCAGATGGTTTGCAGCAGAAAACTTTCTGTTAAAGTAACTGAAAAGCCAGATTTTGTTAGAGTGGAAGAAAATGTCTCAATCCCTAAATTAGACCAGTATTCGGAGAATCAAGTAGGGACCCACGAATATCTGATGGCCGCTCTCTCAAAAGTAAACCTCACAATCACTTTGTAAAGCATTATTTTACACACATGCGTGTGGCTGAGTATTCCGTTGGCACGTGCAATTGAAACATAACACTCAAGCTGATTCAATGTGGTAAATATGTGACATGATGGGGCACTTAGCCGTAAGCTACAGTACATCCGTTGGTCTTCCGTAAGATTTGTTCTTATGAATTCAAATCCTGAAACAAACAATTGTTAAAAATAGCAGACACGGAGTTAGAATCAGGAACCTCATAATTACTAGGTGAAATTTTACCTTCTACAACTTGTAATTGAGTTTACTGCATTCGGTTATTGAAATGGTAGCAACTAAGAACACACTGTAAATGACCACATGCTATTGGGTTGAAAGCGCCGTCCTCATCGGGTTAGGCCCTCGCAATTGACCAATAAACTGTGATCTCGATCAGCCAAACGATAATACTCTGAGACAACAACAATCTTATACGCAAGAAGAAGAAGCTACTCATCTATCCGTGAAATATAAATAAAATATCTAAACTAACCACTTTTACTGACAATAGGGATGTAACAACCAAATCTAGAATGGTGTAGCTACTTCAACAAACTTCCACTGTTAGTCTCTGACTATATGTTTATCAAATAACAATACTTGTTATATTTCATCTTAGATAGGAAAAGACTCTATATAGTGGCTATCTAAATAATGTATCAATTATATAGTTAATGGATATGTATGTAATTATATATATATATATGTATATATATATATATATATATATATGTGCGTGTGTATGTGTGTGCATGTGTGTGTGCAAAGAGAGAGAGGGGGGAGAGAGAGAGAGAGAGAGAGAGAGGAGAGAAACAAACAAAGGAAGAAAAAAAGAAAGAGGTGAAAGATGTGACATGCATATGTGTATGTGTAAGTGTATGTGTATGTAAGTGTGACAGTAAGGAGTTATTTGTATCTGCCAGTTGTGAATGTATGTATGTGCTCACATCTTTAACGCGGCAAAGTGTTTGTTTTGCCTTTTCATTTTGTTGTTTATATGTTGTATTGTTTTTATGTTTTGTATCTTTACTAATATTGTTTATAATACACTCGATAGTTTTCTAGTTTTGACATTGACGGCTTTGTGTTTTATTTATCTTCATCTTGCCAGTCTACATGAACTCAAACTCACCAGCTTCACATCTCTCAGTCTCCAGTCATATACATACACACAAACACACACAAAAACACACATATATGTATTACTATATGCATATTATACAAATACATATATATATAACTATATATATATATATATATCACACATATATATATATATATTTACACACACACGCACAGATATATATATAGTAATAAAAATAAATTTGAAGACTAAAAATATATATATATATATACATACACACATATATACACACACACATATATATATATATATATATACACACACACACATATATATATATATACACAAATTCATATAAATACACACATACACACACCCATATATATGTGTCTGTATATGTGTGTATGTATGTGTGTATATATGTGTGCTTTTTCTGTAAAATTCTCCTATGGCTCAGACAACTTT
>OZ024758.1:706778-709278 GCA_964016885.1 Eledone cirrhosa
ATACACTCCCACAAAAAATACTATTGTTATATACAGGGTTTTGTGTATAAAATAGTTGCGTTATAAATATTCGCGAACAGATATGAAACATACACACATATATATACCAATGTAGATACATAATTATATATGTAAGAATGTGCATATATATATATACACACACAGACACACCCATATATATATATATATATAATCATATTTTTTATAATCAATTAAGATTCATGCGTTTTATCGGTTGAATCCTATTTTAGGGAACAATAGTTTCTATTTTATTAGTTCTGAAATATTTTGTGAAATATTCACATTCTCATTTCAGATAATAAAGCTGTAAATTCTGAACATATCTATATCAACTATTGTATAAATATCGGTGATTAGAAATCTGGGAAGTTTAAACCGAACATTTCCAAATTAGAGATTTAGCTTTGTCGTGCCTCGTGTATGCACTCACGATTATTGCAATGTTTTTTTTTTATTTAACATCATATGAGGTGATTCGGATTATATATATATATATATATATATATATATATATAAATGTGTGAGTGTGCCTCAGGATAAGAAGAAAATTCGATCCCAATGTTTCTCGGTCCTCTGGCACTTGTGCTACCCTACTGACATAAGAACATATGAATAAAACAAACAAATAAAGGCACAGAACAAAAAGAACCTCAAAATCAATTCCATACAGTATAGCATATATTGTGTCATTCAGCTTAGTAACATTCATTACTAAAACATTTAGATTCGTTTTTCTTTTCTTTTTGAAACCACTAAAGCTGCAAAACAGTTTTTACGAGAAGACACTTCGTTGTCTTCAATGGCGGAATATTTTCTTTATTTTTTCATGTTCTTACATCTCCCCATTCAGTTTTTCTATTCTTTAAAAATATGTTTATTTTTTGTGGTTTATGAATCTTCTGATATGTTAGTAGTTCTTAGTGAAAGATTCTTAAGCAAATTTCAGGACGTCGTCATCAGAAATGAAATCTGTTAGCAAATTATATGGTCCTTAGGTAGGTTTTAAGTACGTTGGTGTTGGTAAAATATGTTGGCAGGTTTACCAGGTGTTCTTTTTGAAATAGTTATTCTTCTTTTTCCCTCCTTTTAATTTTAACAGTCAAACGTTGGGAAGTTAAAACAAGTTGTAGATAGACAAGTAAAAAATAAAGTATGTAAGGAAATATATGAAGCAAAGTATTCCTCGTATAGAAATTTGAATTAGTGCAATGAATTCCATCAACACTGTCTCCACTTACAAAGTTTCATCACTACCATCAGCACAGTATTTATAACAAGAATAAAATAATAAAGATAAGTATACAGAACTTTCTTTAATAGACTTGCTGACTTAGGACCTGCATGACAAAGGATGATATTTTATGCTGTCTACAGTTATTAGATCACCCCCACCCCCAAGAAACATTGGTGACGGGTTTTAAATCTAAATGCTTATCTTGTAAGCTACCTCTTAAACATTTTCTTGTTAGTCAATATTTTAAAAATCATACGTTATGCATCTATTTAATTATATTCTTATATACTACATATTCTTATATGCTATATCTATTTAATTATATTCTTAAACTTCATGGTAACCTTAGTCGAGTATATCTTCTCTTATGGCCCTTCAAGTTGTGCCCGTCCTCATTTTGTATAGCAAGTACTGTATTCACCAATGTGTCTTTGTTTTTGGATTTATGGAAAATCTCTACTTCTCGCAGGTGAAGTGTCCATTAAATGTTTTTTTTATATAGGCTCCTTTCAATTCTATTATCAAATATTGTTTAGTTGCTCAACCGATTCTCAACTCTATTCATAGAAACAACACCATCAATACACACCACCACCACCCCCAACAACAACAACAAAATAACAACACAACAGCCATTGAAAAACTGGGGCAATATTTAGCTTCTACCACAAAAGCAAAAACAACAGCAATATAAATAACTAATAATAATTATAATTGTTTCTACTTTAGGCACAAGGCCAGCAATTTGAAGGTTAGGGGAAAGTCGATTAAATTTACCCCAGTACATTACTAGTACTTTATTTATCAACCGCGTAAGGATGAAAGGCAAAGATAACCTCTGTAGGATTTAAACTTAGGACGTAAAGGGACGTAACTCCATGCTGTGAAGCATTGTATCCGACTCTCTACCCATACTGCCAATACACCACCCTACTAACAACAACAACAACAACAACGATAACATGATAATGTTAACAAGAGGAGTTATACAAAAGCTGGTAGAATATTCTAACAAAGGATACAGTCATTAAAAATGTAAAACAAAATTATAAAAATCCCAGACTGAAAAGGGTAAAATTTGACGTCAGGGAAAACGAACTTGGCATATATTTTATTTTTCCTGTCTTTTCTCTGAGCGGAACTATCCAAACAAACTCTCCAGTAACTACTAAGGTGGTAGGGGAAAAGTTCTTTAATTTAAGTGAAGCTGCAGAACATACATTTCTACCAGAACCAGCACCACCA
>OZ024758.1:714278-719278 GCA_964016885.1 Eledone cirrhosa
GTATGTAAAAGGTGAACAGAAATAACATATATATATATATATATATATATATATATATATATATGTATATATATATATATGTATATATATATATATATATATATATATATATATATATATTTATGTATGTATGTATGTATGTATATATATATATATATATATATATATATATATATATATATATATATATATATATGTTTTAAAGTTCCTTAATGTGATGTCATGTGTTGAATCAGATATAGTTAGAATTTGTGCTACACATTCTGCCAATGAAATCAGTTGCCAGTTAAGTAATAGTTAATCTTCATAGACAAGATCCGAATGTGAAGAGGAGACAGAATCGTGGTGTCGACATGGTTGGACAATTAAATAGCCATCCGGTTACTAAACTTGTTCAGGAGTGGATTAGTTACCTGACTAATAACCAAACTGAAACTGAACTGGTGCGTGTGTTTTTGTTGGCAGCATTAACCTCCCAAAACATGAATCTCTCTCTACCTCTCTCTCTCACTCTCTCTGTATATATATATATGTATTTAACCATCTTTTGATCTTATATTATATATATATATATATATATATATATATATATATATATATATATACATATATATATATATATATATATATATACATATATATATATATATATTGAAAGGATGACAAGGACGATTGTTTACTCCTACATTACAGTTATTGGTAGGTGACGCGCGTTTCGCCACTTATCCAACAAGCACACCACTAGAGCTGACACTATCACCACCACGACAACCAGCACAACTTTGACCCCCACTCCCACTACTACCACCACCACCACTACAACCACCACCACCACCACAACCACCACCACCACTACTGTGAGTGTCTGTGTAAATATGCATGTAAACATATGTGCTTTGTTGCGGGTGCAGTAATATCAACTGAAATTCTATGTTAAGCAGCAACTTCACATAGATACAAACATTTGTACACAAACACATATATCCAGGTAATGAAATGGATACTTAATATACATAATACAATGAGCGTATATATATATCCGAATCTGCCAATTCGCCGCCTATATATCCAATATGTGATATAAACTAAAAAACAAACAACATGTTAGTTCCATCATTGTAATGGCTTAAAACCAGTCACGAGAAAAACAATGATATGCCCTAAAGATTTTTTATCAGTTCTATCTTTCTCTTTTGATGAGAAATCACGCCATATATAATTTCTCATTCTATTTTTGGATAAAGGATTATCGCCCGAAAAGTTAAACAAATTATTTTCCTACTAGATCAAGCATAAAACTAATATATTTCTACACTGTATAATATGCCGTTTGCACACACACACACACACACACACACACACACACACACACACACACACACACACACACACACACACACACACACACACACACACACACACACACACACACACACACACACATATATATATATATAACGTTAAAAACATTATTAAAACTACACCTTAATTTTAACATTCTTCTTTATGAAATTCTCCGAAGAGCAGCTGCCCTTTTGTAATACACTACAAATGTTTTCAAAAATATTGATAATTGAATAAACGGAGAAACAGATATATAATTATATTAGGTTACTATCAATATTATGACAAGGTTTTCATCCACAATCCAATGTGAGACATATATGTTTAGGAATACTGGAAGAAGTGTTTTAATAAGTGTTGATCATTATGTAGCGGATGAAAGCAGAAACTAATATTGATATCCTATAAATAACGAAGAAATGTTACTCCAGTATGTAGCATCTGCTGTCAATCAAAAGAGGAATAACATTAAAAGTAAGGTAGAACACAGATATAATTGGAAAGGAAAGAAAATATGGAAATTTAAAAGAGACACAGAAGAGCTAAAAATTGTAAAACCAAGTGGTTTGAAGAGAGAAACAGGGGAGATTATAATAGCAGCTCGGGAGCAAGTAACCAATACATTCTCTGTGATGAAAGGAATCTACCATCTGGTTAATTTTAGTCAATATCAATTTTACAGTAGGAAGACAGAGAATGAAATTCATACGGTTAGTGTTTTATTCTTCAAAGCAGAGAATATTAAATATGTCAACATGTACAACGTCTACAGGAATATTTATTGTAACCTTTGTCGGAAAATATTACTTGCAAATCTTTAAGAACTTATATCAGCACAAGATGAAAATAATGCAAGAAAATTTAAAAATACGGAAATGTCATGCAGTAATCAGGATAAATAAAAATTCAAATAGGGTTTGTGACGAATCTTTCTACCTAAAGGCTGAAATATCGAGCAAAATGGTTTTCAAAAGATGATAAAACATATTCAGGATTTGTTAGAAATATATTCTTTACACTAGACATCTACAAATAACATTACGAGATACCATATAAAAATCTCCATTGTTTGGAACTGGTAATGTTAAACATCATGTCTGTCGGGAAACAGCAACAGACGAGAGACTGTGAAACAAATGCACACACGCATATGTATATATATATACATATATATATATATATATATATAATCAAGGTTTAGCAAATAAGAAAAAGTTTCAAAATAAATTTTAAAAAATTCACTGAACTCACTATGGTTACCTTTACCGAATCGGTTTCGAGTCTCAAAAATAAATGGACAGACCTTGCGGCCTTCCATTGAAAAGATAAACTCTCGTCAGAAGGTTCTTTTCACTCGGAAAATATAAAATTCCCGAGTTCAAATTACGAACTGGCGCTATTCAAAATTGTTCCCGAGATGAGAATGAATGATGTGGAAGCAATTCTGTCCAGTGCCGTGTGTAAAGATAGAGGCAGAGGCAGGGAAGTCAGTCTACTACCACTATAAATAGCAGCAGTCAGAACGACCAAATTTTATCTCGACCAAGGGGAGAATAATTGTTTCTACTTTAGGCACAAGGCCAGCAATAAACCAGTGCATTACTGGTACTTTATTTTATCGACCCCGTAAGGATGAAAGGCAAAGTCAACCTCGGCGGGATTTGAACTCAGATCGTAAAGGGACGTAACTATGCTGGAAAGCATGGCGTCCGACACTCTACCGATACTGCCAATCCACCAAGAGGAGAATAATAATAATAAAGTATATATCCCTTTTTCTTATTTGCTAAACCTTGATTATATATGTTCTGGCTCGTTAATTTATTAACCTGCTATTGAACCACATTGGTTGGACAATACATGTGTCCCTAGACGCTTTTTGCGTGTAGGGATATATACTTTATTATATATATATATATATATATATAGATAGATATAGATATATATATATAAGACAGACACACACACATACACACATGTATGTGTATACATGTGTTTTATTTTCTTATTCTTTCGCTGTAGTGTCTGTGTGATATTACTTAACTCTGTATGTGTACACTAATTAGGACAACAACACAGCTCTATTGATGACTATATATCCGTTCTAAGCTTCTTTCAAGTACTCAACAGTTTTACTGATTATATTCCATTGTTCCAACATTTTATGTACTCTAATTGCTTTTTAAGCAACCCTACAAGCGACGGCGCTTTCACCGTATCTCAGGTGCTCTAAAAATGTTTGGCATTTTTAAAATGTTTCTTATTAAACATGTATAATATAATAAACGATGACAATGAAGGCTTAGCAAAAGATTTATACATAAAATACCTGGTAGAACGTGTAAATTCGTAACACATCATAAGGTATTAATGGCTCACAACGACAATTTTACAGTCCCTAGTTGCCATAGCAGCAGGAATGGTGAATGCTGGAAGCCACGAGGCGAAGATGGACATTAATTTGACCAACGATGTTGACCCACCAGTGATAGAGTGTTATGGTTGAGCGTCGAAACTCCCGATGAACGCCGAACACCGTCGGGTGACATCAACGCCTCCTTGACAAGGCAATATTCACCGAAGGTAATAAATGTGAGGCACCTTCTTAAAGATGTTATTATCCCTAAATATTATCTCGTATATATTATATGTATATCGAACCTTTCCTTAAACAAATTTGATGTAGCTTCGGTATAAACCTTTTGGCTATTTGTGGTGACAAATTGATAAATTTATATTATCCCTTCTACAATGTTTCTTAAGCATATTGCACTCTTAAAGTGCATGGTCGAAGAGACTATGTAATGAACAAATGTGCAGTTCCACCGGTAAATAGCCGAAGTTTGTATATTGCAGCTGCATCAAATTATTTTAAGAAATAATCCTATTTACATTTAAATTTCTGTTTCAAATGAATATAAGAAAAACACAACAACACAATTTACTAGTGATTTACTTTTGTGCAATGAAATAGAATTATAACCTAGATCCAATGTAAAATGTTTCTGGTTCAATATATCAATATTCTTTTGCCTTATATCAATAATTCTGTAAATTTCTTTCTTTTTATAAACATCTAATGGTTTGAATCGCAGTTATTAACTAACAAATCTCTTTTTCATTTTCAGACGGAAAGATCACATTTCAATTCAATATATATATATATATGTATTCAGTACTCTTACAAAACCCCAGTCACACGCACACACACAGAGTCACACACACACACACATATATATGTACATATATATATGTACATATATATATATATATATATAAATATATATATATATATAAATATATATATAAAACCATACACCTCATGCTGTCAAGGAAGCCTATTCATATCTGTAACTAAATGCCACGTAAATGTATATAGTATCTGTGGTGTAAAAGGTATATGTTTTATATTCATAAGTTAACTTTAAAAGCACTTTATACTAAAAGTTGTTTTGCAGTCGAAAAGAAGGTTGTTTGTTTCGCTTTGTTCAAATACCCGTTATGGTATGACTTTTTCTTTATGTTCTTTCTATTTTGTTCGACTAATGAGACTAGGCGGAAATATATCGAAGACAGGATGCAATACAAAGATGAGCCTTATTCTACACAATAAAATCAAAATGTATGTTTTCATATTTTCAGAATTACTGTTTAAA
>OZ024758.1:724278-731778 GCA_964016885.1 Eledone cirrhosa
CCAACAGTTCATAACTCCATTTTACTGAAAACAAAAACCCACCAAACCACTATAGCTGTGTAAAATATATGAGGCAGTCAGCAGGTTAAAGGTCCATAAAAAGACACTTACATGTATACTAATTTCAAAAAAGGGATTGTATCTGATAATTATCCAAATCTGGGGGACTAAATAAACTAACTAACGATTTCTATTACCTAATCCCAACATGAAAAGGTTGATTTAAACGATTTCCAATATTTAAGACCTACTTTTCTTTATTAATCCTATCTGTTATTCGTTATACGTATTTAAAAGATGTAAGGCAGTTGTATAATATCTGCCTTGCGTGTTCTCTTCAGACAAATATCCAACAGAGATGTAAAGTTCCTTGATATGTTACCGGTCAGAGGGTTTATTCCCTTCGCCAACCAATAAGCATATACTTATTTGGATATTTGTCAGAAGAGAACACGTTGAGTAGTCATTATATAACTGCACTACGTCGTTGAAATACGTATAACGAATAAAATAGGGATGTAGGAATAAAACCACCCTTTTGTTTATTATAATAAAACTCAGGATAAATAAAAGCCGTGGAGTGCTTCAATGCTGGCCAACTTTCTTCAATTATACACACACACACACACACACACACACACACACACACACATATATATATATATATATATTTATATATATAAAATTGCAAGTCGGAAGAACTATTAGATTAAATATCTACAGTATTTCCTCTCCTAGTCCGTATAAATCAATCACATAAAAAATGATTATTTGCTTAATTAATTCTTCATTGAGCCACACCGCGAAAGGTTTCCAAACTCATATATGTATCTGTGACTATGTCTAATTATATATATATATATACCCCCTTTGAATTTAATATATATATATATATGCACATACTGATATACTGTAAATATATATATATATATACACACACACACATATATATATATGTATATATATATATATATATATATATACATCTATGTATACATACACACACACATATATATATATGTGTGTGTGTATACATATATGTATATATATGTGTATATATATATATGTGTATATATTTATATGTATATGTATATATATATATATATGTATATATATATATATATACACACATATATATATATGTAATGAAGATATATAGGAATAACAATATGCATGCATGTAGATGTGTGTGTCTGTGTGTGCAGTAGATGTATCCTTACATTAGGGGATGTTTTCACCACTTGCACATGCATTTAAACTTTGAAGTATATAAACATATGATCATAGAAACATATTTACACTCACACACACGAATGTTATCGTGTGTTTGTTTGTGTGTGCGTGAAAGAAAACGAGAGAATGTGTGTGTATGTGTGTGTGTATGTGAAAGAGAATATGTTTTTTTTCTGTGTGTGTGTATGGGAAAGAGAAGGAGAGAGTGAGAGTGTCTGTTAGTAGAATGCAACAGACTGACACTTTCCCAAATGAATGTATTTACATGATAATGCTTGTGAGTCTGTCCCACACATCTGTTGCATCTGTTGTGTGACAACAGCTGTTTCTTTAAACAGATTCCAACCAAATCTCCATGTCGAAACATAGCATAAGCTCTCTCTGACATTACAATAAAGGCTACATATTATTTCTCCACAAATCTTTCTTTTGTATTTTTTCACCATATTACATATGCCGTGAATAATTTTCATATACCTATATACCTATATATATATATATATATATATATATATATATATACATACATACGTACATATATGTATATATATATATATACATAAATACGTACATATATATACCTTTATATATATATATATATATATATATATATATATATATATATATATATATATATATAACGAAGGAAATGTGGTAAGGAACCAGATGGACCAGAACGCACCAAAGTACTCAATACTTAGAGTAGTAGAGTGGGTAATAGGAACAAGTATGACCCCGCCGGCAGAGCTCAAGCCGTTTCGACGGCTAATTCTGCTCCAGAATTATGATAATGTTCCCGCAATTGGTGCAACCAGTCGGCCTCTTCTTCGCCATCCCTCGACACGTACACATATTCTAGATAGGAGAGTATTACTTATTGAATTTCTATGTTTTAGGTGAATACAATTAAATATAACCTAAATATATGTACTTATTTTCTAAGTGCTTTCGTGTGTATAATATGTGCAAACACTTCTCAAAAGAAAATACATATCACTATTCATATAATAGAAGGTAAAATCTAACAGATTCACATCTTTCTCTGTTCACTATGTAAAACATAAAGGACAAATGTGGAGATTTAGTTATGGTGTATGCCGAGCACACCTAAGACGAACAAAGAAAAAGTGAAAAAACTGTGCAGTGAACACAGAAGAAGAAGGTATTTCACAGTGTTAAATTTGATAAAATTCTGAATCTTAAATCTGCAACTCATTTCCTTATAAGAACCATTTCGTTATAAGAATATATCACACACCATTTATTCTAGTATTTAATTCCATTTGGAAATGTTTGATAACTGTTTATGCTGAAGTCAGTTTTAGCATATTCAATAGATTATCAATGTCTGCCTTTTACCTGAAGGGAAGCTCGTGCTCAAGTGACAGCCAATGGCCTTCCATTACATGACAATCTCGTCGATAAAACAAAGGAAGTCAGATACATTGAAAATGTGAAACATAAATTCAAAGCAGAAGTGTGTGTAATTTGTATACGATTTCCGTCTCTAACGTTACATATCCTCGATAGAGCGTATGTCTGTATGTCTGTATGTGTGTGTCTCTGTATTGTCTGTATGTGTGTGTCTCTGTATTGTCTGTATGTGTGTGTCTCTGTATATGTGTGTCTCTGTATATGGTCGTCTCTGTGTGTGTGTGTCTCTGTATGTGTGTGTCCTTGTATGTGTGTGTCTCTCTATATAGTTGTCTCTATATATATAGTTGTCTCTGCATGTGTGTGTCTCTGTATGTGTGTCTCTATATATAGTTGTCTGTGTATGTCTGTGTCTCTCTATATAGTTGTCTCTGTATGTGTGTGTGTGTGTGTGTGCGTCTCTGTATATGTGTGTGTCTCTGTATGTATGTGTGTGTGTGTGTGTGTCTCTGCGTGGTTTGTACTAATGAGAATGAGATTGTGGCAGATATAAAGGAGGCTGAAAGAGAAAGTAAATGAAAGGAAGAGATGTATGGTCACGTGGCTTTAACAACGTGTTTTAATGAATGAAAATTTGCCGTTTGCCGATAGTGTTACCTTAAAGCATTGGAAGAGAAGAAAAACAACAACAAAAACTGAAGAAGGAAGAAAAAAGAAGAGAAGGAAAGGAAGAGGTTGGTAAAGATAATGGTAAGAAAGTAAAGAAATTAATAATAAAAGCAATATCGTAAGCAAGAACAGCATAGAAAAACATAAAAAAATCTAGAAAACTATCAAGAAAATTTTTTAAGGAGAATTAAAAGGAGAGGAAAAAATAGGAGCGCGGGAAAAATATATAAAAATAAAAATAAACAACCTTATAAATAAAACAAAACAGAAATAAAAACAGTAGCCAAAACATTTACCAGCAACAACAACAACAACAAAAGCAACAAGCAACAATAATAAGAAAATTAAAAGCTAGGAAAGAGGAGAAAGAACTTCCTAACTATGGAATAATATTGGTTACTACCCTGGGGCAAATTTCGTGGTTTTCAGCAATTGAGGACAGATATGCGGGTGGAATACATGGTGTCAATGCTGGTTATATCTGTGTGTGTGGGTGCTATGTGTTTGTGTGTGTGTGTGTGTTTGTATATGTATGTATGTTTGCATGTGTGTGTGTGTTTGTATATGTATGTATGTTTGCATGTTTCCATGTATGTATGTATGTTTGCATGTATATGTGTATATATGTATGTGTGTATGTTTGTATGTATATGTGTATATGTGTATAAGTGTATGTATGCATGTATTATTATGTATGTATGCGTGTATCTATGCATGTGTGTATCTATGCATGTATATATTTATATATGTGTGTGTATGTATGTATGTATGTATGTATGTATGTATGTATGTATGTATGTATGTATACGTGTATGTATACGTGTATGTATGTACGTATGTATTTATGTATCTGTGTATGTATGTATTTATGTATATATTTATATTTGTGTATGTATGTATGTGTGGTTGAAGCTGTTCTATAGAACAATGGATTGATGCTTGCAAGACTGGTCTTTTGAAATGTATGGAGGTAGCCGGGAAATTATCTTCACTGGTGTTGCTTTGTCAACGGTGTTGGTATTAATTATGGTATTATAGCGAGATAGATAGAGAGATAGATAGATAGATAGATAGATAGATAGAGAGAGAGAGAGAGAGAGAGAGAGCGAGAGCGAGAGAGAGAGAGAGGACAGAAGGAGAGAAAGAATGATTTACAGACGTTTAAGGTGAATTAAATGAAATTTAGCATAAACCATATTTTGCACTTTAATTGTAATTAAAAAATAATTATAGAGTACACGTAAGAGAAACCACCAGTGTTTATTGCAATAGGAAGAATAGATATACATGTATATATGTATGTATATATATGCGTGTATGTGTATATGTATCATATATGCATGTATATATATATATATATATATACATGGTTTGGTTTTCGCTTCAGTATATACTCTTTTACTCTTTTACCTATTCCAGGCATCCGGCTGAGGCCATGCTGGGGCACCGCCCTTGAAAATGTTTATATTTTTATAAATAATTTAATTGTCAATCAATGTTTTTCATTGCTTTCCCAACAGTTAAAATTTATATGGAAATATAATTTCTGAAAGTTCTTTCGCCAGACATATCTGTGACCTATTCAGTGATTATTGCTGTGTTTCCCCTGTTGTGTTTCTATATTTAATAGAAAAACTTTATATGAATATTATTTTTAATGGGCGATATATAAGGTGGAAACAGTGTAACCGGTTGAAGTCATTTTAATAATTATAGTCCTTGTGAGTTCCCGAGAAATCGGAAGTCATGTTCCGATCTCTCCATCCATAACTCATTCTTTTACTTTTAATTTTAGCAGGTATTTGTCCATTGCCGTCTTGCTAGATCTGTCGTCAGTAAGTAGCTTAGGCCACATGAGTGCTCATAGAGGTAATTATGAGAACACCATTGGAGCTTTCGGGATTGGTGAAAGACACATAATATCACCAACGCTACAATATCTCAACCAACCACCATTTTCTACGCTAAATATTTTGATGAAGACTTAGCTACCTGAAAAACCGTCCAAAGGTTTAATTAGACTTCTTTTCTACAAAGCTCATTTTATATATTTAGTGATAGTCATTCTATAATTATACGCAGATATAAAAATTACGCAGAGTTCAGAAAATCAACGGCTTACTTACAAACAATGGGCTTCATAAGTACATTAACAAAACAATGCAATATTTTATATGAAATTACTTGATTCGTGGACTTCAAGGACGTAAATTTCAAAATATTCCTACGACTGTGATTGATGGACTACCAAATAGATTTTAATCTGATATTTTATTATAGGTTTATGTTACTCAGTTTCATCTTTCCTCTCGGCAAAGCAATTAAAAATATATATTCTAGAAAAGGGAAAATATAAAAGATCTTACTATAAAATGTAATAACAGATAATGATAAAAATGGACACGACCATCTTAACATTTGAAATGAATGACGCGAACACATCAAATAAATGACGTCACGCTTCTTCGTGAGAACGACAAAAATATGAGAGACTGCTTCACCATATGGTAGAGGAGGGGAATAACAACAACAACTATAAACCTGCATAATTAATAGGAATTATGTTGGTGGTGGTGGTGGTGGTGTTGGTGGTGTTGGTAGTGTTGATGGGGTGATGGTGGTGGTGATGGTGGTGGTGTTGGTGTTGTTGTTGTTGTTGGTGGTGGTGGTGGTGATGATGTTGGTAGTGGTGGTGATGGTGGTGATGGTGGTGGTGATGGAGGTGGTGATGGTGGTGGTGGTGGTGGTGGTGGTGGTGGTGATGGTGGTGATGGTAGTGATGGTGGTGATGGTGATGGTGGTGCTGCTGCTGGTGGTGATTGGGGTGGTATTGGAGATTTTGAAATATAAAATAAATTAAAAATAAACATAAAAAAAAAAAATACTGATGTGAAATATGTGAAAAAAAAATTGTAACAAAACTATTTGAGAAATAAAAAGAAATGTCAAAATAACGTCAAATAAAATAAAACATGAACACTTTATAAAACAAAGGAAAGCAAAATACGATAAAATATAGGAAACGTTGGAAGAAAGAGAAGATGTAGGAAGAAATATAGACAGGACGGAAAATATGAAGAAATTCCTATATGTCATCAAGAGAAAGATGAAGATGTAGATATAAAATACGAAAAAAGAGAAGGAATATAAGAAGACGATAGATTATTATAGGTAAGGTAAAGAAATATTAAGGTAGACGGTATAAGGTATAATGAAAAGGACGAGCTGTTAAATCTTCATTACATTTATTGAGGTGTGACGGGCGTTTCGCAATTGACCAGTTCGAGGTTCAATCAAAGGCTCACCGGACTTCTGTTATGGTAACAGAAGTGCGGTGAGCCTTTGATTCCAGAGTCGGTCCATTACTGAGTAAGAGTGACCAATCTGTTTCTTTTTCCTATCCACTAAGTGGTCCGGCCCGAATTAGACACCGAACTTCACCCTTATATCCGTCCAGCGTCCGTGTTCTCTCATCCAGTAAGAAACCCCCCAAGAAATATCGTCCTTCACTATTAAGAAATAAAGGACAATTATAACCGCAACTGTGCCAAAGAAAACAGGAAAAGTCACGGATGGCATACCTATGATCTTGTGTTAAATAACAACGAGAGCAACGTTACAATGCATAAATATGGTGAGATCTTATGAAAAAGCGTGAACACGGGAAGACTTTATCATTGAGATGTATATCATTAGCTTGTTGCGCACTGTGTTAGAAATTTCATACATTATTAGGGGAGGAAACAGGAAATCACTTTAGTATAATCTACCATGAGATTTTCCAACCAACCAGAACATTAGTAGATCAATCCTCCCACGACGCCTACAGTTGATTAAAGCTAGTTAGATGAAAGAAAAAAATAGAAGAAAAAAAAATATTAAAAAAAGAAAAGCTCGTTCGTTACAGTATACTTTAAATGAATGCATATGTGCAAGATTTGATAACTTCAATATGTTGTATAATTGAACAACATATAACCTTATACTCTGTCAAACGTTCATAATCATTTCATTTTTGTCAGGATGTGACGACAGGGTTTCTTTCTCTTTTACATAAGTATTATATGTAGGAACTACACATTAAAGATATTGTTTAATGAAGCGAAGCAAACAAAGTAGCCTGTCAGCATGCTTTAGAAAGCAACACTTAGTGTTACTGCATGAAACAATGCAGACTGCTGCATGTGAGAAAGTTAATAACATAAAACATTGCAGATTAATATT
>OZ024758.1:741778-744278 GCA_964016885.1 Eledone cirrhosa
AATATTAATTAAATTAAATTTATAGGTTAACTAACATTTAAATTAAAATAAATTCTAGAATAATGTTATTAATTAGGTTTATAATATTTAAATGTTTTTTTTAGTTTATGATTACACAATATAATTAATTCCTGTCTTTTATTTAATAAGATATCCCTAGACTTCATTATTTCAAATAGTTCTTGGGAACATAATCTACATTCCTTTCTATTATTTTGATAAGGGGTGGCTCTTTTGAGCACACTCCAGGTCAAATCATATTTTATATTTTTATTTTTAAAACTATTGATTTTTTCTGCTAGAGATGTTGTATTAGCCAGTGCGGCATTTTTAAAGCTATGTTTGTGGGTATTATATCTTGTCTTAAAATTGTTAGAGGTAGCTCCTATATATGAGCAAATAGAATCTTTAGTTTTAACATTACATTTATAGACTATGTTGTTAACAAGACAATTCCCTTTTAATGGGCAGTTTGTTTTGTTTCTACAGTTACATCCTTTCGTTAATTCTGTATTTGAGGAGATATTATTGTTAATTTGATGTACTGGTGGTATACTTATAGTTTTCTTACATTTATATGCATTATATGCACTTATATTTTGTTTTATGTTATTTGTTGTAGAATATGAGAATTTAACTGTAGACCTATTTAAGATTTGATGGTATTTGTGGTTTGGCGGGAAGTTTTTCTCAAGGATATAAAAAAATTTTTTAGCAATATTATCCTTAACTTGTAAATTAAAAGGAGCATTATACCAAGTAACTCGTCTATTACGGTTTCTATTTTGTTTATTATTTTTATTATTTTTATATGTTGTATCATGATTTTTACTAGGAGGAATAATGTTAATGATCTCACCACAACTATTTTTAGTTATATTTGTAGATTTAGGTGTTTTATCTTTTTTATTAGGAGTTTTATTATTAATATTTATTATAGTCTTATGATGAGTAGTTTTTTGAGGGTTACTATACTTTATATTAAAAGATTTAGTATTTTGGGGTATACTGTGGGTGGCATTTAGGTGTGTACTTTTCATTTGGTGTTTGTTGGTAATATTATGCTGTATGCTTTCAGTATTTTTAGTAGAAGGTATATACTCTAATCTATTTTTGTGGCCACTTCTATCTAGAGCTTCATTATAAAAGGTCGCATTTTTATCAAATACATCTTGGTTAGAAGAAAGGTTAGAAATTCTAAGTGATATATTATATGCAAGGTTTTTAAGGATAGATTTAGGGTGATTAGATTGTGAGTGTATGTAATGTAAGTTTTGGTTAGGTTTATGGTAAGGTTGGTATATACCCGTAGCTAAATCTAAAGTTATATCTAGGAAATTTACTACTTTACTTGTTTTTTCAAAAGTAATATTAAGATTATAATAGTCTTTAAGGAAAGTTCTAATATGCTTTTTGTTTTTTTCGATTTCTGAAAGGCTAAGGTTGTTAGAAAGAAGAAGACAGTCATCACGATATAAACCACCTTTGAGGTGGGGAAAAGAGGCATTTATGTTGAAAAGGAGAAAGAGGCCCACAAGATCAGTAATTTGGGCAGAATCGCTTGAACCCATAGTAATATCAAAAAGATTACTATAAGTGTTTCTGGTCCAGTATTCATTCTGAAATTCAATAAGTGTTTGTCTAGCATGTGTAATAATGTTAATGTCATCCGAAGTTAAACTAGATCTATTTTTAGCAAATATTAATGCTTTGTTCAGGAGTATGGGTGATATAGAAGAATAATAATTATCTATATCAAACTGTAGGAAAGAAGCAGAAGATTTACACCTAATATTTTTAAACCAATTAATTACCTGGGAGGTGTTTTCCCAGAGTGGTAAAATAACGTATTTTCTTATTTGTGGGATGACTCTATCTAAAATTTTTTTGCTAATTATTCCAATATCTGATTTGGAGGGACATATAAGTCTAATAGAAGGATTAGAGTTAAAGTTAGATTTGTGATCTTTCAGGTTGAAGTGTGGACTTCTCAATGCCAAAGGTTCAGTTCTATCTTCAATATTTAGTTTTTTTACTATGTTGTGTGTTTTGTTGTTGATGTTGGTGAGTGACGCATTATTAGATTTTTTATAATTTTTTCTGAGTTCTTTATATATGAACTCATTATAATGTTCAATATCCATATGATACAAGTTACCAGTTTTGTCCGAGTGGACATGGATTTTTTTAGACTTTTTTAGGTCCAATAGGGTAGAATCAAGGTCCTTTTGAAAGACGGATTTATACTTTTTAAATTTTAGGTGTTTAATTAAATTAAAAAGGTCTTTCTCGAAGTCTTCAAGTAAAAAGTTGTGTGGTGGATTCTTGTAAGTGTTGAAATCATACATATATTTCCGATCTGAAAACACCTAAATCTACAAATATAACTAAAAATAGTTGTGGTGAGATCATTAACATTATTCCTCCTAGTAAAAATCATGATACAACATATAAAAATAATAAAAATAATAAACAAAATAGAAACCGTAATAGACGAGTT
>OZ024758.1:756778-759278 GCA_964016885.1 Eledone cirrhosa
ATATATTTAGGGAGAATATTGTTCGGTATCAAAAATAAGTTCTAAGTATAAGATATTTAATAAATCAGAATATATATATTTAACCTGTGTATATTGGAAATGTATATATTATATACGCATGCACACAAATACACACGTGAGTGCACACTCAGAAACACACACATATATGCACACATCTAAATATATGCGTATGTTTGTATGTACGTGTTTTTGGTTGTGTGTATGTGTGCGTATGAATGTATGTTTCTTAAGACCTCCTTCGGTCACAAATGACCATGGGATTTGCACTTAGAAAGTTTCCCTCCGAGGCACAAGTCCTGGCAAGGTTGTTTGTGGGAAACCAGCAGTCACCCATACATACCATTCTCCCCTCTCCATGCCACCAATGTTGTCCAAGGGAAAGGCAATGGCCAATACAGCTTGGTGCCAGTGACATTGCAGCTCATTTCTACAGCTGAGTAAACTGGAGCAACGTGAAATAAAGTGTCTTGCTCAAGGACACAACGTATCACCCGGTCCAAGAATCGAACTCACAACCTTATAATTTCAAGGCCAATGCTCTAACCACTAAGCCTTCACTAAATGTATGCATACAACACTTATATGTACTTGCTATGAACGTGTGTGTACTCACCTTCTACCTACTTACTGAAGTATATAAATGTACGTATATCTCCCTAGAATTCCGTGTTTTATATAAAGAGACCGGTGTGTGTGTTTTCTCGGGAGTGTACATGATGTGTTTCTTTCCCCCCGTATATGTGTGTAACTGTGTAACTGTGTAACTGTGTGTAGCTATATTAGTGCAGATACTTGTGTGTGTATGGAGCGGTGAATGCGTGCGACGGCGAGTTCTGTTGCTTTGAAAAATGTTTCGGATATGATGTAGACTTGAGAAAGCAAATGTTCAATCATGTGTAAAATACTTTCCAAGTAAAAGGTGTCATTTCCAGGATTGTTTCTGTTTTTACACGTGTGCTCTAGGGCTTACCTACCCGGTTAAATTTCGTCTCATCGGTGTCGGTTTAGATGAAATATTATTTCACTAAATGGTCGTTTCGAAAGATTACAAAAAAGAAAACAACAGAAAACAGTTTGACTTATTCATACCATCAGCATTCCTCCATCATCCACTTTCTAGATTTTCAGAATGGAATAGTGAAACCTTCCTCAATATATTTCGACTACACTACTACAAATTTCACATCCAACGATGTTTTAGTTTAATGCATTTGTTCGGACCTGGTTTACATGTCTGTGTACTTTCTTTTGACATTACCTTCTGACTACTATTGTATTTTATTTACTATACTGTTTTTTTTTTTTGTGTGCCACATAATAATACCTCCGGATTAACACCACCATCATCACTATCACAGTCACACCTTTAAAATATGTATTAGTGTTACAAGTAATAATTTATGTTTCAATAGCACACCACAAAATGTTTAGAGGTAGAATTACTCCAGGTGATAATTAATACCTTTAAGTGGGAATATTCCGGGCTATGAGCCACAAGTTAAAAGTAATTATGTGTTTGCAATACTTGTTAGGGTTTGCAGTAACGTTTCCATAAAATCATACGCAATCTTTCAAATTATATAGTAATAGAATCCCTAAAAAAGATGGGATGAACATTGAATGGGGTCTAAACACCAACAACTCTACTTATGGGGCTGTAATATAGGAATCGCTTATGGGTTTGAGTGTGTGGTTGTATATATATATATATATATATATATATATATATATATATATATATATATATATATACATATATTTATATATATATATTGTTATAACAAATTCCAAAACGAATTATATGTATATATATATATGTGTATATATGCGTGTGCGTGTGCGTGTGCGTGTGCGTGTGTGTGCGTGTGCGTGTGTGTGTGTGTATCAAACATAGGTTTATTTGTCATGTAATGAAAGACTCAATAATTGATAGCTAAAATACTAGTTAGAGAACTATTAAATACAATAGACAATATTCAAGTGTTTCAGAATCTTCAGATGGCTTCGTTAAAAGTAAAATAAAGAAGTGACCTGTTAATTGATGGAAACATCGTCTGTTTCCTTTCTAACATTGTCTACGGGTGTAGATCAAGCAGGTGAATATTTGTACACATACCCAAAACAAGTATAAATGCTAATATAATAATAATAATAATAATAATAATAATAATAATTGTTTCTACTTTTGGCACAAGGCCAGTAATTACCCAGTGCATTACTGGTACTTTATTTTATCGACCCCCGTAAGGATGAAAGGCAAAGTTAACCTCGGCGGGATTTGAACTCAGAATGGCAAGGGCCGTAACTATAATAATAATAATAATAATAATATATATATATATATATAGGAAAAACTTGAACCGTTAACATCTTCTTCCTGGTTATGTCAATATCTAGAAAACAAACTTTGTATTTTATCTGAAAGTTTTGGTACCCTTGAAATATATATAATAGAATAAATATGGTTTTATAATTATAG
>OZ024758.1:764278-766778 GCA_964016885.1 Eledone cirrhosa
AGTTATTCAGTTTAGCTTTCCTATTCTGCTTTACACAAATATCAATTTTCCTTACGCATAATGTGAAACGAGAACTTATATGATAATCGCTTTTCTTTTTTGGTATCCGTAGAATAAGTTAGTTACCATATGGACCGGGGGAAAGGAAAACAGGACGTAAACCTCAATTACAATATGAAAATGGCAGTGAAGAAAGACGATACCTCTCCTAAAGGCAAATAACAAGATAACTCGGTGATGAAATGTGAAAAAAATATTTTATAATAAAATAAATATCAGAACCAAATTTGTTTTCCCGTGAGTTAAATTTGCCTGCTTCACTAGGTTTATCATTCTCTGGTCTACATCTGTATCTGTACTGGATACGCTGTGATATTCGAATAAATTACTTTATATTTGCATTCAACTTTCTTATGCCACCAAAACTGGCAACCATTAAATATACTTTGAGAGATAGTATCTTGTAGCTTTTACCATAGTGGGTTTCTTATAGTCCAGTAGAGGTTAGCTTTGCCTTTTATCCTTTCGAAGTCGATAAAATAAAGCACAAGTAATGCACTAGAGTCGATCTAATCAACTTTGCCGCCTCAAAGATTGTTGGCCTTGTGCCTAAATTAGAACAATCATCATCATCATCATCATCATGGTAATTAGTACAAAATAGCAAGGATAACAACGATGAAAACTATCCCTAAAACATTTGATATGCGGAAATATTAGACTAGAGGTTATAATTATGATAATGTTAATAAAAGATCTGATATAATAATTATATTGGTTAGACAATTTAATTGATGAAATATTGTTATTAACAGATGTTTGGCTAAATAAACTAATCTTATTTAACTTTTCAACTATCCATCGACATTTGATATATGCTTCAATACCCATATACTTATATATATATATACACATACACACACACAAATATATATATATATATATATATATATATATATATATATATATAGAGAGAGAGAGAGAGAGAGAGAGAGAGAGGGGGGGGATAGATAGATAGATATACACACAATATATATATATATATATATATATATATACTTCAACAATATTATGTCAGATTAATTAATGTGTAGAATTTAATAAAAATTCTTTTGTTCGAAATTCATATCTCACTTTATAATTTTCACAAACTGATAGTAAAATAACTGTCTAACTCTCTAACACTCATCACCCACTGATATTTCATTTCCTCTTCATTTTAAATATCTCAAAGTCTAAATATGCTTTAGTTAGTCTATTGTATATTTACACTATGCATTTACATTTGGAGAAAAGATCTTATAAATTTGTAAACGATCGCATTTATTTAATGTCCATTCTATTTCAGAATATTTAAAAGATACTTTGCTTCTGGTGACTTTTGAATTAGATTAAGAATATTACATCGGGTTCATTCTTCTGTCAAGTGGCTAGAACGATAAGATTACTTGAACCAAAGAGCAGTGTGTCTTTTTGAAATCCATTGATCATTTGCACATGAAGTAGGATCTCTAAAGCGAATGTTTAGAGATAAATACGTAAGATAAATGTTCAAGTTTGCATTTCATTCTTTTATAGAAGCGAAATTAAGTGTTTTTAAGTATCTTGATGACGTTACAACAAATACTTTCCTGAACAAGAAAGCGGCGTACAACTTCAACCTCGACCCACTCGATGCTCTCACTTCCCCTTCCTATCGTAATTCCAGTGTCTCAACACTGAATTCCGAACTAAACGAATTTCAAGATGATTCGTCTCGAATTGTCCGTTTGCTGTTGACTCCGTGTCCAGGATTTTTCATAGAAGTATCTCTCTGCAGAGCTTTCATTTAAATAGCATTCGCTTTGAATATCAATCAATATCAGAAAGACTAGTAAGGCTTGCAAACATCATGAGTGATGATCGTCATCCTTCAGAAAATATATAAATATGTGTGTATACACACTCTCGCACATACACACACACAGATACACGCAAACACATGCATACACATACACGCACACAAATATATATATGTATATTTATATATGTATATATATAAATATATACATATATGTGTATGTGTATATGTATATATTATATATATATACATATATATAAATAATGTTCAATATCTCATATTAGATGTTTAGTAAAGATTAATACGAAATGCACTTAAACCGAATTCTATAATATAAATTCACTTAAATAATTATCGTGTCGTCTTGAGTTCGTTATGAGTCTCTTTTTTTATAAAAGATGCCGCAGAGTGTACGATAGATAATGATTACAATATTTTTGAGCAACAACTATAGTCCCACACTTTTGAAGGTTTATTATAATATTCTGTGGCTCTTTTGAGCTGGCGCATTTTTCAGGTCTAATTTAATATTTTTTAAGGCAACGCTTGTAATAACTCTAGTTAAACATGATATACATTAATAATAAATTATCGTTGTAATGTAGTTAGATTATATAATTGTTATTTTATAAATGATCTTATAAATATTATTGTAAGATG
>OZ024758.1:771778-776778 GCA_964016885.1 Eledone cirrhosa
ATGCGTGAGCCCAAACAATGAAATTCATTATACATGTATGCAACATACTTGAAAGTATGCATACATTTACCCACTTACGTACATAACATCACATTTACAAACACACTTATATACACTCACTTATATAACATACATATCGTCATATTTAATGATATTGATATATTCCTTAATATTCTGAATAAATGTATAGTATTATAATAGCAACAATAATTGTTTCTACCTTTGGCACAAGGCCAGCAATTACCCAATACATTACTAGTACTTTATTCTATCAACCCCGTAAGGATGAAAGGCAAAGTTAACCTCTGCGATATTTGAACTCAGATCGTAAAGGGACGTAACTACGCTGGAAAGCATGTCCGACCTTTCTACCAATACTGCTAATTCACAATAGCAACAATAATGAGTGATATGTAGAATTGAGAATATTAATGTTAATATATGTTTATGTGTCAATATATTTGTTTGGGGCTCTGCTTGTATGTATGTCTCTGTGTATGCATGTGGCTGCGTCTCAGTGTGGGTGTTTGTGTGTATGTGCAAGTGTTTGTGTATGCATGTGCCCGTGAGTGTTTGTGTATGTGTGAGTGTGCCTGTTTGTGTGTGTGTGTGTGGCTGCGTCTGTGTGTGTATGTGTGTTTGTGTGTGTATGCTTGTGTTTCTAGCTCTTCTCATCTATTAGAGACGATGTGAGTTATCAGGATTTAAAACGTTCCTTTACAAAGATGTAGAACTGAGCAATTAATGTCTGAGACTTGTGATATGTGATACACTTTCACAATAATGGAAGCCCCCTTTAATGTTATTCAAGTACAACACTAGGTGAGAACTTGTGGCGTCATCGGCATCACTTTCTCAACGCAAATAGCCAGAACTGTTACCTCAAATAGACCTTTTAGACACTCTATAAATTCCATATATACATTGCTATGGTTAGGTTTAACGAGACAGTATATGAAAGGAAGATATGACCACGCTATGATTTGAAATCAGAACGCTGAGATTGGAAACAATTGCCGACTATGGAACGCATATCTTATTTCACCAACATATACATACACACGCACACTCATACACACATATATATATATACCCACCCCCATATATATATTAGGATTGGTGCTCTGAAATAGCGATGTATACATGAATGTATGTATAGTATATTTGGCAATATACCGTATGTTTAATTAAAAACATTTAGAAGACCATTCGCTATCAGTTTTAAAGTAGTCATTTATTTTCAGCGAAAGAAGGGGGAGAGGTTGATATCTATATATACATCTCTTTCTCTCTCTCTCTCTCTCTCTCTCTCTCTATATATATATATATATATATATATATATATGCATATATTGAGTGCTCTGGTGCCTCATGGCCCACCTCGTATATATATATATATACCTATATTTCCACATATCTGCGTGTCGGTGTATGATTCTGCCTGTGCATGTGTGTGTGTCGAATCCACACACATCTCTTATTACAAATTACGGCCTTTTATATATTTCTTTCCCTTAATCGGATGTCTTGAAATGGACTGGTGACTTCTCACGAAACCTGTTTCTAATTTATCGTTAATTCTTGCTTTTCTACTTACAAATTCTGTTATTTTCGAAACAGAATCACGACGCCTTATCTAGTCAAATTTAATTTCAGTTTCGCAAGAATATAGAATATATGTTCTGTCTATAATAGTTTCTTGAAAGTTCCTTCTATCAACGAAATGTACGTAATTAGGAGTCGAGTTAGTGGAAAACATAGTTGAACGAAGAAAATGTGATACACACACACACACACACATATATATATATATATATATATATATATATATATATATATATATATATATATGTGTGTATATCATAGTTTCTTCGTTCTATATATATATACACCGTATACCCACACACAGACGGACCCACACACACACAAAACCGTACACTCACACAAACACTCACGGGCACACACACATACATACACAAACACTCGCACATACACACACACAAACACATATATATATATATATTTATATCTTTAACCGTTGGTCAATCAATGATAAACATCGATTGCCAGCTAAATTAACTATAGGGATATAAAATATACAGAAGCAAAAACCAATCCAAACCAATCTATATATATATATATCTATATATGAAAAGATTTAGGACCCCGTTGGTTGAGCTCCGTGTAGGAAAAAACTGAAAAGGTTTACTAGGAACTCTACTCCCGATCAGGATCGAACTTGAGACCAGGATCATCACCGTCTATGATTCCTCCAACTAAGCCAGCGAAAAATCTTCAAAAACATAATGAAAATTGATAATTATAAACCTACTTTCAAAATCAAAGTTAAAAAGATGTGGTGTTGTTCATGACTTTCCTAGAGCTATTAGTCATATTTAGGGTCGACTTGTCAATCTTCTGGCTCGTTGGTAACAACCTTATTATTCCTATGTGTGCTTAACTGTTGAATTGATCTAATTTGATTATTTTAACAAACAAATAATATATATATATATATTCAGTGAGTGTGAAAGACAAAAGGTCATTATTGAAAGTCACTGTATTTCGGAAAATACATAATATTTTTTATTGGAGAAGGTAAGATATTTTCCCGCAAAATTTTGATTGCGCTGTTTTGTTTCCACATATGTATTTTTTGAAAATGTTATTTATTCATTATAAAAATTAAATGATAGCATTCTATATGTAGGTGGGCCCCCTTTATCTCCTGGCAACCAATATTTTTAGACGCAGTTCACCACTGTATATATTCGCTCCGTTAGCTAACTCTTCCGAACAATAGTCGCTGGTTCGTAGTCCGGGTTGCAATCTTCTGTCACGAAATCTATTAGACGCTGCCCAGTAGTTATGAAACAATGTTTAAAACAGGTAAAAGACAAATGTGTGATGTGAATATATAAAAATATTATTAACGTAACTTACACTAGTTATACAGTTTATGGCCAGGGAAAAGAAAATGAACAATGAATGAACATTTTTTGAGTCTTCTGTCAAACAAATAGTGGTAGTGCCATTCATAATTAATACTAGCTGGTCACAAATAGTAATGTAAGACATGAGCTATGATTAAGACATCTATACAAAGATACACAGCTCTTTCATCTCTCAATCTCGTAATAGGTAAACGTCTGCTGACTAAGTACGAACTACTTGTGAAATGCGTATACAGTCAAATTTACACGAATATTGATGTAATGCTGATATGAAAACTACTTAGATTCTCATAGCGAGACTAAATATACGGTTATTATACATAACCATAATGTATATATGTCCATATACGCCTATATATATATATATATATATATATATATATATATGTATATATATATATTTGGGTTTGTTGGTTCACCACTGGATAGAACTGGTCATTCAATGTGGTGAGCCACGATGTAATGTTATGGAAAGAACTCAACGTAATGCAACTACCCGTCTTCGTTTGTGTAGTTGGTGGTGCGATTACGGAGTTAATTATTATAAAATAACAGGAGGGTGGACTGGTGTAATCCTTGAAAGGTTTATTTTACTATGATCATTTCAATGACCGGGTTCAGTATGAATCCGGTGACATCATCAGGTAATTCAAAATATAACGAAGGAATATAACAGATAAAAATCTTTGGTGTTTAAATCAGAGACAAGTGGGCGGCCGGTATTTTAGCGACTTGTATCTACGTCGACCGTCCTCGAGTGTAATAATATATACATATATATATATATATATATATATATATATATATATATATATATTCCTATATATATATATTCCTATACACACACACACACACATATATATATATATACACACACACTCACACACATGTATATATATATATATATATATAAAGACATATATAGACATTTACTTATATATATTTATATATATACATATATATATTTGTGTGTGTCTGTGTCTGTGTCTGTATCTGTGTAGAGAGAGAAAGAGAGGGCGAGGGTGAGTGAGAGATTTAACCATACCATTAGAAGATAAGCATTAAATACTAGTTTGTTCGTAATCTTTGAATACATATTCGAGTGTATAATTTTGTTATTAAAAGAAAAGCAAGAATAATGAACAAAAGAATCCACAGCCGAAGAGTGTAGATTTATCAAAAGCATTTAATGAAATTAAATGCTACAGATGAAGTTACGCTGTAATATATTTCAAAGGGAAACATTGATTTAATGATAACCATTTAATGCTATGACATAGCTACAGAATGCCTGAACGATTTTAATTCAATCTAAGGCAGAATATTAATTAGATATGTCATATTCTTCTAAGTCTTCCTTTAGTGACTGCCATAATATTTTACGTGGTGTTTAATAACCTTAGTAACGAGAAAAAAGATTACCGTAGAATTTTCAGAAATATTATACTAATATGAACGATCCTAAACATTTTGTAATCTACGATGTAGGAATTGGCCGCCAGGGTGACGAAAACAATCAGACATGCTTATATACAAGTTGTTCTTCATCTGAAGAATGTCATTACGAAGGAAATAATTCTAGGCTAGATATCAAAGTGATCGCCTCTCAAAGAATTCTGTCCCTCCCTTATTTAAAAAATTCAGACAGTAGATATAAAAGTTTTTCTACACACGCACACACACACACACACACACACACACACACACACACACACACACACACACACACACGTGTGTGTGTGTGTGTGTGTGTGTGTGTTCTAAGCGTGATACTATTAAGACTGTGTTTTTGCATCCATGTGATTGTGTTGTTAATATATATATATATGTTGAGAGAGAGAGAAAGAAAGGGAGAGAGAGAGGGGGAGAGAGAGAGAGAGAGAGAAACAAGTGTGTATACCTGCAAACCTGTGTGGATGTGTCTGTGAATATATTTACATGTGTGTGTGAGTATATGTGAATATAATGGAGAGTACGTTCCTCTATCTAAATCCTGAGTTATATTTCTGATATTCAATTAATGTAATATATATTTTAAAAGAACTA
>OZ024758.1:789278-794278 GCA_964016885.1 Eledone cirrhosa
ATATATATATATATATATATATATATATAGAGAGAGAGAGAGAGAGAGAGAGAGAGAGAGAGAGAGAGAGAGATTCAAAAACGCATATACACACATTCATACAAGCATAATATATATATATATAGAGAGAGAGAGAGAGAGAGAGAGAGAGAGAGAGAGAGAGAGAGAGAGAGAGAGAGAGAGAGAGAGAGAGAGAGAGAGAGAGAGAGAGAGAGAGAGAGAGAGAGAGAGAGAGAGAGAGAGAGAGAGAGATTTAAAAACGCATATACGCAAATTCATACAACCATAATATATATATATATATACGTATAGATACACACACACACATATATATATATATATATATATATATATATATATATATATATATATATATATATAATGAGGGACAGAGACCGCTGGAGAGAACTCGTCCATGGATCTCGGGAATTTTACCCGCCCTAGAAAAAAAAATGTATAGATATATATATATTCATGTATATATATACATATGTACATATATATATATATATATATATATATATATATACACACACACATAAATATAACTATCTCTTCAGGAATCACGACGATGATGAAATATCCTCTAGTTAGAGATACATGTGAAATATGTTAAACGAGAGGGAAGGAAAGATATGTAAGAATATCGCAATAAGAATATTTGAAATAATATTAATAGTATTTGCTATAAGGACGCCGGATGTAGGAACATTGTCAGGCAAGTGTTCCGAAACAATGAGGGTTAACTTAGAATCGTGTCTGAATGTACATGCGTGAATATTATGCTGAGACGTCCGTCTGAAGCTAACCATGTACCCAGGAATACTCTTACCGCCAAAATTAAGCACTCTGACAGAGATGTGCTTCCTTGTTATAGGCAGATGCCATACTCACACCATCTCCCCCACCACTCTGTACAGTGCTTTTTTAAACACTGGAACCATCTTCTGTAGGTGAAGTTGTTACACTGCTTGAAAATAAACGTAGTAATTCTATATCCAGTCCTTTCGAGCTTATATATAAACTGTTTCTTTCCTCTTGAACTTCAGTCAATAGAAGCCACCCATAAATCTGACATATCGAAATTCGTGATCAGTACTACACACGACAAAAGGCATTTGATTTAAACCCACGGGTCTGTAATGACTAAACGAGTTCGTGAAGAAAGTGGTCGTTACTCAGATAAGTGCGTCTGACCGTATTCTCAACGTGTAATGTCACACTGTCCAATTGTTGGTCTGTAGTGGGCGATCTGAAGATATTCAAAAGCAGATAGTTTAGTTCATTTCACTGGAATTCTCCCGAGAACTTCACTGCTTCTGTTCGCCAATAATTCTCTATAGAAAATGAAAGTTGGCTTTAAAATGATGGTATCTCAAACACCCAATCTTGGTTTTCTCTTGTCACCATGCTGCAACAACGTAATTCAAATCAGATGAAGAAATCTCATCGTCAACAAACAGCGATTGCGAATCACGACAAACGAAAGTATATTAATACATCATTAGCTACGTTATTCCGTAATTTATGGTGAGTGTGGTATGTATTGTCTGTGCTTTAACTTTACTCGGGTTTCTATTGTCATGAGAAGTATTGTATTTATTCTTAAACATTATATCGCTGTGTAAATATATACATATTCATCTACAATTTTGAAACAGGTAAGATATAGTTAAGAATGTCGGAATATTACAATAAATAATGGTTGGCTTCTTTATCTGTGATTGCTTGATCTCCTGTCAGAAAGCTGTCAAGATACGTACGTACGAATGAATTACTCTGAATTAATCATGAACTATTTAATCCACGCTCATGAACCTCAGATAAGATCATTGATTTAAGACTTAGCCATAACCATGTTATACATTCAATACCGTTTATCATAATTATTTCACGTAATTCCAATGATGTTTTCATAGAATCATCAGGCGTTTTACCTGAGACAACACACTGAGCTATGTATTTACTAGTGGCAGAAGCATATGGAAGCATATGACTGACAACCATAATGAAAATATACAATAGAAAAGATTATGGATTAGGACCTTCTTCAGTCAACCCTACAAGAGGGATAAGAGGCCTTTTGATGGAGTCTACCTGTCCTGTTTATTGGTTTTATTTTAAAAGTAATCTATTGGAACATCAGATATTAAATGAAATGTTACGTAAAAGACACACCATATGTTTATTCCAGGTATTTAGAGAGATGTCCACTGACAACAAAATAATACAATAAGGAAATGCCATCATCCAGTAAAACTTGGTAATAATCCAGTCTCATCACAGTCACCATTTACAGTAAACAATGGTAAGAACAAACAAAAACAAAAACAAGAGAACTATTCAGCAGTTAATGAAGTGAATACATAAAATAAAAAAAAACATTCCTGAATAAATAAATTTTTTACTTTCATGAAATTGTTTCTTTACTTTCTTTTATAAAACACACTTATTAATAGAAATTAAGCACAGCATTGTAGGTTTAAATCTTACTTGCATTGTATATATAGGAACCACGTTTAACAATTTACGGGTACGACGTACTAAGCTGGAATGATGTGATGCTCACTTTTGTGTACTTGTCACTCCTCCGAACGACATTATCAGTTAGCCTTCTATAGCGATGGAACAAGGCCGTGGGTTTTTTCTCCTATCACATATCTAAAGAAGGACAAATGTATGTGTTATCAATATACAAGAGAAAGAAAAATTTGAGAGCTTCAGTCTTTTAAAAGTAACATTTAAAAGTAACATTTATTACATTAGGGAAAAATATTGAATTGACGATAGTTTGTGACACTAAACATGGAAACAATACGAACAATTTTGAGACAAGCTAATTACTATGAAAAGGAAAGATGTATGTATCTTCAAGACATTTTTAAAGGAAAACTGAAATGAGAAATTGATTGAAATGGAATAATTATTGAGACACTTTATAATATTTTTCGGGATATGTCTTACCTTATTTTGAAGAAATGTTTCGGGAAAGAGTTAATAAGCAGCTATATATATATATATATATACACACATATATATATATATACACACATATATATCTACTTTAATTATTATATTTGTACAACGAAGGTATAAAAAGGAAACCTGTTTTAGTATCGAATGTTGAGCAAAAATGAGCTTCTTATACCCCTCACAGAAGAATTGTGAATATGTATGAATATGAATTGAAAGATGACTAACCATGTTGAAGCAAAACGGCGAGGCGGATAATGCTGAAAAATCTAAAACTCTAGATGAATATGTGTGATACCACTGAGAATATTGTTTTGGGCCATGGTCAACTGACATCCGAAAAACGGCGAGGCTCTTGAAGCAACCCAGAGAAGAAGAAAACAGAAGACACTAGAATTATTTAGGGATCTGTCTTGTGAAGGAAGATGAGAAACTTTTGTAAATTTAGAGGAGATAAATCTTAGGGGAGACAAGACAAAAATATAAAGACTATTTAAATATTAGTACACTATTCCATATAAATACCAAGACTTGAAAATATCAACATTAGTTCACTATACAAACTATACAAACACATAGAATTACAACTTTGGAGGAGATTAATCAAACGAGTGACATGATAGAAATATTTAAAATAATGAAAGGACTTCAAAATACAGAATTGGAGAAGAAAATGTAAATAGAAGAGATGACCATTGTACTATGTATAACATAACAATGCTCCTTACATTTATCGAAGGTATATAGAAGGATATTCCGATGTCCACTGTTTGTAAAATAATGCAATAAGGAAACGACATCATCCAGTAAACCTTAGTAATACTCCAATAACGTTTCAGCCGCCATTTACAGTAGAAAATAGTAAGAAAATTAAAAGTCACACTCAGCAGTTAATGCAGTGAAAACAAACAATAAAAATATTATTACTAAATAATTATAATTTCTTACTTTCAATAATTCTTTTTCTTAATTAAACACGTAATTTATTTTAAATTTGTCGTATCATATATATACATACACACACACATATATATATATATATATATATATATATATATATATATATATATATATATATATATATATATATATATATATATATATATATATATATATATATATACTGTTTGTGTGTTTTTGTTTGGCAAATGTCAAATGATTGACGTGGTGAAGCCGATCGATTAAATTGAATCCATGAAATGACTGGTACTCTATTTTTCTTCTCTAAAGTTATAAAATTGTAAATTAATATCGACAGGATTTTCACCTAGAACACAAAGGTGGTGTAATATCATTTAAAAAATTGGAAATTGAGTTATAAATATAAATGTGTGTTCAGGGCTTAGATGTTCAGTGTGTAATGGGGTTATTGGTATTAAGTAACATAAAATGTCGTTAGGAGTTCAATATTTAGCTGGGGATATAGAATTTATTTAAATTATTTCTTGTACCAGTAGCGAACTGGTATCGAAACCATTATGTTGTTCGGACGAAAGAAATATATAAGCTTAGCGCAATCTAGTTGGAGTTACAGGATATTACTACAAAACACATCACTGTAGGTTCCAATCTTACGTTGGTAAATATATAAAAGTGACATTTAACAATTTATTTGTAAGTCGCACACAGGATTTAGGTATGACAGATTTGAAATTAGTGAACATTATTGCAGACGAAGTCATTGTAGGTTCAAATCAATACTAGGGCGTTAAGAAATAAAATGAATATTTTACTTCATGAAAGACTCTGAATTGTGAAAGACAAAGTCGACCCTTTCTAATAACAGCAACACTAAGAAAGGCATGAACGCCACCACTTCAATTAATCTTCCAAAATATAAAGTAAGTTTATAAATATTAATTTTTAATATTATTTTGAAGCTGTCTCTGTAGCCGAGTGGGAGGTATGAGAGATGGTAGAGATCCTGGTCTGGATTTCGATCTTGGCCAAGATCTATATAAACACCTACCAATAGGCAAACGAGACGGCTACAAAAATATACTGAAAATTAATGTATATAAACCTAC
>OZ024758.1:809278-811778 GCA_964016885.1 Eledone cirrhosa
TTCATAGATATGAACACAAGTACAGGCATGCGGAATACACCGATAAATAAGGACAAGATAATAACTGATAGTACTATAAAATCTAAAACACAAAACAGATGACTAACAGGAACCATTCTAAACTCTGTTATCTTCCCAGATGACAGGGCAATTATACAACAAACAACATCAATATAAATATATATATATAAAGAGCGAGAGAGAGAGTGTGTGTGTATGAGAGAGAACGAGAGAGAGGGGGGGTGCAATCCCTATCGGGAGCCAAGCGAGTCCTCTTGGCGCCGAGGTCGGGATTATACGTACCACTGTACCCTCTCTGCATCTCCTCATGCATTGATTACTCCTATGATTAGTGATGTTCTTGGGCTCAGCACCGCAGACTCTCTATACATATACATACAAAGAGTTATATACGTATATATGCGTTTTCTCCCGAATGAAACAGTTCTAGTCCTGTAGAACCCATTTCTATATTAAATATTTATACACTACTATGTATTGAGTACCTTACTTACTGTGGTTACCTCCGATTGAACCCTGGATAAACATATATATCTATGTATGTATACATACAAATATATATACATACTAGGTTATTAACACTATATACATATATATATATTAAATATATATATATATATATATATAGAGAGAGAGAGAGAGAAAGAGAGAGAGAGAGAGGGAGGGGGAGAGAGAGAGAGGTGGGGGAGAGAGATGTGGAAGTGGGTATATGAATGAAATGGAAAGAGATATACAAAGAGAAAAAACTGAATGGCAAGAAACGAAACAAACATTTTAACCCTTTTCTCTCTCGTTTTGTCTCATGCCTTCTTTCGTCACAGAGAAAAACATCAAAATATACACATCTACTATCTCTTTCTTTCCCTCATCTGTTTGTCTTCTCTCCATCTAATCTGTGTATCTTCTCGCAAAATAATCAATAGCTTTATAATTCTATTATAATGGTTTTTCTTCTTTTTTTTTTTTCATTGCTTGTTTAATCCTTTGTTTCATGTTTTTCATGTCGGCTTTCATATTGCTATGTGTTCAAATATAGATAAGCTATGTTGTCTTGTCTTCACAAAATCCTTTTCCTATTTACCTCCTTATTAACATGAAAGATACACGTTAAGAACATAACAAAACCATGTGGTTGCTTTGATAAAAAGAACCCTCTCGTTGATATGACGACGGCGACGATGACGGCGACGACGACGGTAACGATGACGGCAACGATGACGGCAACGATGACGATGACGACGACGATGACGGCGGCGACGATGATGACCAGGACCTCGCCATTGATGGTGATAATGACAATAACAAAAACACCATCGATATTAATATCAATACTAATAATAATAACAACAGCAGCATTAACAAAAACTACTACTACTACTACTACTACAACAATGGCGATGATGATTTTGTTCACGGCCATGATGAATACGAATATAATGGTGTCGAATTGGCTTTCTGGTCAAAAATAGGCCTAATTAGTGAAATTATTGGATCAATACTATTCAGGTGTTTGTTGTAGAGGTAAAATCGATCGTTGCTTTTGGTATTATTGAAAACGGAAAATCCGTATAAAAGGAAATAATGAGATCTTCCAAACATGTATTGAATATAGAAGTAAGAAGTCAACGTCTTGTTGAATATCATTTCACCCGTTAAAGGATGTAACTAAACCCAGGAGGAGGCCGGACGGATGAGATCTAGATAAAAGAAGGGACTGACACAGGAAAAAGTAAGAGTAGAGCCAATAGTGGTTGTATTGCTGTAGGTGTTGTTGTTGTTGTTGGTGCTGTAGGGAGGGGGGGGGGGAGGGAGGAGGTGATAGTGTTGGGGGTGGTTGTATTGTTGTTGGTGGTGTTGGAGGGAGAGGAGGAAGAAGAGGAGGAGGAGAAGATATTTTTGTGGTAGTTGTTATTAGTGGTGGTGGTATTGTTGTTGTTGGTGGTGGTGGTAGTGATGATGGAGGTGGTGATGGTGGTGGTAGTGCTGGCAGTGGTGCTGGTGGTCATGATGGTGGTGGTGATGGTGATAGTGATGGTCATGGTTGATGGTAATGCTGGTGTTTATGATGGCTGGAGGTGGTATCCTGTTTTTAAGGGTATGTAGAGCTGCACTAACTAATGTGGACCCTCTCTATTTAAGATGGCATGCTGCATTTTTAGTGAAATTTAGTATTTTTTCCAGGCTAACTACAGTGACTACATAGAAACTTCCGTTACTAAATATTCTGGTTGTGGTATTGATTTTAGTGGTTGTGGTAGCCTTAGTATTATTGTGATAGCATTATTATTGAGGGTATTGGTAGCAGTTGTTTAGATGGGGCCGGCCCTTATTGAGTATTAGTGCTGAAGGCTATTCAAATTCTGGCCATTCCGTCTCTATTAAGACTGTATACATAGGATTACCTCATTGAATATGTCCTTGCCAGTTTAAGACTTCGCGATGTGAGTTAGGGTAGGTTTACTGCTATTTCAGGTAAATC
>OZ024758.1:816778-829278 GCA_964016885.1 Eledone cirrhosa
ATTTCCTTTCCTAAATATATTAAATCCAATTATTTTACACGCCCCTATTAAAATTCTTAACAAAAAAATAAACAGATACATATATAAAGTTATTTTAAAATAATATATATATACTATAAAGTTACAAACGAAACGAAGAAGCTAAAAAACATAAAAAAAAACTAAACAAACTAAGATCGTTAAAACAAAGACACACCTACCTGAAATAAAATAAAATAAAATAACTAACAAGTATATATAGATTGTGACAATATCCTAATTTTCGTGTTCCGTTACAATCATTAAAACCCTTTTCAAACTCCTCGACAGCGGCTCAGTGGAACTCTCCATGTTTTTCTCTACATAACTGATTCTAACACTTATGCATCATTCAAATTTTTGCTAATCCTTCACGTCTTCAAATTTCATTTTCATGTATTTTTGATTTTTATTTTCATATTTAGCATTACTCACAACCCCCCCTCATCCACCACCTATATTCAGCTCAATAATTTAACCACCCCTTGTATATATACATACATAAACACACACATACACAGTCATATATATATATATATATATATATATATACATTTAGTTTTTAAATTAGTATTATTGATGCTGACTGCAGCCCTACCCGCCACCATTTGTCATACATATTTGATTATAGTTATCATTATCTGTCTCTTTAACAGTAAGGTCTGAGTATTTTCGTCAGTCGAAATCATTCTTAAAATTGTATTTCCTCCAACTCAGTATCAAGACTTCTCTCTTCAGTCCTCGTCCTACATTGACTACATCGTTACAGGCACTTATTCCTGATGTGGGTACACGAGCTAATTAAATATTGAATGGATAATTTATTTTTGAAGAATCTTCTTAATGTGATCATTTTATAAAATTATTGGATTCTCTTAACTTATAATTTTTGTATTTATTCAAATTTCTGATTTTAAAATGTTTATCTTGTAAATTAATTGTTATTGAAACATTATATGAATTATGATTTAAACTGATTTTCGATTATTTCAATTTACTGTCTTTCACTTCACCATTCTGCTACATAGTTGTTCTAACCCTGCCTCACTCTCTTCCATACACATTATTCATTACACACACGTTTACCTCTATTACCCTTAAACATATTTCCCCTTCTCCTTTTCTCCTTTTAATTCTCCCCATCTGCTCCCCATTTGCGAGTGTAGTTGGCTGAGTAAGAAGAATGTGAATAGCCTTCAAGTTTTTCTCAAGAGCATTAATTATGTAATAACGCTGGTCACATTTGGGAGTTTTGGTTATTAACTATAAAAGAATGTTATCTGTGTAATATGATATATTCCACCGACTTTATATTTGTACAATTACTATTTATGACCAGAATTCACACAGATGTAATTAGATTTCATCTAGTCTTCTAGTTCATCTTGCGTCAATGGAATATTGTTACATTGATATTAGAAGGATGAAATTATTATTAATATCATGTCCTCAGAATTCATCTTAATCTCTGGTTTAGTCAATATAGTGGACCACATCCAGTGGTCTTAGGTATCATCAGAATTGATCTTAATCTCTGGTTTAGTCAATATAGTGGACCACATCCAGTGGTCTTAGGTATCATCAGAATTGATCTTAATCCCTGGTTTAGTCAATACAGTGGACCACATCCAGTGGTCTTAGGTATCATCAGAATTGATCTTAATCTCTGGTTTAGTCCAGTGGACCACATCTAATGGTCTTATCATGACACAGTTTCCTTCTCTTCAGGTTATATCCAATACCTTTCCTATTATCCTAGCCGTCCCAAGCAAACAACGTTTCTGTAACATTTCTATTATAAGATACAATTTTAATTATTATTATTGATTCTCAGCTTGTAACCCAGGTTTTAGCTTTTCAAATTTACCGGGTAAAATGTACATCTCTCAGTTGTTGAATTTCTCGAGTTCATTCTCTTTAAATCATATGAGTAATATGGAAAATTTAAAATTTAATTCCGTTATGGATTGAATAATAGAAATAAAACATTTTCATCTCTTGAACAGCAATCTGTGTTATGTTCTATTAGAAGAGGGAAGCTATAAAACAAAGTAACACAAAAATCAAATAAAAAAACTGTCTCTGAAGTGTGGAATAAAATGTCGTTTGTAGGTGGGTCTCTAGTTATCTGATTGAACTGTCTACAGCGATGCAGCTTCTATGAAATGATAGAGAACTAACATTAAATATTCTTTGGGGGATTACAGAGGGTCATAAATAATATAATGGACATACAGAAATTTTCAATTATATAAATCTGCTCCAATGAGCATCAAACATATTTGAGGAAATGACTGCATTTCTTTTTTATATTCACCAAATACTAGTTTTATTTTGTTTTCTATAAAATCTGTCAGTTTGTATGTGTTATATGTTGTATATGTGTTATATATGTTGGTATGAATTTGTCTATGTGTAATATATCTATGTTTGTGTGAATCTGTATACATATCTATGTTTGTATCCGTATGGGAGTATGTTTTTAAGAGTTAAATTCATATTTTACTATTATATGTGTAAATTTGACTGAATTCTTAGGTGTATTTGTGTGGGCTGCATGAGAACATTTTAAAGTGTATCAACGAATATCATTCTATTTCTCTCTCTCTGTCTGTGTGTGTGTCTGTGTCTGTGTCTGTGTCTGTGTCTGTGTCTGTGTCTGTGTGTGTGTGTGTGTGTGTGTGTGCAGGCACTTGAAAGTTTATGTGCAGAAGTTTTATGGTTATATATATAGTATACACACTCACACACACATATATAAATGTATATAAATATATATACATATATGTACGTGTGCGTGAGTGTAAGTGTAAGTGTGCATATGTAACTACATAGGTGTCAGTTGGTGCCTAGCCATATGTGTGTCCATTTTGATGGGCCTGTTGGAAAAGATAAAGAAGGGCCGCATTATATTATGCTGGTATTATTTCATGGCAGATTAAGTCCATGATTCAGGGCATCTGTCAAACATAGAAGTAGTTTTATGTGGAAGGGATGAAGCAAATGTCGAGCCATATTATTATATTGTACAATATATTGATATTTAATACAAGCACAACGATTAATAGCATGTAATGCACACACACAAACCTATATATATATATAATATTTATATATATATATATGTATATATACACACAGACACAGACGCACACATACTCACACACCTATACATACATATATATATATATATATATATATATACATGTATACATATATATGTGTATATGCGTGTATAAGAATATATATATATACATATATATATAATCATATATATATATATGTACATGTATATATATATGTATATATATATATGTACATGTATATATATATATATATATATATATGTACATGTATATATATATATATATATATATATATATATATGTATATATATATATATATGTATATATATATATATATATATATATATATATATGTATATATATATATATATGTATATATATATATATATGTATATATATATATATATATATATATATATATATACACACATATATATATACAGATATATGTGTATATGAATATATATATATATATATATACACAATATATATATATATATATATATATACAATATATATATATATATACAATATATATATATATATATATATATACGATATATATATATATATATATATATATATATTCATATACAATATATATATTATATATATATACAGATATATACAGATATATATGCATATGGGTGTCTATATGAATATATATATATATGTATGTGTTTGCGTGTCTATGTATGTATGTGTATGTGTGTATGTGTATGTGTGTATCGTGATGCGTAAATATATTTCAGAAGAACTCCGTCAATTATTATGAAGCATCTACTAAATCGCTTGACCTGTTAGAAATGGTAACCGAATCGCCCTCAAATTACACCCTGTATCTTTAAGAGGGAGGGGCTGAATATAACTTTAGACACGCAATACTGAAAACAAGGCCAAAATGGTCACGGCTGGTCAACAGCTTTGATTATAGGTCTAATCAGTCAACAGTGAACTGGAAAGGACCAACAACAACAAAAACATCAGAGAAAGAAACTACATATTTAGAATCAATTATCACTCATAAAACTGGAATTGATTCGTCACTCTAACACTACCACCACCAACTCTACCACCGCCACCACTACCACCAGCCCCACTACCACCACCACCTCTACCACCACTACCACCGCCACCACTACCACCAGCACCACTACCACCAGCACCATTACCACCGCCACCGCTACGACCAGCACCTCTACCATAACCTCTACCACCACCACCACTACCACCGCCACCACTACCACCAGCACCACCACCACCTCTACCACCACCACCACTACCACCAGCACCATTACCACCGCCACCGCTACGACCAGCACTTCTACCACCATCACCTCTACCACCACCACCTCTACCACCATCACCTCTACCACCACCACCTCTACCACCAGCACCACTATCACCAGCACCACTATCACCAGCACCACTACCACCAGCACCACTACCACCAGCACCACCACCACCTCTACCACCACCACCACTACCACCAGCACCATTACCACCGCCACCGCTACGACCAGCACTTCTACCACCATCACCTCTACCACCACCACCTCTACCACCATCACCTCTACCACCACCACCTCTACCACCAGCACCACTATCACCAGCACCACTATCACCAGCACCACTACCACCAGCACCACTACCACCAGCACCACCACCACCTCTACCACCACCACCTCTACCACCACCACCACTACCACCGCCACCACTACCACCAGCACCACCACACCGACAACCAGCACCACCACCAGCAACACTAGCATCATCACCTCCTTCTCCTCCACCACCACCAACATCGACACACCACCACCAGCATCATCGTCACCTCCTCCTTCCACCACCAACACCAGCACTATCATCACCTCCTCCACCACCAGTACCCCAACAACCAGCACCACCAGCACCACCAGCACCACTACTACTAACACATCAATGCTATTAAAGAGTTACAACGACAGCAACACCAACAACAACGACAACAATAACAACAGCGGTAATAGCAATGAAACAACGAAACAGTCTGTACTCGATCAATCGACACTCTAAAATTAGACGCCATTTGTTTTTCTTTTAAATCACAACCCAGCTATAATTAAATAAACCATGTCTATGTGTACACCATGAAGGGGGGGGGGGGGTGATTACGGCGGGGTCAGCTTTGATAATATATGGACTAAATAAGGGTTCACCTTGGGCTAAACCATGTTTATGTGTACACCATGAGGGGGGGGGGGGGATTACGGCGGGGTCATCTTTGTTAATATATGGACTAAATAAGGGTTCACCTTGGGCTAAACCATGTCTATGTGTACACCATGAGGGGGGGGGGGGGATTACGGCGGGGTCATCTTTGTTAATATATGGACTAAATAAGGGTTCACCTTGGGTTAAACCATGTCTATGTGTACACCATGAAGGGATGATTACGATTGGGTTATCTTTGTTAATATATGGACTAGATAAGGGTTGGACTTGGGTTAAACAACGATGACAACAACAGCAAATAGAAGAAGAATGGTTTCTGATGTAGGCACAAGGCCAGCAAATTTTGGTGGGAGGCGAAAGTCGATTAAATCGACCCAGTGCATTACTGGTACTTTATTTTATCGGCCTCCGTAAGGATGAAAGGCAAAGCTAACCTCAGCGGGATTTGAACACAGAATGTAAAGGGCCGTAACTTTATGCTACAAATCCTCTTGTCCGACACTCTACCGATTCTGCCAAACCACCGCCCTAAATATTGGTTTCTGATTTAGGCACAAGGACAGCAATTTTAGGGGAGGGGAAAGTCGATGAAATAGACTCCAGTACGTGACTGGTACTTTATTTTATCGACCCTATAAGGATGAAAGGTAAAGCTAATCTCGGTGGATCTGAATTCAGAACGTAAAGAGCCGTAACTCTATGTCACGAAGCATATTGTCCTACCCTCTACCGATATTACCAATAATAATAATTGTTTCTACTTTCACTAATGCCACAAACTCTTGCAGCACGAGGACATGGGGAAGATTCTTCATGGTCACTCGACCAGTAGAAATGTCAGTCACATTCTCTCAAACCTTGCTGGAGTGTATTAAAAGGTAACACAGTGGACCATCTAGATGTCGATGTACCGAAATATAGAATAGTCGTGGATGGAACGCCTCTAATCCTCCGTTCGTTTAATCAGGATTTACATGGGAGTAAACAACAATAGTTGGAGAGGGATGGGCTCCGCCAGGCATGTTAAGCCTGGCGGAGCCCATCCCTCATGCCGTATGTTAATACGCCACCCCTACGACTCTAGCAGGAGTTACGGGACCATACATACAAACAACAACAACAACATATTCTCCGCTAATATTGACATGAATACCTCACCAACAATATTAGATAATTGTTATGAGCAGAGCTCTGACGGCGCTTCTTGAAAATATCCAACGCTACAGCGACTAATCCGCTATAATTTTCCTTAACACTTGACCAGAACGAACGCCAGGAAGAGAGCAGTCACCGCTGAATTGATCATATCAGTGTCATTGTCAATAATATATCACCAGCGATTACAGCAACCACAGCAACGACAGCAGCAGTGGTAGCACCAGTAATAGCGGAAACAGTATGATGACTTGCCGTCCTCTATTGTTTGTGTGGAATAGTATATTCTATGGCCTTATTTGTATCATTTTACTGCTGTAATTGATTCTTCCTCTAACTTCCCTCCACCACGTTTTCACACCCTACAACTCCTTTCATTTTATTTGCTTAAGATTTATATCAATATATTAATAACTACATATGCATGTCTGCTATTGTAGCTTTCACAACTTACTATACAATTTTATATCTATTTTCCTGTCTATATCTATTTTTTTTTTTTGTAATTGTTTCGTTATTACGCGTGTGATGTTTGAATAACACATACAGAGACAATCACCTCTACAAGCATACACTACTCTCACACGCATACACATACGCACACAGGCTCACGCACACTCAAACAAACACAGAAAAAACTGTGAAAGTATATACACACATACAGATATAAACACACATACATACATACACACACACTCACACACGCATGCATATACACACATACACACACAGACACAAACTCAGAAAATAGCCTGTGAAGGCACACACACACGCTCACACACATATACACACACATACACACATTCACAAAATCAGAAAAATATCCGTGAAAGTACACACGCACATACAGAGAAAAACACACGTAGATGCATACACACACTCACAGACGAAAATACATACACACACAGGCACACACACACACACAGAAAAGCCCACGTGAAAGCCCAAACACTCAGACACACACATACAAACACATATGTATTTGTGCGAGTGTGTATATGTGCGCATGTAGTTCATATATATTTGTGCGAGTGTATATATATATGTGTGTGTAGATGTGTATATATATATATGTGCATCATGTGTATATATATATACTTGTGGTACTGTATATATATATATATATATATATATTTATTAAAATATATATCGAGCCCTCTTTGGATTTTAGTCTTCAAATTTATTATTATTACTATATATATATATATATATATATATATATATATAGTAATAATAATAATATATATATATATATATATATATATATAGTAATAATAATAAATTTGCAGACTAAAATCCAAAGAGGGCTCGATAAGGATAAATATATATCAGATATATAAGAACCGTAGAGCAAATATTTATTAATATATTAAAACTCAGTTTCAGAAGATCCAGTTAAGGGTGAAAGCACCGATTCTTTGCTTACACTTTAATCTGTTGTTTTAATAAATATATATATATATATATGTTCTATATGTGACGGTATTTTAACGATAGTTATAGCTCTGATTCATCTGAATTATTGAGCCCTCTGCCGCTCATATCGAATTTCGTTTATCGTGAACTCGTGCGCCGATTTTTCGATACTCGATCTTTCTAATATATATATATATATATATATATATATATATATATATACGTATATGTGCATGTGTATATATGTATTAATGATTTTTCTAGCCCTGTTTTGTAGCTGATCTCAGTCTTTATATTGTATCAACTCCTTGTATTTTTATATTTATCTAATTATCTCCTTAGTATTCATCTGTAATAATTACTTTAACAATCAGTTACTCCATCATCTTATATTCTCACTCTCTCTTCTCTTCTATATCTTCTGTATGATTTCTATATGACTTCTATATGACTTCTATATTGCTCTATTATTGCTTCTATATAACTGTTGAATTATTATCGTTATTATTATTATTAGGCGGAGTGAAGTGTCGGTAAGGCAGCAAATGAAATGCTTTGTGGCATCTAGTTACAGCCCTTTAAGTTCTGAGTTCAAATCGCGCCGAGGATAAATTTGCATTTCATCCTTCTGGGATCGATAAAATAGAATACCAGTCAAATACCAGTCAAATGTTGGCATTGTGCCTCAATTAGAAAATAATATTAGACGAGGGAGGGTGATGGACATTTTAATGTATTCATTATGTAAGAAGCTGTCTGATGAGATCGTGGCACTGGGTACTACGTGGAATCGCGAGGCCACTGTCGTCATCGATTTATATTTATATCTTAATATTTGATTTGTTAGTATAAACGTATATTGGGTATAAGACTGTTAACATATTAGACATTTAGAGTTTACAATATTAACAAGAAGATGAAAGATAAGACAAACTATTGAACTCTTAGACAGTGAAGTAGTACATATTGATTGACGAGAGGAAATCTGGGAAGAAAGGAGGGGAAAAGTACAAAGAAAAAGTGCATAGAATAAATTATATAGAATTTTTATTTAAAAAGCTTGTATGTATATGTGCTTTGTAGGTAGGTGTGTTTATGTACGTATGGGTGTGTAAGTAGGTGTGTTTGTTTCTGTATAGGTGTGTAAGTAGGTGTGTTTGTTTCTGTATAGTTGTGTAAGTAGGTGCGCCGATATCATATTGATAAATACAATCATATTATCATATTTGTTAGATACAATGGTCAATGTTAACAATCATCAATATCTCATTCCTTGGATTTGCTATTAACAAGAATGAAAACACGCAAAGAAAACTTCTTGAAAATACTAAATCAAACCCGCTCAACCTGTCTACAAAAGTTTGTATTTGCATTATATTACGATACTTTTATTGTAATTTAGAAGCGATTCAGTTTCTTTGTTTTTTGTTTTTTTTTGCAAAGAACCAACTTTTTTCACACGGCTATCGACCATATATGTTTATAAATTGGAGGCTAATTTCCCTTTTGATAATAACAACACAAACAGCTACAGCTACAACGAAACAGCAAAAATGTAAAAATGTAAAAATAAAATAATAATGATTTCTAGCTTACTCACAAGACCACACATTTAGCACCTGACAGGTTGATTATATTTTAATGATTCCAGGATGTGCAAAGACAAAGTCAACCTCAGCTCAAGTAGAAATTAAGACGTAGAGACTTGTAATGTATTTTGTCCGGCACTGTATCAATTCTTTTATCCATATCTACGATAAGAAAATGGGCGATGGATTGGCAGTATGGGTGGAGATATGCTTTGTGGCATATAGTTACATCTCCTTACCTTCTGAGTTCAAATCCCGCCGACGTTAGATTTACCTTTCATCCGTACTGGAGTCGATTTAATCGATTTCCCCTCCCCTCAAGTTTTTGGTCTTGTGTCTATATCAGAAACCATGTTAAGGATTTCTAATATAGACACAGGACCAAAATTATAATAAAGGCACAAGAATAAAAATAGGCCAGGGCATAAAGTTAATTGTATTTCATGGATATTTCACAACCTATTCCCTGTGCGGATGAAAGGAATATACCCGATATTGTATGTGAATATAGAGTTTAACTGTGTTGTTACCAATCCAGCCAAAACTGGATCTGTTTCTATGAAATAAAGCCCCCTCCCAGTTTGAAGGTTTCTAATTTAAATTAAAATCTTCCAACGTAATTTTGATATAAGAACCTAACATTAAGTTACTATCTTAATAATGAAATCATTAATAATTTTCGTAAATCCCTTAAAATTATTAATTAATTAATTGACATAGGGTGTATTTCTTTAGAAATGCAGTCATTACAGGGTTAAACCTTCGTAAGGAAACGCCAAGGAGTTTTATTTTACTACAGATAATATGTACATAGGTACAGTACCACAAAATCTAAGAGTTAAGATTAGGGTTAGGTTTAGGGTTAGGGTTAGTTTAATGATAATTCTATTTTTTACGAACATCAGAAAAGTTTGAGCGGGTTAATCAGTTAATTAAATTGACAACAATATGTGAGTAGTACTTCAATTGACCAACAATGGAAGGATGAAGTTCAATGTTGACCTTGAACATGATCATAGAGGCGGGTGAAATATCGCCAGGTATTTTGTCCTACGCTCACAGGACTCTCCCAATTCCCTGATCTACCTGATGTATGTTGCTACCCCCATCTATATTTCTAATTATGCGTATGATAATCCAATGTTATTTTCTCCTTAGTATTCCATCAGTAAGCTGGGATTTACAACAGATAAGGAAAGGAAAACAGTATAAAGAGAACTTCTAGTTTTATGGAACATGAAATTCTCGTTAGTATAGGATTGGTTTGTCTGCCCCACTCACGTACCCAGGATTGATGCAACGAGAATTTCTTATTAATTTCTGTATATAATTTGTTCTATCAGATAAATTTTACTCGTGATGAACTTATTTACTGTAAACAATCCTTAGGAAAGTTATCTATTTTTGCCAAAAACTATTACGATTAAAATCTTGTAAACATCTTTCAAGATCCATAAACGATTTTGATTAAACATTTTTTAATGCCAATAATACGGCAACTGCCCATATTTTTACAACATATAACCACATAATTGTCCCTTGCGGTAATCGTAAAGATCTCTACTTTTGTGCTAATAAAATTCTCTATAATAACAAAGTCCCTGTGAATTATAACGACATGACTGAGAATTGATTTAATTTCGTTTTTATGAACATATTTAAACAGTTAATGTCCTTATTATTGATACACCTATATGTTTGTTTGTGTTTCATACACATACACAAAGGCGCTCTTATGCCAAATATATTGCTAGATATAATGTGTTTTTATCTCTTCCAAATTAAGCGCCCTCAGCCCTGGTTTTCAAAAAACCCTCTCGTCGATATCTAATAACTCCACATGTTTACGGGGAAAATAACATGGAACTGCGTTTATTTCTCAATATATATATATATATTGAAATGCTAGTAATGATCATCATCGTCAGTATCATTACCATCTTCAATATTACCAACATCAGGATCAAAATACTTGTGATGGTGAAATATCTGAAGTTTGTGATAAAGGGGAACAGAGCTATGTAGGGCCAGTTATTATGACCAGGGATATGTGTCATGACACTTTGATGTCCTCTATCGTAAAGTGAATAAAACACCTCGCAAAGAAACTTTAGCGAGACACTATGGTTAATGCCCTTGTAATTTATGTCAACCAAACTAGATTAATATTGATAGTAAATGTTATGGATGAAGCATTGAGCTTCTAGCTTCCCTTTAACAAACGTCGGGACATCAACTAATAACGGTTTTGTTTGACCTATCTGACCTCCAGCATTTACATAAACATCTCCATAAACGCCAACATAACACATGAAGATGCACTCCCTAACGATGACACACAGTGACACATATACAAACACACACACACTGTCACATACATAAACTTAAAAGACACTGTACCATGCGCGCAAACAGACACACACATATACTCATACGACACTGTACCATGCACTTAAACACACTCATATACTCACACACACTCACAGGCACACACACAGACAGATGAACTCATACGACACTGTATCATGCACACAAACCCACTGACACACTCACACACACACACACAGACACGAACACATGTACTCATTCGTCAGAGTATCATGCATACAAACACACACTCTCTCTCACACATAGATACATATTCATGTGTGACAGTACCATGCACACAAACACCCACTCTCTCTCTCTCTCTCTCCCTCTCTCTCTCTCACACACACACACACAGATATAGACATGTGTGACACACTTATGTAGTCACAGACAGACTGACAGAGGCCAGAAGTTCTACCACCCGTCATTAGCAAAATCACCAGCTCACAATTTATTCGCACAATCATACAAAGGGCATATATTTTGCTATCCTAGTGTATATTTCTACGCTTCATTGTATGTATGTATATATATGTATATATATATGTTTATGTGTGTATGTGTTATATTTATATATGTATGTATATATATGTATATATATATATATATATATATATATATATATATATATATATATATATATATATATATA
>OZ024758.1:836778-854278 GCA_964016885.1 Eledone cirrhosa
GTTTCTTCTCGTTGTCCAATCAATCATACCTAACATGTCAAAGCAAGAAACGAAAGTTTTCAAAACAAATATTTTAAAAAAAGCTCTTCACACACAAAGCGAACAAAAATGACATTTGCATCAGACATATACATACACAGTTAAACATGATGTCTCCAGTGTTTTACAGTTTATCACATGCTAAATATATTACCATTCACAAAAGGCATAACATACTAAATCAAAGTAAATCATTATAAGTAAAATGTAAAATGTAAGATAGAAAACGGAAAAACAATATTGTCGTTTTGTATTATTCCTTTACTACTTGCGGTTGTGGTGCTGATGATCTCCCACTTGAGGAATGAAGCCACGAACTAACACAAATGCCATTTCACAATAAAGCGAGGAAAAGAAAGACACAGAAAATAAGAAAGTGGGGTAAAAAAAAAAAGGCGAGGGAATGCGTAGGTTAGAGATTAAGAGAAAATGACAAGAAAGAGAGAGGACGAGAGATAGATATATAGATATATATATATATAGATAGATAGATAAACAGATAGATAGATAGATAAACAGATAGATAGATAGTTAGATAGATAGATAGAGAGAGAGATAGATAAATAGATAGATAGATAGATAGATAGATAGATAGATAGATAGATAGATAGAGATATATAGGGACATACATTGTGTAGCGGATATGAAAGATAAAAAGAAAGACATTGTGAGATTTAAAAACTGTACAATAGCAAATATATGTAGATTTGTCCTTGTGAGAAATATATATATATATATATATATATATATATATATATATATATATATATATATATATATATATATATATATATATATATATATAGAGAGAGAGAGAGAGAGAGAGAGAGAGAGAGAAATAGGATGTAAGCGTGAGGGAAAGTATAAGAGGCAGATGGGGAAAGGGCGAGAAAGACAAAAGCTAGTAAATTTGAAAATGTTTAATCTATTTTGTGATATAAAACTTACGAACGACTGATTCTAAACAGATTTGGGTGAATGAATAAGATTATATATGTAGTTGTCTTTTACAGCAAAGGTCAACAACCTAGGTCACAACCTTCTATCCATCCCGTGGTCGTTTATATCGCCCAGATACCAGATGGCGCTTTACCGTCCTTAGGGGTCTTCACTCTACTTTCTAAGATATTTTTTAGCATATCTATGCATGAAGATAACACTCTTTATATTAGCTTTATCCTCTCAGCACTTCGTAAAAGTTCGAGATATGGGTTAGATATTTACGATATTTGTTTATATTTAGAAACTGTGATTCAGTTATCTAATTTAAGGCGGTAGAGCGCCAAACCAGTATCTTACGGTGCCAGATTCAATTCTACATTATGTCAGATGACGGCTGCTTTTTCCGGTGTTAAGTGTTTTCATCTTATTGTATAAGCTATTGGATGTATGTATATATAAGTTTATATATTTGTGTGTCTATGTGAGTGTATGTATGCATGTATATATAAATGCATGCATGAATCTATGTGCGTATGTAAAAGTGCATAAGTATGTATATACATATATATATGCATGTATGTATATATATATATATGTATGTAAGCATGCATGCGTGTATGTATGTATATCTATGTATGTATATATGTATTAAAGAATCAATATATGCATGTATGAGGGGAGGGGGGAGAAATGAGGTGCAACAGAAATGAAACATGGATTACAAGTTAAAATATAGTCTAGATAGATTTGAAACAAAACGAGGATGTAGTTTATGGAACACCCAAATGATTTAGAAGTCGAGCTTAAGTAGGAGCAATAATATTAAGAAAGACATGAATGACACCACATCATTTTGTTTTGAAAATTTTGAAAGTAGATTTATATGAATTTTCATAAGATTTTCGTAGTTGTCTCTGTGGCCTAGCGGTAGGTACTAGAGACGGTGGAGATCCAGTTCTGGGGTTCAATCCTGGGAACCCTACTCCTGACCAGGATCGAACTTCAGACCAGGATCTCCACCATCTATGATTCCTCCAACTAGGCCCCCGAGACAAATTGATAATTATAAACCTACTTTCAAAATCAAAGTTAAAAAGATGTGTTGTCGTTCATGGCTTTCCTAGAGCTATTAGTAATATTTAGGGTCGACTTCTGGTCATTATTGAAAGTCTCTGGGTTTCGAAAAATACATAATATTTTTTATTGGGGAAGGCAAGATATTTTTCCGCAAAAATTTGATTGCACTGTTTTGTTTCCACTTATGTACTTTTCTAAAATGTTATTTATTCATTGTAAAAATTATGATATCATTCTATATGTAGGTGGGCCCCCTTCATCTGACAACCAATATTTGTAGACCCAGTCCGCCACTGTGTATGAATATAATGAAGGAAGCAAAGTTATAAAGAAAAATGTGATAAATTTGAGAAGTTATACTAGAAGAGATTTGGAGCGAGAAAGTGAAGATGATGACGATAGTGTTGATGATGATGGTGTTGCTGATGATGGTGTTGCTGATGATGGTGTTGTTGATGACGATGGTGTTACTGACGAGGAAAATAACGATGACGGGGAAAGAGAAGAAGAAGATAGTTATTATATAAAAACTAATAAAAAATATATTGCTATAGTATATGATCATTTGTTACAAATATATGCATTGTTCCAATTAAACTTACCTGAAAAAAAATCACACACACACACACGCATATATATATATATACATATATGTATATATATATATATATATATATATATTTATACATATACATATATATATATATATATATATATATATATATACGCATATATATATATATACATATATGTATATATATATATATATATATATTTATACATATACATATATATATATATATATATATATATATATATATATATATATATATATATATATATATATATATATATATATATATACGTATATATATATATATATATATATATATATATATATATATATATATATATATATATATATATATATATATATATATATATATATGTATATATATATATATATATATATATATATATATATACATATATGTATATATATATATATATATATATATATATATATATATATATATATATATATATATATATATATATATATATGCATATATATATGCATATATATGTACATATCACTAGCGTGTTGCCGTTTCTCCCTACCCTTCCCCATTCTTACAACTGGAAAAGAAACCCGTCTATTATTGTCTAACACACAGTCGACTAATGGTATTAAGATTGCTTGATTGCCTTGCTTAAATAATATCCTGACATTATCTCGTCCTCAAATGAATAAATAACACCATTATTCTCCGCCACAGAATTGTATTATCACCTTTAATGGCCGTCATTCTTGTCGCCGTTGAGGCTGTCATGCGCCGTCGTCGCCACTGTCTACGTCATTATCAATATAACCGTCATCATCATCATCATCACCATCATCATTATTATCATTATCATCATTCTTATCATTATCACCATTATCATCATTATTATCATCATAACCATCATCAACATCATCATTATCATTATTATTGTCAACACCAGCAATCTACATCATTATTATCACCATCATCATTATCATCATTAGCATCCTTATCATCAACACCAGCAATCATCATCATCACCATCATCATGAACACAATTATCATCATCTTTACAGTTTATTATAGTTGTGAAATTTGTCGCCACCGTCATGGCTGCGTTTATCGTCATCAAAATATAAGCATTCATAGAAATAACAAGACCATTGACAGTAGTAAGAAGAGCTTGTTAAGAGATACCAATTAAGTTTCAATATTGTGGGGCAAATGTCCTCCTCTCGTCGCTATTATCAACTTTAATGATTCCAACACTAAATAATTATTACGTTTTCTTCTACACCATATATCTATTACTCTAATACTACATTTGTCTCTTTGGTTGCTTTTCTCGCAGCCGAAATACTGGTACGAATTCTGATGGTTGTAATGACCGTATTATTATTATTACTATTAATATCATCATTATAAACATCATCACTGTCATCATCATCATCTCTTATATTGCTTTTGTCGTTTTGCTCTTTTTTGGTTTTTAGCATCGATATCTATAATGGGAGGCAAAATAAAAAATAAAAATACCGCTTTTACATTTGGCAATTACAAAAAATACCAACAGAAAAAACTTTACACAAAATTTAAAAAAAAGTAGTTACAAAATTGATATTATTATTATTATTATTATTGTTATAATCATCATCATCATTCAAATATGTTTTAATTCGGTAATATCGTTTTAATTCGGTATATTTCCTGATCTAGTCAATAATATACCACTACCAGCAATATCAGTATCAATAACGCAAATGGCGAGATTTGAACTCAACGAAAATAACCAGAGCCTTTACCACATGTCATCTTGTTCTGGTGATCTACCGATTCCAGTATTCAACCATATTAAATTGATACTTTATTTTTTCGACTCCAGAAATATGAAATACTTATATTTCCACAACGTTATGTGGACACAGAAGGCAATGAGATAAAATAAAAACTGATGTTCTAACGATTACATCCATTGCTCTTTCGAAGTTTTGGATATGTTATCTTTTCAAAAGGTTTCGTGGACTAAAATAAAATATACTTCACAGAGATACGAAGATATATCCGTGGAGATAACCTACTATATTTGTGGTATCTTCCAGCATAGTCGCATTTCGATCAAAGACGTGTAAGTGAAATCTAATAGACGGAAACAGTGGATAAGTTCTTTCTTTACTTCATACACTACTCGGTTTAACACCATCGCCTGGCCCTTGGTGTTCTTACCAGGGTCTATAATTTTGTATACGTTTGGGCCTGATCAGTTTTCAGTTTGAGAGCAATTTCCTTCGTTTTCTGAAAAAATGCATCGGTAGTATCCCGTTTTTCATCTGTAAAAATCATATAATTATGGAAACGAACTTTATATTACGATAATCTGATAATTATAATCATAGTCATTTCTACTTTTATGAAAAGAGGATTTACTATAGATATTAGATCTATCATGCATCTAGCAAAGGTTAGCTAAGGGTTCACTGTAAATATTGTTATAGCCTGGAAGATAAATTAGAAAATAACATTAGCAGGCAAGGTGCAGCAAGGTGCAGCAAGGTGCAGCAAGATGCAGCAAGATGCATCATTTCACTTTAAAATATTGTTCTCGTTGTTAACCTGATTGGAGTCATGTTTACCTCAGGTCATTCTCGTGGTCAGAGGATCAACAACGAACGTTTCTTGTCCGTGTTAGGACAATTTGACAAGACAGATTGACAGAGAGCGAACTCTATCTCTCTCTGTCATCATCATCATCATCATCACCATCAACACCATCATCATCATCATCATCATCATCATCATCACCATCAACACCATCATCATCATCATCATAACCATCATCATCATCATCATCATCATCATCACCATCATCATCATCATCATCATCATCATCACCATCATCATCATCATCAGCATCACCATCATCATCACTACCATCATCATCATCATCATCATCATCATCATCATCATCATCATCATCATCACCATCACCATCACCATCACCATCATCATCATCATCAACATCAACAGTACAACCACCACCACCACCACTACCAGCACCTCAAGAAGAAGAACAACAACAATAACATCATCAGCGTCCACATCATCATCAGCATCATAACCATCATCGTACACATCATCATCACCACCACCACCGCCATCATCATCATCATTATCATCCTCATCTTTATGATGATTATCATCCCCGTCGTCCTCCCCTTCCCCCTCCTCCTTTTCCTCATGATGATGATGATGATGATGATGATGATGATGATGATGATGATGATGATGATGATGATGATGATGATGATGATCATCATCATCATCATCATCATCATCATCATCATCATCACCACCATCAACATCGTCATCATCGCAGCCACAATGATGATGATGATGATCATCATCATCGTTGCCACAATGATCATCATCATCATCACCATCATCATCATAATCATCATCACCATCATCATCATAATCATCTTCACCACAATGATTATCATCGTCATCATCATCATCATCGCCATGGTATTGTTATTGCCGTTATTCTCCACAATGAATCCAGTCATTATTATTGGCAGGAGAGGTCAGGGAAGGAGGTTCCAGCCTTGGTCTGGCAGTGAGGAACATGTCATTATAGATGACATATTCTCATCACTTGTATACACACTTGTATATATATATATACGTACATACATGTATTCATATATTATATATATATACACACACATACTTATAAATATATATATATATATATATGTATATATATATATATACATTCATATATACTTGCATATATACAGACATATATACATATACATACGTACACACACATAGATACTCATATACATAAATACATATATACATACATACACTCATTTATACATACATACATACATACATACATACATACATACATACATACATACATACATACGTACATACATACATGTATATTCTCACATACATACATGTATAAACACATCACATGTACATTAACATTCATAGAAGCTTACATAGACACACGTTGACACGAATACAACAACGCAGGCAATCATATTCACAATCATGTGTATATTTACACACACTCACACACAACCATATACACATTAGTCACACAATCTCATATATATATTAGCACATACTCACACACAACCATATATATTAGCCACACATACTCATATTAGCTACACATACAACGATATATACTCTAGCTACACAGACTCATATATATATTTACACACACTGACACACATCCATATACACATTAGCCGCACAAACACATGTGTATATTTACACACACTCACACACAACCATATATATATTAGCCACACATACTCAAATGTAAATTAACACACACTCACATACAACCATATATATACTCTAGCTACAGACTTATATATATATTTACACACACTCACACACTCACACACATCCATATACACATTAGCCACACAAAGAAGTACACTATCACAAAACGTCCTTTACATACACCTCGAAACATACAAACTCATACAGACAACTGTATATACACTCACAACAGAACTGCTTTACATAAACACATATACACGCAACCATATATACTCTGCCACTAACATAAATACATGAATACATACACGCACACAAAGACGGTGAGCCACACACAACTCCGCTCACACGTTGACATATACATACGAAGAAAAGAGTTGAAGATGGCATGTCGAGTGAGAGCCTACCTGGTCGTCTCTCAATTGTCATGTTCATAAACAGGGTCAAGGAGTAAGAGGGTCGTGACAGAGGTCGTGAGCGGCGGTCTGAATAAAAAGGGTGGAACGTGTCAGCAAGTTTAATGAGTGTTATAGTCTATGATGAATGAAAGGGAGCAGAAGAAGGGCGAGGAGTAAAAGAGGGAAAGGATGAGGGAATTAGCTATTGGATGATAAAAGAGGGCAAATGATAGATAAGAGAGAGTGGCGAGATATATAGATAGATTGTGAGGAACAGATGAATAATAGACAGACGAAGTTACATGTATGAATAAATTCATACATACAACCATACATATATTTGTGTTAATATATGTATATATATATATATATATATATATATATATATATATATATATATATATATATATATATATATATATAATTTGTCCGGAGTATCGCTATTAGCTTTCTCCGATTATGTATATATATATATATATATATATATATATATATATATATATATATATATATATATATATATACAAAAGTTAGTACAGCATAATCGAAGCTCTGGCTGCAGCTAAGCTAACGAATGCTATCGGGATGTACAGCTAAGCACTCAATAAGGTATATTACTTTAGAGTTATAACATTACGTTTAGACAGCTTTTCAAATTGATGACAGCGACCGACATATATATATTATTCGCCGAGGTTGACTTTGCCTTTCATCCTTACGGGGTCGATATAATAAAGTACCAGTAATGCACTGGGTAATTGCTGGCCTTGTGCCTAAAGTAGAAACAATTATTAGGAAAACAAGAAAAAAAGTAGGAAATGCTAATGGGATTTTCTCATAGAATAACAGCAAAACATTTAAAAAAAGTAATTTATAGTACCGGTTTCAGTCAATAGTTGTTTCGGTTTCTTCATGCTACAGGAAATATGATAAAAAGTATTTAATAAAATTAAGGTGTATATTAATTAGAAGAGTGTATTAGAGATAATAGTTTACACATATATATATAAATCACATTTTCATAATCTCTCTCTCTCTCTCTCTCTCTCTCTCTCTCTCTCTCTCTCTCTCTCTCTCTCTCTCTCTCTCTCCGCCTTGTGTCTTTTTTATATATCAAAAACATGGTACTATTGGCAGTATAGATAGAAGATCGGACGCCATGATTAGCAGCATAAAGTTACGGCTCATTACGGTCTGAATTCAAATACCACCGCGCTTAATTTTGCCTTTCATCCTTATGGGGTCGATAAAATAAAGTACCAATAATGCTCTGGGATAATTGCTGACCTTGTGCCAAAAGTAGAAACAATTATTTAAGTAGAATTTGGTTGCTATTTCAAGCAGCTTGAACCCTAATAAGGAAGGTTCTTCATTATGATTGGACGATGTGTTTATTCTAGCGAAAAGACGAAACAAAACAAAAAAAGGATCCGCACGATACAACCATAGAAATATAGTCGTGGTAGATACGAATTAAAGGGAAATGAAAAGCTATAAAAACTAAGAAAATACTCCTAAAATGGAAAAGTAAAATAAACATATTAACAACAATAATATAAAACAAACAATAACGTAAAGAACAATAATAAAATCAAAAACAAAGAATTCAGTGACAATGATGAGGAAGGAAGGAAGTGAGCTTGGAAAAGTTGAAAATTTGTAATAAAGGATAAAATAACCATTCTAGGGTTTGGAGAGAATTGGCCCCGTAGTAAGTTTAACGTGTCGTCTTTCAAAAATAATCTCGGTAAAGAAAATATAAATGGGATGGAAATGGAAAGACAGAGGTGAGAGAAAATGAAAGAGTGATAAAGAAGGAGGAAAAGTGATATTGCGGATATGTGCCAAAATGACTGAAAGTTCGGAGATCAGGAAGTCACTCCAAATAGAGGTGACTACTTCTCCGATTTGAGAGATCACAGCTCTGATATTATGGGCATGTGGTTAGATTGTCTCAGGAAAGAATCACTGGACAGATTTGGCAAAACAAACAGGTAGGAAACCCAGGGGTTGACCCAGAAGAAGATGGTTGGATAACATCCATGTGCTCGGCTGGTCACGCTTGGGGATCCAGCTGGATCAGTTGGAGATGGTTGCTTCTGACAGGACCCACTAGAGGGAGTGTTTGAAGACTGTCACCCACGACCCTCCCAGGTATAAGTGGAAGAAGAAGAAGAAGAAGAAGAAGAAGAAGAAGAAGAAGAAGAAGAAGAAGAAGAAGAAGAAGAAGAAGAAGAAGAAGAAGAAGAAGAAGAAGAAGAAGAAGAAGAAGAAGAATCTTGTAGACCTGTGACATAAATAATCGCCAGGTAGTGTGAATAGTGATGAATAAATAGAAATAATCAACATATGGAAGGAATGGATGAAGGAGATTGGATGTAGGAGAATTAATGAAAGAGAACAACTAACCGAAAGAAATAAGTAAAGAAAGAGACAAAAGGAATAAGTGCCAAGCTAGAAGTGGTAGCATTTGATGAATGACAGTTGAAATATGAAAAAAAGGTGACTGAATGGACAAGAAAAAAGTACATTATGAATGAAATAAGGGATTAGAAAAAAATATAGTGAGGAAAGCTCGGCGAGATAACTAGAAGTAGAAGAAAAAACATGGAAAATAGAAATAGAAACAAAACAATAAACAGAAAGATGAGAATGTGAGAATGAGAGAAAGATGGAAAGAAACGAGGTGGAAGAGGAGAAATATATGATAAACAAGAGTACCGGGGATAAATCTGTATAAATAAACAAACGCCTATATCTAGTATCGGAGAGGAAAAGATGTAAGCTGATGGAGTGTTAATGGTTATGGTTGTGGTGGTGGTGGTGGTGATGCGCTAGGAATTAAATCTCTCGAATAGAAACAAAGTTAAAATGTGTTTCGTTCACTCCACTGCACCCACTGCCACCCAACACCGCCCTCCATCACTGCCCACTGCCACCCAACACCGCCCCCCATCACTGCCCACTACCACCCAACACCGCCCTCCATCACTGCCCACTACCACCCAACACCGCCCTCCATCACTGCCCACTGCCACCCAACACCGCCCTCCATCACTGTCCACTACCACCCAACACCGCCCTCCATCACTGCCCACTGCCACCCACTATCACCGATCTCTGCCACACAAACACAGCAGGTAGTCCGGAAGATAGAACTGATACCACGATATCTTCAACTTATTTTCTTTTCTTTCTCCTAAACTTTTTTTCTCTTTTAATCGATTTATATAATCCGTTAAATTTATATTTACAGGATTAACACGGAGAAATCGGGATTATCCCTCACCGCTACTGTAGCTGGCCTCTATCACTGTCGCCGGCATCATTGTGAGTACGTCCCAGTTTTAGCTCACTCCCGTTTCTTTAATTCTATACCAAACTATTGTACAAGACTAGAACTGTTTCATTCCACAGAAATCACCAGGAAAGGCTTTCCCGATGATTTATTTTGAATGAAACAGTTCCAGTCCTGTACAAGCCATTTCTATATTTAACATGATATGTACACTCTACTACTGTATTGAGTACCTTATTTCCTGTGGTTACTCCTGATTGAACCTGGGACTCTCACTCCCCCCCTCTCTCTCTCTCTCTCTCTCTCTCTCTCTCTCTCTCTCTCTCACACACACACACAAATATATATATATATATATATATATATATACCCCCCCCCCCCATATATATATATATATATATACTCAGTGGCAGTCAAACATACATAACCTCACACATACTTATATAAATATATACATTGCATTTGTAAGTTTCTGTCACAGAGAAGAATGTCCTAAAGACGTGTTGCGAAATAAGTTTTTATTTTATTTAGATTTAGCTGTGTTTGTTTCAATAATGTCATTACTCAGATATTTGCACCAGCTGGCGCTCTTTATATGGAATGAAGAAGTCTATGAACAAATAATAACTGTTTTATTTTTAACGTCAGCATCAGAAGGCGGCGTGAGTCTTGAAATTCCGGTCTGCCTTTGGAAGGACATATGTATCTTAACGTTAAGTATATTAGTACTATGTAATTTTACTATAATATTTCCTGAGGTCAAATTTATTCGAGTGATTATATCTTTGTTATATTTGACATTGAGTTAACGGTATTGTGAAGGCGTGTGTTTTAGTGGTGAGAGAATTGGAAACACAATCGTGAGGTTGCGAGTTCGATTTCCAGACCGAGTGAAGCGTTATATCCTTGAGCAAGACATTTTATTTTACGATGCTCTTTCTGCCAGGAGTTTTGACCAGTAGAGAGAATTAGCAATGGAAAGACTAATAGAAACATTGTTTCCTTGGTTGACTTGGATGACTTGTCGATCGATAACTGTTGCTACTAGACCTAACGGTTTACAGATGACTCCGTGTTATTTCTTTATCCCGATATTGCATATTGTGGTAACTTGCAGCAAAACGGAGATCTTTTGTTGCTTCAGCCATTAGAAGTAATAGACGCAACATTCTTCAACCGTAACCTCATTTCTTTAAGGCAACCGTTAGCTTAGATTTATGGTCAAGCCTGTAACACTGAAGGCTTCCGGTGTTCTTCACCCATCGATGTCATCCCTAGTCACCATCATCACCACTATCTTCAATGTCATTATCACCCCCATCATCATCACCACTACCATCATCATCATACTTTCCGTCAATCCCGTCGAGGTTAATTTTGCCTTTCGTCCTTACGGGATCGATAAAATAAAGTACCAGTAATGTACTGTGGTAAGTGCTGGATTGCGCCAAAAGTAGAAACAATTATTACCATCACATTATCATCACCATCATCATCATCATCATCATCATCATCATCATCATCATCACCACTACCACCATCATCATCATCAACATCACCATCATCATCACTATCACCACCACCACTACCGTCACCATCATCATCATTTGTTCTATATATATATTAGAAACTGCGTCTCTACACACCTCACACCTCTCCCAAATCTTTCCTCTGTAATTTCATTCGGTGGAAAAAAAGTTGACTCAAAAGTCATCTTCTACACAGCAGGTCATTTCTCTCCTCCCCCTCTTTCTCTCTCTCTCTCTCTCGCTCTCCTACTATCTCCCACCCCTCTCTTCTTCTCTATGTCTCTCCTTTTCTCTCCTGCCTCTTCTCTATCCGTTTCTCACTCTGCATACATACACACATGAGCACACAAACAAACACACACACGCACACACACACACGCACACACACAAACATGTGTATATATTATGTGTGTTTGCGCGCGCGTGTGTGTGTTTATATATATATATATATATATATATATATATATATATATATATACACACACACAACATACACAGTCAGAGAACAAGGGGAGAGAATGAAGTGTGAGCTAGTGTCACGGCTGTCGAAGTTCATTTTTCACACCAAATCATGCCTATTTAAACAGGTTATATTTATTTATTTACCTATCTATCCATTCATTCATCTACACAAACACACACATCACTACACACACATACACTCACATACATAACACTACACACTCACATATACACCTATAACGTTTGTACACACCCTGACACATACATATTTCTACCATACTCTTTTCTGTGATGCACACTAACACACATCAATTCAAACACATACACAAACACACCCTCAAACACACCCACAAACACACACATGCAAACATATACCATAACACATTTACTCGTAGCAGCCGCCACCAACGCGCACACACACACACACACTCTCTCTCTCTACGCACACACACACACACCCATACACATACATACATATATCTTTATCACACAGCCAAACACACATGCAAACATACACCAACATATATTTACGCACCACCACCCACATACAATCACACGCAGACAATCACACTCACACACATACAGACATATATGTTATCTCACACGCCCCAACACACATGTAAACATACACCAACACACACACACCCACACACACCCCAGCATACACACACACACACACCAACACACACCCCAACACACGCACACACACAAACCAACACATCAACACACACACACCCCAACATATACACACACACAAACACACACATACACACACACAGCCCCCCACTCTCTCTTTCCTTCATTCATTTACTTTACTTGTTTAAATTTCTCGAATCACATCTGGTCAAACACTCAGGAAGTGTGACACCATTTCATTATTTCTGCCCACTACCAAGACCACCACCACCACCACCACCACCACCACCACCACCACCACCACCACCACTAACACCACCACTACCCCACTACCACTAACACCACCACCACAAACACCACCACTACAAACACTACCACCTCATTCACCACTACCACCACCACCACCACCAACACCACCACCATACTCACCACCACCACTACCTCATTCACCACCAACTCCAGGTCTTTGTTATTGTTATATTATTGTATTTCACTCACTTTTTTTCTTTATTTTATTGATATTTTCATCACATTTCACAGAACTTTGCTCAACTTTCATTTTCTCCACAAACCTCCATAATTTCTAGATGGACCAATTGTCTTCAATGACGGTTCACATCCATTTTAAAAACTTTGCTTTTATTTATCTATACATTGATTAAAGTACCTTTAATCCCCATTTTAGCCCCGTATCGATGAATGCAGAGTTGATATGTTTAATAGGTTCCACTGAACAATTAATAAATTACTTATTCGATTCCACGATCAATACTTTTGGTGAAGTGAGTCTGTATTATAGAGAAACATGTGTTTGATAGGTGAAAAGGCGGTAAATTGGCAGATATGTTAGAATGTCAGATAGAATGGCAGAGATGTTAGAATGTCAGATAGAATGGCAGAGGTGTTAGAACGTCAGATAGAATGGCAGAGATGTTAGAACGTCAGATAGAATGGCAGTCGTTAGAACGTCAGACAGAATGGCAGAGATGTTAGAACGTCAGATAGAATGGCAGAGATGTTAGAACGTCAGATAGAATGACAGAGATGTTAGAACGTCAGATAGAATGGCAGTCGTTAGAATGTCTGATAGAATGGCAGAGATGTTAGAACGTCAGATAGAATGACAGATGTTAGAACGTCAGATAGAATGGCAGTCGTTAGAATGTCAGATAGAATGGCAGAGATGTTAGAACGTCAGATAGAATGCTTTGTGGTATTCGATCCGGCTCTCCTCTACCTGAGTTCAAATCCCGCTGATGTCAAAATGGCCTTTCATCAATTCGATAATGATAAAAAAAATGTACCAGTCTAGGACTGGAGTTGATTCTTCCTTTATATCTCTTTCTCACTTCTTACCTCACTTTCTATCCTTCTCTGGAAGAAATCCTCTGTAGTTAAGCCTGAAAATGGATGGGCTCCGCCTGGTTTAAAAATGTCCAAGAAACACCGTATGTCAATACCGTGCCCCTACAAATCCATCAGGACTTACGGCCCCATAGTTTACCATGTACGTAAAAGATATAAGAAAGGAGAATTAAAACTGTTTTAGGTTTGAAAAATATTGTGTCTGGTATTAGAAAGCGTTGCCTGCTCTCCTACTTCCAAAAATATCTCGTTTTCGGGAATTTATTGAGGCAAAAGTTTCATCACCATTTTATTCTAGATCTGTGTTTTACGATGTGGATGTTTCCTCTCTTACGTTAAAACTATGTTCAATTCTACAGAATCTCCATGCATCTTAATGCGAGCAGTGTTGCTGTTAACATATATTTATCAGCACTATAGATTTCATATATAGATTACCTTCTAATGTTGATAAATAAGCATGTGTTTGTTTTAAAAAAGAATCTTGCTTTGTCAGAAAACATGTCTGTAATTTAGTTTTTGTTTATGTTTTCCTATATGTTAAGTAATTTATTTTCAGAGAAGAAGAAACATAAAAAGATATAAATAAAGAAATAAGTGAAATAATATAAGAGAAAGCAGAACAGATTTATCATGTAAACAATGAATATGATCTCTGGTTTAAGAATGGTGTTAATGCGATGTTCAATATATATATATATATATATATATATATATATATATATATATATATATATATATATATATATATATATATATTTATATATATATACAAATATATGTATATATATATGTACATGTGTGTGTGTGTGCCTGTATATATACATGTACATATATATATATATATATATATACATATATATATAAATATATATATATATAAATATATATATATATATATACATACATATATATATTTTTATATATATGTGTATATATATATATATGTATATATATACATATATACACATATATATAGAGAGAGAGAGATAGAGAGAGAGAGAGATACATAGATAGAGAGACAGAAAGAGAGATAGAGAGAGAGAGATAGTTAGATAGATAAATACACACACCCACACCCCCACCATACCTCATATATATATTTGTTTTATTACATTTTCTTGTTTCCTTATCTGTTTACAACATCTAATGTCAGGAAATAGCATTGATATAACACATGTGACAAGAGCATTGATCAATGGTGAGGAGAGATATATGGTAGCATACTGTATTGCGTCGATATACAAGATCTGTTTTGTTTATGAAGACTTAAGGTATTGTTTTCTCTTGTAAGCCTAGATCCATTTTTACAACTATTATCCTCAATAGTCAAAAGTGGAGGGAATGTTCCATGGATCTCATGTCAAATATATCATTCATTTCGACTTCGACATTTATTTTGTATAGATAAAGTATCCATATAAACACCCTTTATTATATAGTGTCGGACGCCATACTTTGCAGAGTAGAGTTACGCCCCTTTTTGGTCTGAGTTCAAATCTCACTGAGGTTAACATTCTGACGGGGTTGATGAAATAAAGAACCAGTAATGTACTGGGATAATTGCTGGCCTTGTGCCCAAAATAGAAACAAGTATATAGTAACGGTTGATTGGCAGTATTAGTAGAGCTTCAGACACCATGCCTTCCAGCATAGAGTTATGACCCTTTACATTCTGAGTTCAAATCCCGCCGAGTTTGACTTTGCCGTTCATTCTTACGGGGTCAATAAAATAAAGCACCAGTAATGATCTCGAGTAATTGCTGGCCTTGTGCCAAAAGAAGAAACAATTAAATAGTAACAGTTTCGAGATGAAATGCCACCGACGCTGAATTTTCCGTTCGTACACGCTGCGAGGATAAAATAATGTACCAGTCATATACTGCTCTTTATATAACGGGTTAATCTTCCCCCGTCGAAATATATGAAGGTCGGCCGAAAGATTCATTGGCTGGAAAGTTCATATGCTCACCAAGATACTCTCATGGAATTACCAAATGAGGTTTAGTTTTCAACGTAGTCCCTGAAAAGAAACAATGCAGTTATTAATAAGAAGAGTTGAAATTTCTGTATCAGATATAAAGATATTCAAGCATTTTTTTTAAAAACTTTAATGTCAGGGAGAAGTAAATAAGTTATGAACCGAGCTTGGATCATTTGAATAGATTTATGGACAATAAGCTGGTGTTGTCAATAATTTTGAGGTCCACATCCTTAAAGTTTAACAAGTAACTTAGTTTCGCGCAGAGCTAAATGGTGTCCTTATAAATTAAGGTGTCAGGAATACGCGCCCATCTGCGCAATGCATTATAAACATATTCGTACAAATCCAAGATTCATGACTGCCGTTAATTATTCAGGAAATTATGTCAGATTTACATTAAAAATGATAAAAAGGTGGGTGTGAAAGCAGTGACTATGCAGCCCTTTTTAGACTGACATTAAGTTCGAGGGCTATATACCCTTCTTCAAAGTACCGTATTTCGCGACGTCCAAGACGCTACTTTTCCCCTAAAATAAGTCTAAAAAATCTACCATGCGTCTTGGAGGACGAAGGTTGTTTATTATTTTTTTTTTTATTTTTGGTTGTCAAAATTAGGGTGCGTCCTCGGCACATTGCTTAATAATTTTACTATAATACTCTCATGCTAACAAATATTTGCCCCTAATACATTCACAAAATAGAGTTATAAGAAAAAGCACAGAGAAGCTCTATGATATGGATAAAACCGCGGGTCAAACATATTTTGTACTCATATCAGCTAGTTGAATTGCTTAAAGAGCTATGGCTTGTCTTTTTGTGAGTTGTGTTAATGGTGGGGCGAGTGGTGAAATGGGAATGTAAGTTATTATCAGATGTCAGTCTTGGCAACATTTTGGCTTTCTAACTACAAAGATATAAGGGCG
>OZ024758.1:860110-867610 GCA_964016885.1 Eledone cirrhosa
GACAAATATACCTAGGGTTATTTGTCTGCTTATGTACACACACACACACACACACACACACAGACACACACACAGACACACACACACACACACACACACACACACACACACACACACACACACACACACACACACACACACACACACACACACACACACACACACACACACACACATATATATATATATATTATATACACACATAGATATATATATATGTGTGTGTGTGTGTGCATTTATATATATATATATATATCGCTAGCTAGTTAGTTAGATAGATAGATAGATACATAGATAGATAGATAGATAGATAGATAGATAGATAGATAGATAGATAGATAGATAGATAGATAGATAGATAGCCAGACAGAAAGATAGATAAATAGAGAGACAAAGAGATAGATAGATAGATAGATTTGAAATGTTATACATCAGAAAAGTGGATATTTATTACCTCTCTGAGAGAAAGTTAGTGAGAGTAAAAAGACGTTGAATAAGAAGCAAGAGAGAGAGAGAAAGAAAAGAGGAGAGACATATTAGAAGATGAGAAGCGAAGAATAAGGATATGATCTAAGGAAAAGATCTTGAAAAATCAAATGTATTAGATGAGATAGGAAGTAAAAAAAGAAAGAAACTTCCTACTTGTTGATGAAAATAATGGGATTCATTCGCAACCTTAACTTAGTGACGTTGCTTTAGATATCCATACTCACCTCATGAGCTGTAGCAAATTAAGTGATTAATTGTGAAGAAGATGTGGAAAAAACATGTTGAATAAGAGAGGAATATATGAACGAAAATAAAGCAAGTGAATTTTCTTTTCGGTAGCACTGACTAGATTAAGACATCAAAAGGACATCGAAGAGTAGGAAAATATGAAAAAACTACTTTGTTGTAGATACAAGAGAAACTTCAGGTTGAAAAAGGAACAAAAGTTGATGGATGTCTCTATACTATTTCAAGAATTTATGAATGTATTTAATATAATCAGTGAGCTTAAACTTTCTTTAAATCCGTCGAGTGTAAGCATATAAGTTCCACCTTATGTGGCCTTTTCTCTATATTCATAGAACTGTTCTATACTATACAGATGGTTTCTATTCCAATAATCAAATTTATTATTAAATAAATATATATACTGAACAAAGGGCTTTAGAAATACGAATATATATTCAGTATAGTTATCACAATAATTTCAAGTTATATGCCTCGCTGTGATAAATGCTATTGTTATTGACTTCGAATATAGAATATATATGAGATGGTGTAACTATGTTTCACAGCTAACTGACCGCTCATCAGAAAACAAATGTTTTTATAGTTTTAGCAATCGCTACTTATGTCGAACACAAACTAGAACTTAATTAAATTTGCATAACGGAAATCCTTTTGACAAAATAATAAATAATAAATCCATGATTTCTTGTCTCAGTTTACATTTCAGACAATGTCGTGATGCATGGATTAATATCTTCATATTCCAATTAGCCTCAAAGTCTCTCCACCCTGTATATGTCCTAATCTTTGTCTCTCTCTCTCTCTCTCTCTCTCTCTCTCTCTCTCTCTCTCTCTCTCTCTCTCTCTCTCTCTCTCTCTCTCTCTCTCCATCTATCTATCTATCTATCTATCTCTGTATATATATATATATATCGTCGTCCAGGTTTCTTTTTTTTAATTCTCTCATCCATGACTAAGCTTCTGCTGACTGTCAAGGCACCGTTTTGCCAAAGGAATATTGTCCACATATATATTATATGCATATATAAATGTATTCACAATCTATGTATTCCATATTAAAGCAAATGATCAAGTCGACATACTTTGCATTGTTTTGCAAAATTGATAAACCAGTTTAGTTCTATTCCAATTTGTAGACACTACAAAGCTAAAATAAAGAATTTTCATATGGAAATAAGTTCTAATTTTTCTCTAATGTATGTTTACCAATCTGAAGAATTAGTCAGAATGAGTCTTTTTTTCTTCTTCTAATCTTGGAATATCAAAACTTATAGCGCAATCATTTTGTTTACTTATAGTGAAGTTAAATTGTACGCAATTTATAAAGCAGACCTTATACATCGTATGTATATATACGATGTATCGACAGGTTGGGTTACAGGCTGACTATGAAGGAGTGATGTTAGAGAGGTGAAATCTTGCATGAATTAAATACAGCTCCTTTTCTTTATAACTGTATTGCGTCTTTCCAGGGACTATTTTGAAGAATAACCTGATTTGGTCAATCCATGAGAATATTTTGGTCAGTCTAAGAACTTACGTGTGAGTTTGCGTAATGCATGTTTATGGATCGACATTTCCTATTATCTATGTAATACTTATCTGTCTCATGAGTCGTGGGCCAGTATTCAGTCTTATAAGGTTTCTGTGAAAGTAAACCATAACTAAAATGGCCGACCCGACAATTCGGCGAATCGTTCGTTTTAAATAGCCTCTGAGTTAACAGTCTGGTCGTAATTGAATCACTTCAATACTTAAAGTAAACAGGTCCTTTATATACATTCTCCTTTATCAATCTGATTTTCTTTCAGAAGTGAACTTACTAAGCATTAATCTCTTGTAACATCGCTTTACTCTCCAGTTCGACATTTCTCCAGGTAGAGCCGAAAAATGTGTTGGTGTTGCTAATGTCTTTTTATCAAAAGACCGACCTTTTTCTGTCTCCAATACGTTGCTTAAGTAGCTGTTTAACTCTCAAAAGATTCTATCGAACTCATCTTAATAATTCTTTTATTAAATATTTTCTTTTGCTTTTTTTATTGTCACATTATTCTGATTTATTCCGTTACTTCCCTTTTTTTTAATTATTTTTATATGTTTCCTATATTTTATTTGTCTAACATTGGGCATAAGATAAAAATATATATATATGAGTGAGTGGGGACTCGACAAGAACTGTGCAATGTACTTGTAAACGTCTCTTTACGACAAGTAGTGTTCTAGATATATTCATGGTATGTATTCGTGAAACTTTCAAACACTGCAGACGTCTCACAATAAATCCCAACGGCAGCCATGTTGTCATCGTTACAACAAAGATATGTTCAGAAGAATATATTGATCGAAACTGTTTTCTTTCACACTATAGCACATGTCAGTTGGTTAGTTTAAAGCATTCAAAATCGATTGTTCATTGGTCGACGGACTGGTATCTTTTATTTGCGCTTGTAGGTCTTTGAACAATTAACTCGAAGCAAGAACAATACAGACAAACACATATATGTTATACGCATGCATATATATATATATATATATATATATATATTTATATCTGTGTATACATACACATACACACATATATGTTATACGCATGCATATATATATATATATATCTGTGTATACACACACACACACACATATATATATATATATATAGAGAGAGAGAGAGGGAGAGAGAGAGAGAAGTAGCATTAAGTGTGATTCAGAGGAGAAGTGAATGTAAATATATTTTCATGTTTAGCAACCATACATAATGGTCACTTTATCTTATATGTATCTCTCTCTCTTTATATATATATATATATATATATATATATATATATATATATAGGAATAAGTATGACCCCGACGGCAGAGCTCAAGCCGTTTCGTGGGCTAATTCTGAATTAGCCGTCGGGGTCATACTTATTCCTATTACCCACTCTACTACCTTAAGTATTGAGTACTTTGGTGCGTTATGGTCCATCTGGTTCCTTACCACATTTCCTTCGTTATATATATATATATATATATATATATATATATATATATATATATATATATATATATATATATATATATATATATATATATATATATATATATATATATACATACATATCATATATATATATATGTATATGTATATATATCTGTATCTGTTTCTTCACATACCCCCTCTTTCTTTCTTTATTTCTCTGTTTCTATATATATATATACATATGGTAGTTGAAGTGGTGGTTGTGGCGATATACCGGAAGCTGAAATATATATGTTTAATCATGAGTTACGAAATTTAGTAGATAAATTATATAATATTCATTCAGAGTAATCCAACTTATTTTACTAACGGGATAAAAACTATAAAAAGGACACAGTCCCGCACTTGTCCCTGTGGATTGGCAGTGTCAGTAGAGGGTTGGACACCATGCTTTGTAGCATAGTTACGTCCCTTTATGGTCTGAGTTCAAATCCCGTCGAGGTTAACTTTGCCTTTCATCCTTGCGGGGCCGATAAAATAAAGTACCAGTAATGTACTGGGATAATTGCTGGCCTTGTGCCAAAAAGTAGAAACAATCATATTATATATAAGGATTATAACATTACTTCTATTTTACGTATTTTCTTTGGGCCCATTCACAAATATGACGCAGTGTGAATATTAAACGGCTTACTACATTAAGATATCGGCGATTGCAGAGTTATTAAAATCATGAATCTAATACTTTCATTGCAGTAAAATATAATGTGAGCTGTATTAGTGTTCACGCTCCCATGCACACAGAGAGAGACACGTATAAAATCACACGTATACACTTACATAAACAACCACACCCACACATATATATGCATATTGCTGTGACTTTCTTTGTATGAACGCCCCTCTTGAATAAAAAATGCACAATAATGAGGCTTATAATGTGAACACAATCAATTTAGCTTTAACCTGGTCATAAAATCTGCTCCATTAAATCATACCATTATTATAGTTACCTTACGGGGTCGATAAAATAAAGCACCAGTAATGCACTGGGTAATTGCTGGCCTTGTGCATAAAGTAGAAACAATTATAATAATGATAACAATAAAATTAAAATAATATTAATTATTACTATTACTATTATTTGAAACTTCCTTTGAATTCCGTTTCTTTCCCAAACATGTTGAATGTCAACCTAGCACCTGAGGCAAACTTTACAATCAATTGTCATACAAATGATGCCACAGGGGCACAAACAACAGTAATTGTCCATGCAAAGTTTTAAAATTGATAATGCCTTTCTTAGAATATCGACAGTAACAGCACTATTTTCTCTATCTCTTGTAGAGATGTCTTTCCAGGCATCTGGTACAAATATTTTCAGGTTCCTTTTATATCATTCCAAGTGCACTTGGAATGATGTAAAAGGGAGCTGAAAATAGCTGATGTAATTGACGGGTGAGAGAAAGCTGTACTCTTTACCGAAGTTGAGTTTGAATATTCATTTTATTGAGACTACATAGTGAGTCTTATTACTCTAGAGTAACACGTCTCACGAGTTAACCCTAACAACATGAATCCATATATATATACATATATATATATATGGGGAGGGGTTATATATGTAATGGTTTCTGATATAGGCACAAAGCCAACAATTTTCGGGGAGGGTAGAGCCGATTACATTGACCTCAGTGCATTACTGGTACTTTATTTTATCGACCCTGTACGGATGAAAGTCAAAGCTACACTCGGAGGGATTTGAACTCAGAACATAAAGGGCCGTAACTCTATGCTGCAAACCAAAGTGTCCGACACTCTACTGATTCTGCCAATTCAACATCCTTATACATATAATGAGAGTCAGAGGGAGAGAAAGATTGTGTATATATATTTAAATGGCCATACACATACACGCAATGTATTTGCGCGCCTGTTTACGTTTGAGTCAGGAGTATCATAAAGAAATGTTCATTCGACGTCTAAATCATGTATTTATTTTACTTTTCCGTTATCAAAGGAATTTTGATTTGTTGATTTGGTGAAATTTCCACCCACCATGGACGCCACTATCTCTATAATAAAATAAGCTGTATCTTTTAAACTTCTGTATCATTGACTTTGAACAAAATGGATCACACACACACAAGTCACCTATTTCCAGTCTTCTTACCCTCACGTTCTCCCCCACTCTCTCTCCGTCTCTACCTCTCTTTATTTCTCTTATTCTCACTCTCTTTACACACACACACACACACACACACACACACACACACACACACACACACACACAGACACAGACACACATACACACACAACACACACACACACACACACACACACACACACACATATATATAGGGAAAAAAGATGAAATCGAAAATGCAACTGGAATCTTATTTAAAAAATAAAATATATATTTAACCGGTTTCGCAGTACTTCTGCATTTCAAAAGTAGAGTTGAAATGGAGGGCCTTTTTTTTCCTCACATCAGATGTGAGAAAAACCACAGGCCCTCCATCTCAACTCTACTTTTGAAATGCAGAAGAACTGCGAAACCGGTTAAGGAACCAAATAAATATATATATATATATTTAAATAAGACTCCAGTTGCATTTTCGATTTCATCTTTTTTCCTTATACTTTCACTCGTGTAGGGCACCTCGGTTAATTTTCATTTTGTAAAAAAAACCTCACTTTCCTCACTATACGTATATATATGCTTGTGTCTGTGTGTATACATGTATGTTTGCATGCATGAATGAATATACTAAGCTTTAGATTTAGTAGAATGTACAACCACTGATTCCAGCTATTTGCACTATCGTATATTTTGGTTTCTAGTAATTCCCTGGGGAATTGGTTGACCAAATGCTTTGCTTAACTGTTTTATTCATTTTAAAAGAAAATGTATTCCTTCTCTTAGATTTTAGGTATTTTTTGAAAGCAAAACATTGGCTCCTAAAATACTACAGTTGGCCCTGCAGTCCTACTGTGGGCCCCTGCAATACTACCGTGGGCCCCTTGGGCTCCACTTGCCATTGAGCAACCTGGTAACCTGGCTAGTCCACCACCGTATCTCTCTCTCTCTCTCTCTCTCTCTCTCTCTCTCTCTCTCTCTCTATATATATATATATATATATATATATATATATATAGAGAGAGAGAGAGAGAGAGAGAGAAAAATACTGCAGGTAGCACATGGATAACATGTAATAAAATAAGTCCCTCATCAGTGATTTGCCGAAGATCATAGATATTTCATTGCATTAAAAATCATATATCTCACTTCGGTGCAATAATAACCAAAATAAGTTATTAGGACAATTAAAACTCGTTCCTATTACCCACTCTACTACCCTAAGTATTGAGTACTTTGGTACGTTATGGTCCATCTGGTTCCTTAACACATTTCTTTCGTTATATATATATATATATATATATATATATATATATATATATATATATATATATAACGAAAGAAATGTGTTAAGGAACCAGATGGACCATAACGTACCAAAGTACTCAATACTTAGGGTAGTAGAGTGGGTAATAGGAACGAGTAAGACCCCGACGGCTGAGGTCAAGCCGTTCCTATATATATATATATATTTATACATGCGTGTGTGTGTGTGTATGTGTGTGTGTGCATGCGTGCATGCGTATGTGTATGTTTACATTTACAGCTCAGTAAAATTGGTAGTTAAAATAGTCTTGGGGTCGGTGTGATCCACTAAGCGTGTTGATGTCTTTGCCCCAGAATGGGCGCAATCTACTTACTGAAACCATGAAAAAATAAAGCA
>OZ024758.1:882610-892610 GCA_964016885.1 Eledone cirrhosa
AGTGTTTGAGGACTCTGCCTATCAAGACCCTCCCAGAAATAAGAAAGGAAAAGAAGAAGAAGAAGAAGAAGAAGAAGAAGAAGAAGAAGAAGAAGAAGAAGAAGAAGAAGAAGAAGAAGAAGAACAACAACAACAAGCACCCATTCGTTGCTTGTTAAGTATTTAATTCATTCCTTACACCGAGGATATTGTTTTTTTATTGAATGTATTCCGGTTGTTAATAACAAAAAGTCGTTATTTTTCAGTCTCGTGCTCCAAGTCATCACACCATCATTCTAACCACACAGCCATGCCTGTACCTATAACCGTTGAAATAAATAAAAGATATGTCCCTTCCCTACCAAATATATTTTTAATAGATGATAAAACCTAACTAAACTTATCTTTAAGTATTTGTAATGTTTATTAAATAAAAATTCGGTCTGAATAAGCTCACAATTGAATTTGTGTGTGCTTATAGATAATGAGAATGTATATAAGATGACAACTATTATAAGCGGTAAATATATGCTTTATATATGGCTTTATATAACAGAACTTCTATTTGATGATTGATATAAATTACTAAATATTCGTGAGTGAATAATAATGTTAAGATAATAATATTAAATTCGGTTTGTTTGCAAGCAAACGGCCTCATAACACCATATGTGTTTAGTAGATGATCACGTCATCCTTTTATTCAAGCGGTAGCTGAGAGAAAACAATCGACAATTGTTTCAGAGTTATTACCTCTTGTCGAGATTGTGTATCCTCATCGCTGCTACCCGCTGGATCTGCTGAAAATACATAGTATTCTCAAATGTATACATCGGCTAATTAGCCTAAATTTGCATACCGAGCGATTTTACGGCCGGCATTGCCGAAAATTGATAATATCATTATAATATTATTATTATTTCTTCACGAATACATCCAGGTATCCAACACGTTAGAACGAAAACACATTTTGGTTTTACTAAATATTCATTTTCTTCAATCCTCTTGAATTGTTTCTAAGTTTAGGAACCGTCTACTAGTTAAGGACGAAATAATATTGAATATTATTCTTTTTACCATAGTTTAATTTTAATTACAAGCCACCAGGTCCAGCTCCAAGTTTCAAAACACTCTCTTTATATTTTTCTCTGATTTTATGATATGCAATTTGCACTATGATCGGTTTAAATTACTACAAATATTCAGATTCTGAAATGTAATTTAAATATTCACCATGAGCACTATTTTATGTATTTAAACAAAGTAAATAACTAGGTTTGTGTAGCCTTTCAGTTGGTTTCTGCAGGTTTACTCAGTGAAGCTGAAGTAAACAGCCACTTGTGTGAGGCATAGATATCAGCTGTCACAAATATAATAGACATATGAATGAACAAGGCCACCTGTAACTGCTCTTAACATGATTCGTAGGTTACTCATTCTTACCAATAGCCTGTTACTCTCCTGTATAATAATGTATAATACAGAAGTTTATGAGTCTCAGCTGTGGAGATAATAGAATCATTTTGATAGATTTATGCTAGAGCTGTGGAATCTTGCGTGCGTTTCAACTTTTCATTGTGTCTTTCCAGGGACTATGTTGACAAATAAACCTCATTTCGTCATTCCATGAGAGTATCTTGGACACCCTATGAAATTTTATAGTTTAATCGTCTTTTCATTCAGATTATTGCAGGGCGCTTTACGATAGCATGTTTAGGTTCGCTTCCGTCCTTATTCTTGCTAAGTAAGGAATACAAGTTGTTCTGTTCCGGTCTGTTTACACTTGCGTAGATAGAAAAAGGGATTATATATATATATCTACCAGCCCATATATATATATATATATATATTGTTATATTTGGGGAGGGTCATATTGTTATTATATTGCCAGAAATAATAATAAAACACACTCGCTGTTTAGTTTGGGTTGGTTTTCGCTTCTTTATCTTTTATATCTCTATAGTTAATTTATCTGGTAATCAATGTTTATCATTAGTTAAAAATATAGATATAAATACATGTATATATATATCAAAACACACACACACACTCACTCACACTCACGCACACACACACACACACACACACACACACACACACACACACACACACACACACACACACACACACACACACACACACACATATATATATATGGGCTGGTATTGACAGTAAATACTGAATCTTGTGATTACTACCAAGGTGCTCTTGTATTTTCCCTGTTGGTCTTAATGTCATTGTCCTGACACTCTGACCGTATGAGGCAAACATGAAATACTTATAACAGGACAGGGTAAAAGATATTTCAAGTAGGGGGTTTCACACGTTTTAGTGGATCAATGTTTATAGAGAGTGTAGGAAAGGTTTTTAATAACTTGTCACATCACGTCTTTGTTATTTCTGTATCTTTTAAAGTGTGTGCCCCAGGTCAACTTGTAAGAAACCACCAGCACCACCATCATCATCATCATCATCATCGCTATCATTCTAATTTATCATCAGCAGCATCACTGTCACTATCATCATCTTTCTGGTCAACATCATCATCTCGCCATCACTATCGTCACTATCATCATCATCCTCATCATCATCATCATAGCCATCATCATTCCCCTTGTTTATCATATGATTCTATTCTACATTGCTGTCGTTTATAAAACTACCCCATACATCTTATTAAGTATACACATGTACCATATATAACCTTGGCCCCTCATTGCTACCCCTATCAACCTCAAACAACAACTTTATGCACGTCGGTGAATAAATATATGAATAATGAACTGACAACACCCGTTTTGTACCAGTTCTCTTTTCCCTGTCATATTTATATCACCTTTTCACACATAAAACCACAATTTTCTCCAATTCTCTCGATCGCTATTTTCTTACATGTTGACTTCACATAATTTACCTGGCAGACGGGCTGCTTTCTATTATATCTTACACGACATACAAACTAACATCTTAGCTATCACCTTTCTATCGTTGTCATTTGTGTCATCTTATTTTATCAAATGTTCACCCCGTATGTATGTGTACGTAGTAAGCTGACCAATGCTGATGGTTATCATAGCAGGTGCTTATATTCAATACAAAGCCTTTCTTCAGTTTCTTATATATATATATATATATATATAATATAATTAGAAACACACAGATACATGCGGACATGAGGCTTAGCTCTGTTTCTCGACCGTTATATCGCGTGACTATCTCCCCCTCCGCCTTTTGGGATTCTTTCTCACGTCGTGTAGACGCGTTCTTGAGACTAGTAAAATGAGGTATCCTCTTGATAAGTCGGCAGACCTCGCAAGGACTCTATATCTTTATGATATATTGTTTTTGTTTATGCCACGAAACTACGTAGTCGAGGAATTTAGGAGCAGTTTAGGTATGATACATTTTATTACTAATTATATCTAAATGTTTCTTCTCTCTTCATAATATATATATATATATATATATATTCATTCAAAATATTAACAAAAATAGGACTTCATTGTGATCAAGTATATTTTATTATACATATTTCAGAGGTACTGAGCTAACTTCAACAGTACGCCCTCATCAGATAAAATAAGATGATGCATGTCATACACTGACATAGTAGATGGTTAAGATCCAGTCATGGTAGTGATTTATTTAGTTGATTTATTCATCGAACCTTGTTTAACCTTTATATATATATATATATATATATATATATATAGAGAGAGAGAGAGAGAGAGAGAGAGAATTAGAATAAACCACTACTCAAGTACTAATCTCCGGAATATCATCTCAGTTTGGTAAACCCTGTCAGAGCCAACATCCATGTGTACATATGTATCATGTTTGTATCTTTTGTTTGTGTGTGTGTCTTTTGTTTGTGTGTGTGTGTCTTTTATTTGTGTGTGCGTCTTTTGTTTGAGTGAGTTGTTAATGTGTGTGTCTTTTTTGCTTGTATGTGTATATGTAAACATGCATAGAACACTTTGTACATACAAATACGTCTCACATATTCATTGATTCATTGGTACTATTAGTATATTGATATATTGATATATTGATTCATTGATATTCTTAGTAACCTCACTCCAGATTCAATCTGTAATTTAGTCCAGCGAAGAGTTGTCTTTCTTTTTTGAACGACCTCATATCAACTGGCCTTCTTCATTAGCTTTCTCAGCTAACACTAACATCTTGTAACAACAATAAGATACATAGCAACATCTAGTAAAACCACCTCAATGTCAACTAAAACCGCTGTTCACAGTTCTGTCCACTTGTGTCGACACAAACCTCAGCAAACAACACTAACGAAACCAATAGATAAACATGATGAATGTTTAACAAGACGGCTCCCTTTTAAAAACTGGATAGGTAAAGTGTTTAGATTTCTATTGTAACCTTAGTGCTTAGTTTTCCTCGTTCATGTGTGTATTTGTAAGTGTGTCTGTGTTTAACTGTCAGTGTATGTGTGATCAAAAATTTCATTCATTATTTAGCTTCTGTTTTCGTTTTACCAAGTATCAAATGACATGTATGGAAGGTGGTAATTCAACGATCTCATGTAAAGAAAATAATAATTCCTTTCTGTTGTTCATTCCGGAACAGTTAGGGGTCAGTACTCCTTGATCTGTCAAAACTAAAAACCTGTAAATATATAAATGAAATCAGGAAAAAGATTATTTACAGATCATATCATTTTTTATCATATCTTCTTCTTCTTCTTCTTCTTCTTCTTCTTCTTCTTCTTCTTCTTCTTCTTCTTCTTCTTCTTCTTCTTCTTCTTCTTCTTCTTCTTCTTCTTCTTCTCCCCCTCTCTCTCTCTCTCTCTCTCTCTCTCTCTCTCTCTCTCTCTCTCTCTCTCTCTCTCTCTCTCTCTCTATATATATATATATATATATATATATATATATATATATATATATATATATATATGATTTCCTACTTGAGATCCTATATATTTGTATGTGTCTTGTGTCTATGTGCGTGTATTTTCCTATTTAAACTCATATGAGGAATACTTCAGATCAAATTAGAGTGATGTTTCGCCCTTAACCCAATTAGATATCTCAAAGTTTAATAGTGGTTCGATGATTAGCATTTCGTCATCCTTAGTCCTCGTACATGTTAATAATGTCTAATGAGTGATTGCATGAATACACCATATCTATAGTTCTTTGCATGTGTATGTTATATATATATATATGTGTGTATATATATATACATACATATATATATATATATATATATATATATATATATATATATATATATATATATATATATATACACATTTATGCCCACATAATTCAAATACCGCCGAGGTTAGCTTTGCCGTACATCCTTACGAGGTCGATGAAATAAAGTACCAGTAATGCACTGGAGTCGATTTGATCGATTTTCTTCCCCCAAAAGATTGCTGGCCTTGTGCTTCTAGTAGAAATCATTATTACCATTATTATTATAGAATGCTATGCCATCGGCAAGATAAAGTCAAAATTCAGTTTCAATTATTGCGATAATGACAGTAACGATAATTAGGGTAATAATTCTTTTAATGGTTTGTGGCTATAAAGGATATTAGTAGAGGTGTATGACTGTATTAGTACAGATGGTTGGTAGGCTGGTTGATATGTTGGTTCGTAGGGTGGTTGGCTGGAGTTTACTCTAAATACAATAGTACTATTTTTTGCTGCAAATTCAAATAGTTACTCTGTGAATGGTGTTACTTAAGTTCTTTGTTTGATATAGAGTTTTCCCTCAAATTTCGCTTGGTCTATTACATGGACATTTTATCAAATGATATACATATATGACTATCATTATGATATACATATAAGAAATACACAATCTATTGTATCTTTTATATAAGATGCAGTCGTGTTATCTGAGATAACATTGTTGGTGGTGGTAGCGCTGATGAATGATTGTTACAATTATTACTGTCATAGTGTTGTGAGTAATAATTGTTTCTACTTTTGGCACAAGGCCAGCAAATTACAGTACATTACTGGTACTTTATTTTATCGACCCCGTAAGGATGAAAGGCAAAGTTAACCTCGACGGGATTTGAACTCAGACCGTAACTATGCTAGAAAGCATGGCGTCCAACCCTCTACCGATACTGCCAATGTGAGTAATAATTGTTTCAACTTTTGGCACAAGGCCAGCAATTATCCCAGTGCAGTGCATTACTGGTACTTTATTTTATCGACCCCGTAAGGATGAAAGGCAAAGTTAACCTCGACAGGATTTGAACTCATCGGAGACTAAACTAGTTCTGGTGGTGGTACTATTGGTGATGATGTTTATATAATAATAAGAAGTTGATAGTGAGAATATATTTGACAGTGATGCTGCTTCTGCTGGTCTTCATGCTAATACTATTTATGCTGGTATTAACGAAGGCAGTGATGATAGTAGTGTTGATTGCGGTGGGCGAATTGATAACAATTGTGAGTGTGATGGCGGTGATAATGGGGATAGTTGCAGTGCTGATACAGATGCAGGTACTGTAATGTTGATTGTGGTTGTAGAGGTTCTTGAGATAATGTTTGTAGTGATAGTGGCAGTTATACTTTGTGGCTGTTGAAATATGCTGGTAGTTGTAATATCAGTTATGTGGCTGTGTCCTCGGTTCTACTACTGTTGTCGATGGTGCACCATTCATCCAGTTCTCTTCTATGATGGTATATGAGACCAAAGTTCCAGGGTTCTGCGTGTGTGTCTGTGATTCATGAGCATGATTGTGTATATGTGTGCTGTTTGTGTATCTTCGTATCTGAGTGTATATGTGGGAGAGTATATATTTATGTGTGGAGTGGTGGTTAAATAATGTTGATTTATGTAGGAAAGACAAGGGCAGTATGTAATCGTTGTTGGAATAACTGGAGTACTGAAGCTAAGAGGGGTCTGCTACTTGAAGTCAAGATGTTTCAGGCCAATTAATTCTCCATGAAGACGATATATAAGAACTAATGTCTTCGCTAATTCATCTTTTAATGAAGATAAGAGAATTAGACACACATATCCTTAAACAAAAAACACAAAAACTTACGTACACAGATAAACATGTATATGTGTATACGCAACTGAATTGATATATCTAGATGTAACCGAATGATATGCATGTCTCCACCTGCGTGCGCATTACAAATACATATCTTATGTTTATTTACCTGCCTCTCTCTTTCTCTTTCTTTATATATATACATGCATCCACTCACACATATATGTGCAATGAACACATAGGTTGTTACATACACAGAAATGCCTGCATCAACCGAAATTCGAAGACGCACACACACATACATATATATATATATATATATATATATATGTGTGTTATGTATATATATATATATTACGAGAGAGAGAGAGAGAGAGAGAGAGAGAGAGAGAGAGAGAGAGAGAGAGAGAGAGAGAGAGAGAGAAGAGAGAGAGAGAGAGAGAGAGAGAGAGATAGAGAGAGATAGAGAGAGAGAGAGAGAGAGAGAGAGAGAGAGAGAGAGAGAGAGAGAGAGAGAGAGAGAGAGAGAGAGAGCGAGAGAGAGAGAGAGAGAGAAAGAGAGAGAGAGAGTGAGAGAGAGAGAGAGAGAGAGAGAGAGAGATAGAGAGAGAGAGAGAGAGAGAGAGAGAGATATGTATAATTACATGCATGCAGCCTACAGGAGTAGTCTGTCAGTAGCACAGCCAAAACCTGCAATGGTTTACAATCGTCCAACTTGTAATTCATCTTGATTGTTGTCAAGTCCACTAGACATAACCATGTCATTCAATTAAGGACGGTCCTTATGTTATTATGAAAAATTTCTAGAAGTCTCAAATACAATAATAACCAGACACACATATGATAACATACACACACACACGTACAAATATGTATTCGAGTTATTCATAAGTAATGCAGTCTTTAATGATATTGGAATGTATTTTAACTTCTGACAGACTTTTCACACACACATAAGCATACAAACATAATTCTTCATTCATCATTGAGTAATGAATAATTACCTCTTCCATCGAAACGTAAAAAAATGTAGACTATTCTGCTAGTCAAATGTAGTAGGAATAAGTTATGTTACATGGATGACACAAAAGATACTATATCAATGTAGTGAAAGGTTAGCAGTTATACTGAATCAGGAATTTAAAGAACGAATATGTTCGTTAACGTTTCTTACTACAAACATTTGGCAGTTGTTTAAAACTTTGTAACTGACTACGTGGTTGATTAAATCTATTGCGAAACAGATCTTGGTTTCATTCTTAGCAACGAAACTGTCACCAGTGTGAATGAATGCAAAGATCCACGCACACATGAACAAACAAAAAATCGCTCATGCTCAAACACATGCAAAATGATATTTATGAACACATAACAAAGAAACATACACATACAAAAATAACATGTCACGCACATATAACTGTATAAAAATTAATAATCTAATTCCAAATAAAATAAAATAAATTAAAATGTTTAACCTATGCTCAGTTTGACATATGGAAAATATGGGAATTACTGCCAGTAATCTCTTTCACTCTCTCCCACTAATTCTTCGTCTCTTTCTTTTTCACTCTCTACCGACCTCCATACTCTCCTTCCATTCTTTCTCTATGCCGTATAAAACCATACAAACGTTCAATCAAGCAAGCGAACGTCCTTTCTACCTATTGTGTTTTGAGCTTTCTTCTTTAATAGAATTTAATTGCAATACCTCCTGCCCGCCTCCCTATTAAATAGTCTCCCCTTCCTTTATTCTTCTCTCGTCCAGGCTTACTATTTCCATGGTCAACCCAAATCCTCTTGCTTGTCACACACCCCACGATGTATAATTTTGATTTGATCGTGTCTAAATGGATTAGATTCACTTTAATCGGATGAACAAAAAGTAATCTTCACAATACTCTCAGCATTTTCCTCTCGTATCTATACACCAACATTGGTACACATGTCTTCTCAGACACAGATACACAATACGTCAATATGGTCGCGCTCAAATAGCACGCGTTCATCTTTTATAATTATTTTCTCTATTGCTTGTATTTCTTTCACTCATTTCTTTCATATATATATATATATATATATATATATATATATATATATATATATATATATATATATATATATATATAAATCAAGAAAGAAGAGTGACAGGGTTTGCTATACAATATATATAGGAACGATCGACTTTCGTCAAGGACCGAGGGAGGGAACAATGTTTCCGTTGGTCTTTCCAATTGCTAATACTATCTATCGGTCGCAACTCCAGGTAGAAGGAGCAACGTGAAATAAAGTGTCTTGCTCAAGGACATAACGCATCACCTGGTCCAGGAATCGAACTCACAACCTTACGATTGCGAATCCAATTCTCTAACCACTCAGCCACACGCCTATACAATAAGGGCTTTAATCACATTGCGGGCAATTGTTTCTCTGAACAGGTAGGTCTAGAGATCGCTACTCGCCTGTTTCTGCGTCAATCGATCACCAATACATAGTTATAACCAATCAATTCATCAGAGCTTGCGAGAATGAAGGGAATACACAGGCATGGTTTCTATATATAGTAGTGGACTACATCTAAGTGGACTACCTATAACAATAATTTGTTATCCCGTATATATATATATATATACATACATGTGTGTGTGTGTGTGTGTGTGTGTGTGTGTGTGTGTGTGTGTGTGTGTGTGTGTGTGTGTGTGTGTAATATATATATATATATAAATATAAGTATGTATACGTACATACATATATGTATACAGACGTACAGTAGTATATATATATATACATACATGCACACATATATATATATATATATGTACGTATGGGTTTACCGAACATTTATTATAATGCTCGGTTTGTTTGTAAACAAACAGCCCGCATTAAGCCGTACAGTGTTCGTACATATATATATATATGTGTGCATGTATGTATATATCTATATACATACTGCTGTACGTCTGTATACATATATGTATGTACGTATACATACTTATATTTAAGTATCAGCCGTACTAAGAGTGA
>OZ024758.1:907610-912610 GCA_964016885.1 Eledone cirrhosa
TCTACCCCACCTGCTATAACCATCCCCCCAACATTAGCAATACAAATGACAATCTTTAGCTACACCATCCCACAATTTCATTTTTTATTCATTTATTCATCAATTGCTCATTCAATTATATATTCAGTTAAACCCAAACTAATCCCACCGTTCACTACAACCCCCTTTTCTTCTCTCTTTGCCTTTCTCTTTGCCTGTCTATCTATATATCTATAGATCTATCTACTCTATCTGGGATGGACACACGCGTATAACTTGCTGAGTAAGTTCTGTTTAAATTTCTATAGAAATTCTTGTCTGATAACTTTAATTTTTGTACCATTTTGTAGAGGGACTGCCAGGTCAAACTTTGATCTGGTCAGTCTCTCAAAATATTCCACGCCTTTAGGCGAAATAGTTAAAAAAAAAAAGTTTTTTCTTGTTGAAAAGTCAATATTTTTTTAAATGGCCGAAGCTTCTTCACCAAAATTCGAAGGAGGAAAGGGGAAGATGAACTTACAGCTTCCCCCTGCCACTGTCACAGTAGCAGAGGTCAAGAAGATAGGTCAGCCAGAGGAAGAATTCTCTCCACCTGTTAACCGACAACTTGACGTTACCATGGCAACAACCCAAAGAACCAACAGCAACAACAACAACAATGCGACGGTAGAAAACAACACCAATAACAATAACAATAACAACAACAAGACCAATAACGGTGACAACAACAACAATGATAACAACAACACCACCAACGACAACAACAACACAAACAAACAAAATTTCTCCTTCGCCGAGACGACAAGGAAAACCCTCGACTATCTGCCAGTAGATATAACAAAAGCGAAGGAGCTACTGGCGGATGCGAAAAAATATATAGTGTACGGGGAAAATGGTTCATTCACAATCCATTCCCCCCCGGAACTAAAAAGCCAGAGACTCCTAAACACGGTCATGTTTAGGACAATCTCGAACAAAAGTAAAAAACCAGCTCAACCATCACAGAGCGAGATAGAGCTGGTTTTAAAAGACGTCATGAAGGACATCACCTTCATTCAGAAGGATAGACTCTACGGGAGTCTATCCATTCTCATGAAGGACAGGGACACAGCAGTGAAACTGTCCATCAAACCAATCACATCCACCGCATACACCTTCTACCCTACGTACATGGGTAGAAGAACACAAAAAATAAAAATCCACACCATCCTGCCGATTATGGACATATGGTGGGTTTTGACAGGTTTTCTGGACCTGGAGGATGACATGCTGGTGTCCATGGGAAAGGCATCGGGTGACGCGTTCAGTGGAACGAGCCTCGAACTTGTAGTTCAAATGAGGCCCGAAAGGATCGCCCAGATCCCTGAACGCGTCATACTGGATGATCTAACCTTCATCAACATTACCGTTGAGGGTAGACGGCCCTCGTGTTACCTCTGCGGAACCAGAGGTCACCTGAGGGCTGTCTGTCCCCAACTTAATAAGAAAACCCCAATCCTGCCTACACCACCAACAACTGCACAACCAACACAATCACCACAACAACCACTACAAAAACAACCACCACAGCTCAAACCAAAACAAAACAATGTCCAACCCATCCCCTCCACTCAAAAAACAAAAACAATTTCCAAAACACCCGTACCGCAAACACAACCCGAAAATATACCCCTCCCCTCCAACGCGGAAGATGACCCTAGTTCGTCGTCAGACGAGGAGGAGCACTTCCACACAATCAAAAGAAAAAAAAGAAAACACACCTCAGACACACAAATGAAAAAAACCCCTCCCCAAAACATAACACTGACACCAACACAAAAGAGCTCACAACAGCAAACAAAAAACACCACACAAAAACAAAAACATGCATACACATACATAAATACAAGAAACAAAAAACTGTTAAACATTGTGTACAACAACAATCTAATAAAAACACAAGGGCCTAACTTCACCCAGGCAGGGGATTTCCCCCACCTCAAAATGATTAAGGCCCCACAGGACACCTATAAAACTTTAAAAAACAATTTTAAAGAGGACGTGGGTCCCCCCTGCGTCGGGCCCATTAACCGAGTCCTCCTAAAAAACTATCCCACCCCCTCCCCAAACACCCTCACAACTCCAAGCTCCCCAACCACACAACACACTGATGCCCCCACACTTCCACAAACCACCACCCCACCCAACAACCCATCCCCCACCCTAATGGAAATTGTGCAGCCCGATACCCGGGACGCAGAGAGGTAAGTGCCTTTTCTCTTCACCACCAACATGGCTATGCTAAGAGTAGGCTGTTTAAATGCGCGTGGCCTGGGCTCAACTTGGAAGCAAGCAATGCTTCTAAATGACCTCAGGTCACAACGTATAGATGTGATGGTTATTTGCGAGGCCCGGATCAGCAACGTGCGACAGCTGGCCCCCACCTTTGATGACTTTGAGATGCACGCATCTCTCTGTCAGCCTGGAGGTGGGGGTGGAGTTGTCGTTCTGCTGCAAAAACATCTGGGTCTCGCAACACAGATGGTACATTTGGACCCGGAGGGTCGACTAGTGGTTCTGGACCTTGGCAGTGGTAAAGGCGGAGCGTTTAGGTTGGTAGCCGCCTACGGCCCTTTCGGGTCAATGCGGCCGGACTTCTTCCATCGTCTGGAGACTTTTCTAGGGACGTCCCGCTCCTTGCTATTAGTGGGGGACTGGAATGGTATCCTAGATGCACGTTGGGACTACGTAGGGGCCTGCCCCGATAGAGAGGGGTGTAATAGCCTCAAAGGGTTAATCGGTCGATTTGACCTGGCCGATAGATATCGACTAGATTTTCCGACTGCGCCAACCTGGACTTGGGCAAATCGTAGCGGATCATCTAGGTCGTACCTAGATAGGTTCTTAGTTAGAATTAAGGATAAGGACTTTTTAAGTTGTCCAAAAATGCGCATTGTTGGCTATTCAGACCACAAATTAGTGACCTGCATGGTCAACCTTGACAGAACTCATAGACAGGGCCCCGGTTACTGGAAGCTCAACTTGTCCTTGCCGGCAAGTAGAGCCTACAGGAATCGGATTAGTACGTTAGTTAAGGAACGGTTGACTGGAGCGATCGTCAACAGCAGGTGGTGGGTATCTCTAAAGAGAGAGATTAGAGTAGTCTCGATAGAATTTAGTAAGGTTCTAGCTGCGGATAGGAATAGGAAGGAAAGGGAGCTAATAGATAGAGTAGAAGAGGCAATTAGAAGCGGCGACGTGGCCAGAGTGCTAGCGTCGAGAACGGCTTTGAGCCAGTTTTTCGACGCGAAGCACGAAGGCTGCGTTGTCCGAAGTAAAATACGTGCTCTAGGGAACGAGGGGACCAAAGCTGTTAGCTGGGCCCGCGTGACAGAGGCCAACAGTGGAACTAAATCCACCATCCGGTCTTTGCGAGACCTGGATGGACGGGCGATTCTTGAGCCTAAGCAGATGTGTGAGGCCTTTCAAAGGCACTTTGCCCGACTGTTCGGGAGGGGCGGGGAGCCGGTTGGGAACGTGGACTTCGGTCCATACCTCGACGGCCTGCCGCGCCTCTCGGACAGGGAGGCGAAGTCCTGCGAGGAGCCGATTTCGGCCGCTGAGATAGAGGACGTGCTGAGCCAATGCGGCAAACGCAAATCCCCGGGTCTCGATGGTCTTCCTTACGAATTATATCTAGCTATGCCGGACTTGTTCCCCGATCTCCTCGAGGCGGTCTACTGCAACTGGCAACAGAACGGGAGAATTCCCTGTACTGTGACCAAGGGCGTAGTCACGCTAGTGAGGAAGGACGAGAACAAGGGGGACGAAATAAGTAACTTCAGGCCCATAACACTGCTAAATACAGAGTTACAGATTTTGGCCAAGGTGCTAGCAAAGAGGTTGGCGCTTGTCGTGGGCAACCTGGTGGGAGATGCGCAGACATGCGCTATCCCGTCCAGGTCCATCCATGACAACCTCCACCTCATGCGATACATCATAGAGAGGGTTGGGAACGAACCCGGCTTTGGTGGGGCTCTGATCAACTTGGATCAATCTAAGGCGTTCGATAGGGTCGACCATGGTTACCTGGATGCGGTGCTAGCGGCGGCAGGCTTCGGACCCGTTTTCAGGGGCTGGATCACTGCTATGCACAGCAGCCGCATCTGCTCTAGGGTCAAGGTGAACGGCTACCTCTCGGAGCCGTTCAAAATCGCGCGGTCCATCCGACAAGGGTGCCCTCTCTCCTCCCTTCTGTATGTATTGACTCTCGAGCCACTACTGCGGAAGTTGGAGTTGTTGCAGGGCATCCCTTTGGAACCGGGATTGCGGAAAGCGGTGTCGGCCTACGCCGATGACGTGACAGTAATGGTGTCGACGGCCTCCGAAATCGAGGCGGTCGGCACCTTACTGGAGGAGTACGAAAAGTTCACAGGGGCTAAGCTGAACCGGGACAAGTCGATCGGTTTGCAACTCGGCACGTGGAGGGGCAGACCGATGCCCTCCGATAGCGTCGTCGGACGCTGGACGGAGGGCCCGGTGAAGTTGCTCGGGGTCTGGTTCGGACCGGACCTCCAGGTGGAGAAAAACTGGGCGGAGGTTACGAACAGAGTGTTTGCACTGACCCAGAAGTGGGCCAGTTGCAAACTATCCCTGAAAGGTCGGGCGGAGGTGGCGAACACCTACATAGCGTCCGTCATCTACTACCGCCTGACCGTAGTGCCCTGCCCAAGGGAAACCCTCACCAAGATGGAGCGCGCGCTCTTCCAATTCCTTTGGAAGAGGCGGGCTCCTATGGTGAGGAGATCCATCTGCTGTCAACACCCTTCGAAAGGAGGGCTGGGGATGCCGTGGCTAATGATGCGTAAACACGCATTAAGGCTACGGCACCTCTACGTATTCCTCACCGGACAACCGGTGTGGGCCTCGTTTGTGAGACGAACCTTTCCCAGACTCGTCTCACTCACCGAGCTGCAATCCTGGGTCAAGCAAAGACCGAGAAAACTGGGCGCCTGGCACACTGAGTGTGCCCAGGCGCTCAC
>OZ024758.1:917610-927610 GCA_964016885.1 Eledone cirrhosa
AGCTTACAGATAATACAGATTCGACAATAATAAATATATATATGCTAACACTGTGTTAAAATTTTCTTAAAATTTGCAGCGCCTGGAGGAGATCTGTTAATCTGATGTTGATTATCAAATTGACATGTTCTATGACAGATCTTAAGTACATAGTGTGATGGCTCATTAAAAAATGATTAATAGGGTTGGGGAATTTTCCAGAATTTCAACGATTTTATTACGTCCAGTAATATTGCAAATGAATACCTAATGCAGTAGATGTGTACAGGTCACTTGAGCTATCAGTTACGAAGTTAACAGAGAACGATGTGTAAGGTTTGACAGACGACAACATGCAGATGTTAACTTGGTAAAAATGAATGTAGAAAGTTATGGATATATATATATACATACATATATACATACATACATACATACATACATACATACATACATACATACATAATGTTTGATATAGAAATGGTTTCTACGGACTAGAACAGAATACGTTACTTACTGTGGGAACCCGCAATTGAACCCGGGATACACACACACATACACATATTTCTAATTCTTCATTTTTTATACTTAATGCAACAACACAGCTCGCCATTTTTTATTCATATATGCTTCCCCCTTCCCTGAGACCTGTCTTTTTTCTCTTCACTTGCAGCTATCCTCTTTCTCTATCCACCTTCTCTCTCTCCTCCCTCTTTACTTTCACTCACCCCCTCTGCTAGTCACCCTCTCTCGGCTAGCCTCTTCCTCGCACTTTCACTCACTCATTCGCTGCAACTCACCCTCTCTCTCACTTCGTCCATCGTCCCACACTGTATGCAGTCTTTCTTCTCGCTCACACCCGTACGGTTAAGATGTGTCTTTGTTCTCCTCCTCAAATTTCGCCCGTTCTTATGTTCGAAATGAATTATTGACTTGATTTTCTCATTTTTTCCTCTCTTTACGTTACTTCACCATTCGTGTCTGTTTACCTGTCCTTCTCTTTCTCCACCCAACTCTTTTTATCCCAATAACTTATTTTAGTTATTGTATCGCCCTAGGCGTAGGTATATTATCTGTAATGCGAAGAAATACCTATGATGCCGGGTAGACAACTGATGATGGATATTCCTAACTTCTATTTCTAATTCTTCATTATATATATATATATATATATATATAGAGAGAGAGTTCATAAATGAACAAAACAAACACAGGGATACAGAAATACAGAGTTGTATTAAGTTTATATATATATATATAGTGTGTGACAGATATGTGTGTGTGTCGTTCCCAGAAGTTAATAACTATTTCATGATTTGAAAGACAGATTTGCCTACATTACCTCTTGCTCTAAACGCTGTGACAAGGATTTTATCCTGGAAGCTGGTTTCCTCCCCTTTGTTCGCTACCCTTCAAATTTCTCAGTTTATAGACATGCGCTTCCACCATTCTACTTGTATATAACATAATCAAAATTTTACTTCTTTGGTGACAGGATAACCGTCTATTAGTTATATCGTCTGAATGTAAAATGGCATGGTACTAGAGTCGGCTGAAAGGTTCATAGTCTGACCAAGATACTCTCAAAATGAGGTTTATTTTTCAACAAAATCCCTGGACAGAAACAAAAGAGTTATTAATAAGAAGAATTGAAATTAAATCATGTAAGATTCCACAGCTCTAACATCACTCCCTCATAGTTAGCCTATGAACCTTTCAGCCAACTTTCGTAAATGTTGAAACCACATTGATGTCTGGTTTACTCAGGTAGGCCTAACATTGAGTTAATCAACCACAATACAAGTCAATGAGAAGAGATTTACGGAGACATTCGGCCCCTAGAAATAACAATGTTTGTCTCAAATCGTAGACTGTCGTCTTTATAGAGAAATATCACATTCGCTATTGTGTTATATATATATTATGCTCGTTCAGGGCTTGAATAATTATCTGTCTCTTTTCTTCTCATTTACTGATTTTCTTAGTATTTGTCGCTCCGCTTCTCTCTCAAGATCTTTTTTTCCGTCATTTTTTAAAGTTTGAATGCCATCTCAATATTTCTCATTTTCTTTTTATTGCCCCCCCCCTCTCTCTCTCTCTCTCTCTCTCTCTCTCTCTCTCTCTCTCACACACACACACACACACACATTCTCTCTCTCTATGATTTTTGTCTGTTTTTATCTCTCTTTCTTTTAAAAATTTCAATTCTAAATTTCGCATTTTTATATTATGGTTCTCCCCCCTTTCAATTTTTGCCCCTCACCTCTCTGTATATCTTGACCATTTTCTTTCTCTTTCGTTCTCTCTTCCGCTATTCTCAGTCTATTTCTAACTCTCTTTTTCAAGTTCTCAATGGTGCCTCATATCTGTGTCAAATATGTCAAGTTGTCAAACTTGTCAAGCTAAGCTGCTCAATCAGCAATCTGCTACAATTCGGTGTTAGGGGAACTTGAATGAACCCATTAACACAGTCATCACCATAATGATTCAACTACGAAAACCATCGAAATTATGGACAAAAGCTCGCCCGAAAAACTATCGTATATATGTAAGTATATACAGAAATTCGTATTACGAATGCATGTATGTACGCACACACACACACAAACACTCGCACACACGCTCAAACACACACACACACACATATATATATATAAACGATATATATATATGGGCTTACATAAATATGTTTATTTGTATATGGATGAATAAGTGCATGAATGTGTAAATGCTTGTATGTATACAAGTATATATGTATATATATGCATGCATGTATATATGCAAGTATATGTGTATATATACATGCTTGCATGTCCGTCTGAATGCGTACTGGCACACAGACAAATGTTGTTTTTGCATATATATTGTTGCGTACAGGTTTTAGTGTTGTTGATGTTTAAACTCGTGTATGGCTTATTTAAGTAGATTCGTAACTAAAGGCGTTCCAATTCTGACCACTCCATCGTTTTTATATTAGGGTCAATATTATATCGTTTTTTATTTAAGACAATGAGATTGATTTGAGAGATGTTTGGAAGCAATTTATAGCAGAACGAGCGACCACAGCTGAATGATATTGCTAATGGTGACAACCAGGCAACTTTATGTTTAAAGTAGGGATATTAGTTAGAGATTCATTAGTAAAATAGTTGCTAAATGTACACATAGTGGTGCGTATAGCAGTAATATCTTCAGGGCTTAATGGGTCGATGGTTAAATTAATAGCTTGATTATTTATTTCTGTTCACATTGAATCCTGTTTATTATTCTCCAGGTTTTCCAACACAACCATTGGATATTTCATATATAAACAAGTAATTTCGTGAATAACAAAATATATTCTGTTATCAGTAAAAATAACATAAATAATATCCGGTAAGAATACATCTGCACATAAACATATCTGGATATAATATGTGTGTGTGTATATATATATATGTGTGTGTGTGGATATAAATATATATATATATATATATATATATATATATATATATATATATATATATATATATATATATGTATCCATATATATATATATATATATATATATATATATATATATATATATATATATATATAGAGAGAGAGAGAGAGAGAGAGAGAGAGAGAGGGATTGCGAGAGAGAGAGAGAGAGGGATTGCGAGAGAGAGAGAAAGAGAGAAATATATATTCTCTAATTGTCTACACATCAGTATATAAACACGAGTATTATCAATACATTCTTGTAAACACTGCAGTAGAACGTGTTTTCAAGACACGTCTTTTTCTCTTTTCCTTTATTTTCTTCCTCTCTTATTGTCTCTCTATATAAGATATTCCATTTCTTTATATTATTACAATGTCTTATTACAAGCAACAAACTTCCAGTCTATATTTGGAAACATTCGTAATTTTTACTACTTTCTTTATTTTTCTCTCTGATTATTGTGTATATGCATGTATGTATAATACATATATACATACATACATACAAATATATATATAAATGTATATATATATATATATATATATATATATATATATATATATATATATATATATATATATATATATATATATATATATATATATATATATATATTTATATATATATATATATATATTTATATATATTTATATATATATATATATACATATGGTCGGTATGTGTATATACACACACACACATATATATATGCATGTATGTATATATATTTATATACAGATATACATATGGTATATATATATATATATATATATATATATATATATATATATATATATATATATATATATATATATACATATATATATATATATATATATAATGTGTGTTCTGTTTTCAGTTTCCATGTTATAGTTTCCTTTTTGTTCATATAACATAGAAAACATTGTTTTTCACCCCAGATTCAAGATATCTATTTGAAAACAATCTTTAAACATGTAAATATCGTATATTGGATTATAACAGTCACATTATTTATCTATTGTTTTTCAAATATATACAAGACTAAGTTCATATATTTTGTTCAAGGACACAAAACAACGATCCTTTCCACAGTCTGGCATCTTGCTTGTAATAGCAGTCATATCTCACGCTAATCACACAATGCTAGCATAACAGAAAATATGTGATATTATGTAACATGACCCTCTATAAGTTACGTCTAGAAATTATTTTTCTCATTTCATGTAGATTATTTCCTATTATGATGTAGATCATCTTGGGGATTTTAAGACTGGTGGAGCCCATCCCTCTCCAGGCCTGCGGATTTCTTCCAGAGAGAATGATAGAAAGTAAGATAGAGGAAATGAGGGAGAGATAGAGAGGTAGAATCCACCCCAGTATATAATTTGATTTAATTTTATATTATAACATGAGTTGGTAGATCTACCAACTCATGTTATTATATTATTATAAAATTAAATCAAATTATTTAGAACTACAAGTGAAGTCATTGTTTTCCTTTTTTTCATATCCAGGCATTACATTGTTAGGTCAGATCGAACCTTGGGCTGATCAGTGGCGAAACGCGCGTCACCAACAAATAAATATAATGAAGGAGTAACCAATCGTCCTTGTTATCTTATTTGACTATATATATATATATATATGGAGAGACAGAGTGCGAGACAGGAAGTGAGAAAGAGATATAGAAGAAAAATCTACCCCAGTACTAGACTGGTACTTTTTTATCGACCTTGAAAGAATGAAAAGCAAAGTTGACCTCGGCGGGATTTGAACTCAGAGAGCAGAGAGTCAGAACGAATGCCATAAAGCATTCTTATCCGACGTTCTAACGACTCTGCCAATTCGCCGACTGGCCTTCAAATTAATATACTGAAACCCACCTTACGGACTTAAGTTGGTCTATATATATATATATATATATATATATATATATATATATATATATATATATATATATATATATATATATATATATATATATATATATATATATATATATATATATATATATATATATATATATATATATATATATATATAAGGTGGGGTGTGTATGGGTTGTTATGTGTGAAATGCTGTCAAAAGTAAATGAAACACGAAAGATGTAGGCGTGCGTGCATGCGTCTTTGCATGCGGCTTTCTCTATGTCAGACTCCGTATGTATGTGTCTGTTTCACTACCTATGACTACCACCTTTATCCATTGTTCTTCCTTTTACAAAAAAAATGTTTCAATATCTAAAACATATATTTACTTATTTCTCTTTTGTAGTTAGTTATCAGACTGCAGCATTTTATTCTTCTTAGGAAAAATCTAAAGTATTATTTGATTTCATTTGATTTATTTATCTATTGATTTCTCTATTGATTTATTTATTCATTTATTTATTTATCAGTATTGTTTGTTGATGTTGTTGGCGTTTTCTTTTGAATTATTCTGCAATATCCCTTTCCTTCTTTTTATTGTGATTGAAACCAGTAAAACTAGACAAACACATAGATACATATGTTTGTGTATAGACATATGCATATACACATCCATTTATATTTACATAGACTTATATACGAATTTAGACTCATACATACAAATATATGTTTATGTACGTATGTATGTTCGTATATGTGTATATATATATGAATGTAGGATACTGAGAAGTCTACAATTCTGAGAAATTATATGATCTGTTTGTACACTGGTAAAGGTGCTGGACGTACGATAATAATGTCTGAGGTTGGACTGGGTTTGTGTTGTGTTCTTGAGCAAATCACTTCATTTCTCGTTGCTCCTGTATACTCAGCTTAAAATAAATACTAGCACTAGCGGGAAGTCTTGTACTATCAGTCGCTTAACGCCACGAAAACCGGGATAAGCACCGAATCGATGAGCCTTCGGTTTCGAGACAAACTTTAGACTTTTAGATATGTAATTACGTATGTATATATTCAAAGGTTCTGTTATTTATTCTCAAAGCAACCCAAATATTGATCAAACAGTCTCGGCACAACGACCATTTAAGGAAGTGTATATAGCAGTACATTATTTAAGTTGTTCTTTCCTAATTTAAGAAAATATGGTGTGATTTGAGGGACATTTGGTTAGTATTTCTAGCAACACATAGGACCAGGTAGTGAGCTCATTCGTAAACACTATTATGTATTGAGTAAACTACGGAAACTACGTAAACTTGGTTTATTTTTTAATCTGACACGTGTAAAATCTGACCGACAACCACCCTATATAAGGAAGGTCACACGACCGCTCATACACGACTGCTACCGACTGCGTTCTCTTTATGTAATAATCTTTTGTATAAAAACGATGTTTTGACTTGAACAAATGAGTAATGAGAATGTTAGAGAGCATGTCAAATATTGTAAGATAGTATTTACGGCTTTACTATCTACTACAGCTGTCCAATCGATTATCGCTCTCCTTAATATTTAAAGCATGTATTCAACTAAACATACGCCTGTCCACAACTGTGGACATGTATGTATACATATATACATATATGTATACATATATATATATATATTTATGCGTGTGTATGTACGTAGTATGTATGTTTGTATGTATGCATGCATGTATGTATGCTTGCATTATGTGTGTGTGTGTGTATATATGTATTTATCAATTTGTGAATTTATAAGTTTTGAGCTGATTTAGATGGTTTGGGCTGATATGTTCAGCGTTAATTTAAACCCATCGTTTTGTCCTAATATATTGAGTGGTATATATATAGCTATAGTATATATAGCCATATATATGAGTGGTATATATATACCCATAGTATATACCCATATATATGAGTGCTATATATACCCATAGTAAACCAGCGACAGAGCCCGTTGGACACCATATGGTCGGCAGCGACATGATATGTATGAAATACAATCAACATCTTGTCATATTCCAAATAATTTTCTCCCCAATGACGGAATTGTAATTCTTTCAATATTGGTTATTCCAATGACTTGGAATAGTGGATGTTGTTTTGAATTCCAAAACCAAGGTTCAAAACTCCGATTTATTTTAGTAGGTCCACCATATATTCCGCCCAAAAAACTGATTTTGGCTTAAGCTTTAATATATATTTATATACATACACACATACATACATATATATTACAAACATACCGAGCATTATAATAAATGTTCGGTAAATGTATACGTATATATATATATATATATATATATATACACACACACACACACACACACACACACACACATATATATATATATATATATATATATATATATATACATATATATAGTGAGAGAGAAGTAGAAAAAAGACATACTATTTAAAAAGAGCTGTGGGAAGAATTGTAATCTTTTGTTTGTTTTACTTACTGCTAGTGTAAATATAAAAGTCCATAAGTACACAAGTAGAAAAGAGATTGACTCGACGCAAATACTTTAATGTTTGTTTGTATAATGGATATCAATAAATACATGTCATGCGCCTTTTACTTTCGCTTTTATTACTTTTTCTACCGTACATTTTTTATTTCTCTTTATATTATTATTATAAATAAATAAATAAAGAAAGAAATCATTATTATTATTATTATTATTATTATTATTATTACTACTACTATGTTGTTGTTGCTGTTGTTGTTGTTCTTGTTATTATTATTATTACTATTATTATTATTATGTTGTTGTTGCTGTTGTTGTTGTTAATATTTGCTATTGTTATATATATGATAATAAAACTTACAATATCTTACTTTTGGCACGAGGCCATTCATGGTGGGTGGAAGTTATTGTTGATTTAATCGACCTCAGTTCTTGACTGGTACGTTCTTTCATCGACCACGGAACAAAGTAAAGCAAATATAATATCAACGGGATTTGACCTCTGGTCATATAGTATCCTGACTAACGACCACAAGGACTTATCCATAGCTCCTAACGATTCTGGGACTTATCCCCTTTCTGGCATTAGTTAAAGCCCAATTATTTTTGTGGGAGGTTTTATTCGATTAAGAACGACTCTTGAGGAATATTTATTGTGTTGACATCTGAAGTATGAAAGGCAGAATCAAGTCCATTGTAAATTGACTTCAAAGTCCATGTGGCCGCAATATCATCATCATCATCATCATCATCATCATCATCATCATCATCATCATCACCATCATCATCATCACCATCATCATCATCATCATCATCACCATCATCATCATCATCATCATCATCATCATCATCATCATCATCATCATCATCATCATCATCATCATCATCATCATCATCATCATCATCATCCATGATCATCGTCATTATCATCATGATAATCATCATAATCACATCTAAAACATAATTATCACGTTGATGATGACAATGACAACGGTGATGATGATGATGTCTTTTATTATATATCTCACTATGCTTCATATTACCTATACTAATATATAATACGAGGTCTCTCATTAACTTATATTCTTGATTATATTTGTATTGCTATTGTTGTTTACTCTTCCTATTGCAGTTTAGCCATAATACAGCCTTGATAGACCAGACATATAGTCAAGGTGTTTACTTCCATGGCCACCTCGCCTTGTTATCAGAAATATATAAACATTGAATACAATTAAGTTTTTCTTCCATTTTTCTAGAAAGAGGGTTTTTGTTTGGGAAGATAATTACCTGCTATTTCTAGCAAGCCGAGTGACCACATATATGAGCTCTCTTCGGTTTGTATGTTTGAAACTGTTGCATCTAATGAGTTTAAAGTTGACGTTAACTATGTTATTATTTTTGTTGTATGTGTTGTTATCATTGTAGATATTGTCTTTGTTGTTATTGTTGTTGTTATCATTGTTGTTGTTTACTGATACTAGGTGAGGACGCAAAATAAGACGAAGTTCACCAAGGTGCTGTCACATTAAACGCTCCAGTGATCACAGCTGAACCACATCAGCTTGATTAGTGTCAGGTACGACAGGTAAAAAAATAAAGAAAATATGCACAAGTAAATAGAAAGTAACTCTACATAATAGGTTAAATACAATAAATAGAAACTAACTAGGGAGTCAACCCTGTTGTCGTTCAGCCTGCTAGAAGTAACAACCACATTAGACTCAAAATATCTGACACTATCTTAGATAAGAATACTTCAGTTAATCGATGAACACAGCTGGATTACTTTTGATCCCAGTCCATCTTGACCAGTGTTGTCGAGGGATTTGTTACATCTAGGGCAATTTCACCCAATGTGAAGCTGGTTTTTGAGATGGTAAATAGTGATTTCAGGGAGAATTTAAGGGAACTTTACTCCTATTTCCAGCATTTCAAACCATCGCCAGAAAACGTCTTCCTTAGATCGTATTTTACAGTATAAAAATAGAGAACATCTACTCTCTCTCTCTCTCTCTCTCTCTCTCTCTCTATATATATATATATATATATATATATATATATATATATATGTGTGTGTGTGTGTGTGTACGTACATATATACATATCCATATATGCATATATCATTATATATATACACACTCAAACACTCATATACATATATTTATATATATATACATATATATATATATTACATATACATAT
>OZ024758.1:932610-967610 GCA_964016885.1 Eledone cirrhosa
CTAGCTTCAGGTTTCTTAACAAATAATTTACCCCTATGTTAAAAAGCTTGTGAAATTGTTGTCTTTAGATAACGGGATCTACCTGTTGGTCAGTCTGTATTTTTATTTAATATAATTCTATATTTATAAGCTTCTCTAATTTTCTTTTTTTTCTTCAGCAATATTTTTCTTCGAGATGTAAAGCCTATTGCTGACAAATTTACCGTTGGTCATTCTGTATTTTAATTTGAGATATATATATTTATATATTTATATATGTATATATATGGGGGGGGGGGGGTTTCGTGTCTGTGTGCATATATATATATATATATATATGTACATATATATGTACATGTGTGTGCGTGTACGGGGTCGATAAAATAAAGTACCAGTAATGCACTGGGTTATTACTAGCCCTGTGCCAAAAGTAGAAACAATTATGAGCTACAATACAACAATAACAAAATAAGCGGCAACAGTAAGATACTCTGAATATTTAGCTTCTGGGCAGTCACGAACTTCTAGTAACTTTAAGAATATTTATCTGTATTCAGTCACACTCTGCCTTCTTTAAAAAGGCAAGTACCCTTTCGATAACTTTGATCTATCTATCCCTAAAATACGGAATGGTCACAGCTGGAATTCCTTTGATTATAGTCTGCTCCACCAAAGCTGAGCAGGGAATAACACATACATAAAAGACCAACGATATCTGCGGGGCAAAAAATAAAAGAGCGGGAAAGTTGTTGGTAGAAACAAATAAAGGAAAATAAATGAACAACACATCTGTTGCAGGAGTATTTCATAGAAATAAAGAAAACAGAGGCAAGTCAAAATATATTGATCTCTAGCATTACTAGGATTTTCGAGGAGGCATTGTTGTTGATGATATGACGGTTCACACCTGTGCAGGTAATGCTCGTCTCCTATGAGGATACACATCATAGACGGTGTCCCGGGGTTATAATGACGGTGACCTCCTTCTTATGGTATAACATGTTTACTCAAACAGATAACTTAAAGTCCGATGCTCTATTAACTCTGATGAAATAAATACTGGTCTTGTGTGTATGTTACGGGCCCCAATGAGATGAAATGAAAAATTATCTTCGTTGGGATTTAAATTCGTAGCGCAGAGTACCGAAATAAATATCATAAGTTATTTACCATGACGCTTTGATGACACAGCCAATTTGTCAGTAGAAAGATATAATAGATTGAATAAACTTTGAGTACAGGATCGGTATTCATTTGATCTGGAGGACTGAGACTTAGAGACATATTTCGGAAGAATTTCAATTTTAACCGTAAAGTGAAAGCACAGAATTGTTTGAGTCTAGGATAAAATACCTTGTGTATTTGTTCGACACTTTGCGTTCTGAGTTCATATCCAGCTGTTCCCTAATTTGTTTGTAGACATAATTCGTCACCTGGCTTAACACGATTACATGACCGGTGTAGGCCTTTAGCGGAGACCATTCTGTTCAAATATTCGGTCAAGTTCTTTATTGTGAGTATAGGTCCCTATCTCTGCGAACAGATTTGTGGTGATGAATAGGGTCTTTAACACAACCAATGTAATGCAAACAGAACAGAAAACATGAAAGAAATTAAAGCCTTTTATATGACACTGTATGGATTCAAAATGGCCAGGAGGAAAAAGGATGTACCCCATGTCTCGCACAAAAGAAGAAAGGCATTCTATAGATTCGAGCTTTTGGAGAAAAACCGCTGTGGTTAAGCAGTGCCTTTTGAGTAAAGTATGTATATATGGACCCGTAACTCCCGAGGGAGTCATAGGGGCGCCATATTAACATACGGCTTTTCAAATCCATTTTTGAACTCGAGAGATCCCATCTCCTCTTCAGGTCTGATTACAGCAGATTTCTTCCAGAGAATGATAGACAGTAAGAGAAAGTAAGTGACAAGTAAGTGACAAAGAGATATAGAGGAACAATCGATCCCAGTACTAGACTGGTACTATTTTATTGACCTTAAATGGAGGAAAAAAGAACTTAAACTTCGGGGGCATTTGAACTCACATCTACCTGGAGTGACGCTCTGATCTCTGAGCTACAAATCTGTCCAGCGATTCTTTCCTGAGACTGTCTAACCATATGTCCATAGTATTGGATCTGTGATCTCTCAATTCGGAGAAGTAGCAGCTCTACCTGGAGTGACTCTCTTATCTCTAAGCTACAAATCTGTGCAGCGATTCTTTCTTTAAACATTCTAACCACATGTCCATGTCTGTGATATCTCAATTCTGAGAAGTAGCAGCTCTACCTGGAGTGACTCTCTTATCTCTAAGCTACAAATCTGTCCTGCGATTCTTTCCTGAGACATTCTAACCACATGTCCATAGTATCGGAGCTGTGATATCTCAATTTTGAGAAGTAACGGCTCTACCTGGAGTGTCTCTTTTGTCTCTAAGCTACAAATCTGTCCAACGATTCGAAGTAGCAGCTCTACCTGGAGTGACTCTCTTATCTCTAAGCTACAGATCTGTCCAGCGATTCTTTCTTTAAACATTCTAACCACATGTCCATAGTATGTCTGTCATATCTCAATTCTGAGAAGTAGCGGCTCTACCTGGAGTGACTCATTTTGATGTTCGTTGTTTTTATTATTATTTGTTGTCTTTCGCTTTAAACATATTAATGTTAGTAGAGAGGTAAAATAAGATAAATATGATACATCCTTGTCCTTAAAACCAATGTATAAACGGTCAAACGTATAGATTACAGTTCTATATTTTTTCTATGCTGAACGTTAGAATTCTTTGTACCTTGACTTTTCAGAAAATGCAGTGGCTCGGCAACGTAGGTTCCAATTATAACTAACTTTCTTAACTCAGATTATACAACTATCACAGAGTTCTCAACGGGATATCTCTAAGACGTCTTGAAAATTATGAAGAGGTCATTCTTTCAGTATATTCATATATCTCTATTATTCCTAAACTGTCTACATTGAGAATTTTCAAGAATAGTATTCTATTCCCGCAGGGCGTTAGCTTGCGGAAGAAATGTTCTGGCTTTTCTTTAACTTGATAACTCGCAATTTTATTCATTTCTCTTCGGCAACAAAACTAATTCTTCGTAAATCTATTAATGAGATTTTACACTATTCTAAAAAAACTTTTAATCATATATATATATATATATATATATATATGTATATATATATATATATATATATAAATATATATATAATAATTCAAAATATTAACAAAAATAGACATTCGTGTGATCAAGTATATTTTATTATACATATTTCAGAGGTACTGAGCTAACTTCAACAGTACGTCCTCATCAGATAAAATAAGATGATACATGAGATTCCCTGACATAGTAGATGGTTAAGATTCAGTCATGGTAGTGAATAATCTATTGTAAAACTCATTCTTTGATTTATTCATTGAACCTTGTTTAACCTTTATATATATATATATATATATATATATATATATATATATATATATATATATATATATATATATATATATATATATATATATATATATATATATATATATATATGTATGTGTATATATATATATGTGTATATATATATATGTATATATATATATATGTATATATATATATGTGTGTATGATTAAATCGAGCATACACACTCACACACACCCACACATAGATAGACAGACAGACAGACACACACACATATATATATATACATACATATGCATATATACATATGTGTGTGCATGTGTGTGTCTTTATGTGTGCGTGTATGGCGAAACGGTTTAAGCTTGACCGTAGGGAATATCTATCTAATGATAATGGTGTCTAATTTAGTGAAAGGTAAGCAATTAGGTGGGGAGAGGGGGGAGGGATGTTGATTAAAACGACTTCAGTGTTTGACTGATATTATTTTTATCAGACACCATGCTTTGCAGCATAGAGTTATGGCCCTTTAAGTTTTGAGTTTAAATCGTGCCTAGGTTAACTTAACCTTTCACCCTTACGTATATGAGTATATATATATATATATATGTGTGTGTGTGTGTGTGTATATATAAATGTATATATGCATATATGTGTATATATACTTATATATATATACACACACACACACACACACACACACACACACACATATATATATATATATATGAGAAGTGTTGATATAAAAGAGCTGATAGAGTACCTTTCGATATTTGTTCAAGTTCTGAGATTATGTCTTAATGAGATCACGTTTGACCTCCATCGTGCCGGGGTCAATCAAGAGAGCGCAAGTCTATGTTGATATATTTCCGGAAACGACAGCGTGCGGACGGATGCCTACTGGTGCTCTGACTATTTAGTTCACAGCTCGTCTCCATTAAATCGAAACGAAATATCTTTTGTAACTCGGACAAAGTTGACATACATCTGAAATATTCGTAAACAATTTTCCACATATTTTAGTGTAGCACATTCCCCTGGGCCAGAGATGCAGGCCGAATAAGTTGTAAAGGGACTCTAAATCTCTACCTCTCGTCTCTTCATATGTAAAATGTTGTATATAATTATGTAATTTAAATTTGTTTTTATTCAATTACAAGTTTCGAATATTAGACTTATATGTATGAGAGGCAGAGATGACCCCTTAGCCTTTGTCAAGGCAGAATTCTAGGAGAAGGAGAACTCTGATATAACACCTGCAACCCTGATGGTATCCAATGATGTTGACTTGTTCTTCTTTTTGATAAATATCATCTTGGTTAAGAGAGTGGGACTGGCTTTGTGCAGTGCTTTTGCTCACATAAAAGCTTCACGTCACAGGCATTGCTTTATATCTGGAGATCTCTCTACACTTGTCATCACATGGTACCATGGGCCCAGCACTATGTGTCAATAATTGTCACAAGTGTAGTGTTTGTACCAGAGTTTTCAAGCCGCTGGCTGGACTAAAAAGTCACACTCGTACAGCGCATCGGTAGGGTTCTCCTACATGGATATAAAGTAGTGGCCGTACTCGAAAACGAGTTGGCAGCCACCATGTATGTATGTATGTATGTATATGTACAAATATATGTATATATATGTACATATATGTGTATATATATACATGTTCATACACACACACATACACACATATATATATATATATATATTGAGAGAGAGAGAGAGATATAGATGTGTATATATATATATATATATATGAGTGTATATATGTTATTATGATTTCTACTATAGGCACAAGGCCAGATATCGACCCCAGTGCATTACTGGTGCTTTATTTTATCGACCCCATAAGGATGAAAGGCAAAGCTAACCTCGGTGGGAGTTGAACGCAGAACGTAAAGGGCCGTAACTCTATGCTACAAAACATGGTGTCCAACGCTCTTCCAATTCTGCCAACTCCCCACCTTCTATGTATGTTAATATGAAAAACGTTGTTCATAGGACATCTCTTGTGATCCTTTACAACTGTGAATATGTATATTTTTTGTGGTGGCATTTCATCTAGATGCCGAAATACTAAAATCTGACAGGTGTATAATCTTTCACAACACGTGATGAGTCAATAAATACCAAAATTATCAAAAATTTAAACACATCCAAGAAAATTAAAAATAAAGAAGGAAACGAGAAGATATCACTTTGACACCTCATAAAAAAAAAGATTCGCTATTTTTTACACTCATTCGATTTGTAACAAAGTTTTATGTATCGCTATACATATATTTTATGTATGTATGTATGTATGTATGTATGTATGTATGTATGTATGTATGTATGTATGTATGTATGTATGTATGTGTGTGTGTGGGTGTAAGTATACGTGTATGTATGTGTGGATGTGTATATGTGTGTACGTATGTATGAATGTATGTATGTATGTGGTTGAGTGGGTGTAAGTATGCGTGTATGTATGTGTAGATATGTGTGTATGTTTGTATGCTTGTATATATGTATGTATATATGTACGTATGTTTGTATGCATGTATGTATATATGCATGTCTGTATGTATATATGTATGTTTGTACATATGTATGTATGCATGTATGTATGCATATATCTATGTATGTATATACATGTATATATGTATATATATGTATGTATGTATATATATATGTATATATACATACATATATATATATATATATGTATGTATATATATATATATATGTATATATGTGTGTGTGTGTATATATATATACATATCCACATGCACCCACACAGTATATACACATAAGAAGTAAAAGAGAATCCTTTAAAGATTCATAAATGAAAAATCTCAGTAAAAAAATGTGAAAGTTTCTAAAGACATAACAACATAAAAAATATATGTACGTAAATTCTGGCAGCTTTCAACTGAAAACTTGGAAATTTGGCACTAAAATTTGGTTGTATAGATTACTTTATGAATCGATTATTTCTGAGTAGAATTATTTGTTTTTAATTTTCTGTTATTGTTTCATATATATATATATATATGTATATATATATGTATATATATATATATATATATATATATATATATATATATATATATATATATATATATATATATATATATATATATATATATATATATATATATATATATATATATATATATATATATAAATGTGTGTGCATGTGTATCTCTGTGTGTATATGTATGTGTGTGTGTATTAATTATTTACTGGTTGTATATTAGATTAATATTTTGTTATTTTTCTTTGTAAAGTTGTTTCCTGAATTATTTTGTACACAATTTCTAGTTTCGTTTTCTATATTTCAATATTAATTATTAGTAAGAGTTTAATAAATACACGATAGTGGAACTGGGAATTAAGGAAATAATTACAGAACACTAGTACATATTTCTACCAATATGTTTATATAGATATTAGTGTATATAACTGTTAATTTGTGTTACCATGTATAGAGAATGAGAGAGAGGTGAAGGGAAAAAATGGATTTAAAGAGCTAAAGAGAATCTTCGACCGGGTGTTTATTTTATATTGATTGTTATGGATTTGTTAATTACACACGTAAGTAAACATGCTTGTATATATATGTATATATATGTATATATATATTTGTATATATATATATATATATATATATACATATATATATATATATGCATGTACGTATGTATATATACATGCATATATATTCATAATTAATTATAAACTCTCGCTAATATACTCCCCTAGCCCAAGTGTCAACTACTCTGGTGGTAAAATCCTGATCTCTCTATCTCTCTCTCTCTCTCTCTCTCTCTCTCTCTCTCTCTCTCTCTCTCTCTCTCTCTCTCTGTATATATATATATATATATATATATATATATATATATATATATATATATATATGTCTATAGAGAGAGAGAGAGATAGAGAGAGAGAGAGAGAGAGATGGAGAAAGATAAAGAGAAATAGATTGAGAGATAGCGAGATAGATAGATAGATAAATATATATATTTATATATAATGTAGGAGGTGAGTTTTATTGTAGCACAATAAAGCAATGCAAATATCGGATAAGTAGCACTCAACAGTTTATAGGACTCGAGTATAAATAATATAAGATCAAAAGATGGTTAAAAGAGTTCCATGTATTTTATTATGCGCATTTCAAAAACAATATCATCATAGGATGATATTTGCATTCTCATCAAATAAAATAGGGAGACATGATATGTTGATTTAACACTTCACTGCTCGCAAGTGTTTTTTAAGCTTCATATCATGTCTCCCTATTTTATCTGATGAGAACGCAAATATCATCCCATGATGATATTTGTTTTTGAAATGCGCATAATAAAATACATGGAACTCTTTTAACCATCTTTTGATCTTATATTATATTTAATTGGCAGTACCGGTAGAGGGTCGGGCGCCATGCTTTGACGCATAGAATTACGGCCCTTGCCATTCTGAGTTCAAATCCCGCCGAGGTTAACTTTACCTTTCATCCTTACGGCGTCGATAAAATAAAGTACCAGTAATGCACTGGGTAATTGGTGGCCTTGTGCCAAAAGTAGAAACAATTATATTTATATATATATATAGTTAGATAGATAAATAAATAGATAGATAGATAGATAGATAGATAGATAGATAAATAAATAGATAGATAGTTAGATAAATATATATATATAATTATGTATATATATATATATATATATATATATATATATATATAAATATATACATATAGATAGAGAGAGAGAGAGAGAGAGAGAGAGAGAGAGAGAGAGAGAGAGAGAGAGAGATAGAGAGAGATGAAAGTTTGTCAGTGAGACAGGCCGGTCATACAAGCGGCGACATACATAAGCAGACATATAGATGCAAAAGCCGGCAGACATTAAAGTAACGCGTGTCGAATGGGGTTTAGTATTTGGCACGTGTGCGGTTCGGTAGATACACGTGTTTCAGTTTAACATGAATAAGAACCCGTTGTCCGTGTAAATATATTTGAAATCAACTATAGTCTTTTGTACTGAAGGCCACAAATAATGGAGTTATTGTTGATTGATTCTAGAAGGAAGAAAGGTAAATTTGACCTCGACAGTATTTGAACACTTATTTGAAATGTAGGCAGGTCAGGGATTTGACACCTAAGCTCAACCTACAGATTTAGACTTCAAATTCATCTTAAATCATTTACAGAGTTCGGCTGAAAAGTTTATAGACTGATAAGATACTCTCATGGAATAACCAAATCAATTTTATATTTCAACATTGTCTCTGGAAAAAAAAATCAATGCAGTCATTAATAAAATGAGTTGAAAATAATGCATGCAGGACTTCACAGCTCTAGCATCCCTCCTTCATAATCAGCCTATGAATAGTTCGTTTAATCCTCGTAGTAAGAACCAGGCTGTTCTTGTTCTTGTCAGCCATGGTCAGCCCCGGTAAAATAAAGAAATGGTCAAAGGCAATTCAGCCGTGAGCATCGTGCATATCAAGGTATATATATATAGAAGGTGAGGTAAGATACCAGGTGGACCATAACGCAGAGTACTCGATACTTAGGATAGTAGAGTGGGTAATAGTTCGGATCTAGCTGTTGAAACGGCCGGAGCTCAGCCGTCGGAGTCCTGACTCTTTTCATATATATATATATATATATATATATATATATATTGCCTTATTGTTCCAACTCTTTGTAATTTGACTTCAATTGATGGCGGTTTGTGTTTCATCATTCCGGGTTTGATAAATAAAATACCTGTATAGCAGTCCTGCAATTTAGTTGATACTTCTGTCTCACTCTCTCACTATTGCCACACATTATCATAATATTCTAAAAGTCTAAAGTCTGTTCCGAGCTCGGTGGCTCTTCAGTCCATTGCTTATCCCGGTTTCTCTGGCGTTGTCTGAGAGTACAAGACTCTGCCCTGGACCCCAACCATCGCAGGTATAATTCTCCGGCTACTGAGTTTCAGCTGAGTATAATAGAACAACATGGAATGAAGTGTTTTGCTCAAGGACACAATGCACCACTCAGTCCAGGAACCGAACACAAACATTATGATCGTAAGTCAAACCCACTTACCACCAGGTTCTGCACCTCCACTAGTTGTAGACGTTTTGCTTTAGATACAAATATTTTCATCTTGAATTTTTATTGTAGGTTCATGTATTTGCAGTGGAGTTGAACAGAGAAACAGTTCCACTTGGTTAGAATTATACGGATCAAAGGTTTGTTTGGTGAGCTTTTTGTAGAGAGCGTTGTTTCAACTGATCTAGCTCTTCACAGGTAAGAAGGTTTAGGTTTTTATTGTTGAGTTGTGATGTCGCTAACGCTCTGTCATACCTCCACACAATCGACATTAGTAACAGATTACAAGCGGAAACAAACATCAGCTATGTTACTATGTACTCTATATTTGAGATTTGTCTTTTGTTTACACAGTTATCCATGCCTAGCTCAGATCTTACATACATTATAGTCAATCGACTTCGTTTCAACAATTTAACAAACGCCGAAGCCAGTTTTCACGCTATTTAATTTTCATTCACTAGAATAATATATTTTGTTGTCATTCTGAGACTCAGGGACGACGTTCATGTTATGATTTTCTGATGAGATCTAATACGACCAAAACATGTCGGGAAATGTTTCCATTCTACATTCTCGGTTATACTCTCAATATTCATTGAGATATAACTAAGTTTATCATACAATTCGTCGGCTAGCGCATTTCTCACTTCATATCTTGATTAATTAACAAAACGAGTGCTAAATATATGGAAATAACTACAGCTATTTAGGAATAAAACTAAGAGTAAATGGGTATATATAACCATGAAATACATGTTCCCTTGAAGATGGTTGAATGATAAACACACCTTCTGATTAGGGTCAAATTAGATCCGAAAATCGGTTGAAGATGTTTACATTTTTTTTAAATTTACAGGGAAAGTCTTATTTTCTGACACATTTACATGATTACGTATTAGAGATATATTTATACACGTTAGTGCAATATCAGTCACACACTGAATTAAGACAGATATCACTTTAATATATATTTATATATATATATATATATATAATATTTGTAAATAGAACTTTAGCTACAGTACAGTAAGTACAATACTATTTGTTTTGATGTAATCACAAAGCACTCAATGGATCGAAAGTTAAGAAGAAATATTTAGTCCAGAGTTAAACACCGTAGTTATAAAATGTGACACCGAGATAACCGACTGAAGATACAAGCAATACTTACAACAAAATAACAATATATACACATATATAAGTATTTAGTGCTCATTATTCTGAAAGACGTTGTACACCACACGTTGCACCCATTGGTAAGAAGTTTGTGCATGGTTACTACGTATAATCGGGCTGTGGGTTGCCTGCGTGGTTGTTAAGATGACAAGGTCTACCAACTTCCCAACTACATCCATATATATCTTAGTTCTTTTTTGTTTTTTTTTGTTTCTGTATTTGCAAGTTTTATTGCTGTTATTTCATATTGCTTATATGATTTTTTTCCTTGCTTTTCAGTTTTTGTGTTTCTATATTTAGCGCCCATAAAACAAAATTGAATGGGAAATACATAAAAGAAGAAAAAAAGTATTTTGAAAGGGGTCCAATTGTATTCATAGCTAAATGTGTTCTGCATTTATTTCAGTTTTTGTTTTTGTTTTTTGTTTCTTTCTGTCTATCTTTTTTGTTCAAGTTCGTTTTCTTTTATTCTTTTCTCTCTGTGTCTTTAGGAGTAATAGTTAATAGTTTTAACTCATCAGCAATAAAGTGGGCGGAGAAATGGGGTGGAAATGTAGAAAAAACATGAATATATAACGTTTACAAACTATTGACGATGGCATTGTGTATTTGTCAGTGACTGACTGAGAGGGAGACAACCGTTGGCTTTAAGTCAAAGACACCTACTGTCTTCCAACTGCGCCAGACTTCACCTTTTTTCCTCGACACCTTCCCACGCCTCTCTTTATTACACTCTCACTTTCTCTCTGTCTCTTTCTTTATCTTTGTCACTTTCTCTCTCCCCCTCTCTCTCTCTATATATATATATATATAGAGAGAGAGAGAGAGAGAGAGAATGATAGCGAGAGAGAGTGATATATATACATGTCTGTGTGTATATATATATATATATATATATATATATATATATATGTATGTGTGTGTGTGTGTGTGTGTGTGTGTGTGTGTGTGTGTGTGTGTGTGTGTGTGTGTGTACGTCAATGTCCGTCTTTGTCTCCATCTCTTTAAATCTTGAATCATAAGACACCTACCTCTTCTCTTATTCTCTGCCTATATATGTTCCCCAACCCTCTGTGTTTTACTTCATCATTCTTTATTTACATCTATTCGGCCCCCACAAGCCTAAGGCCGCCTCCGACATTCAAAACTTTCGTGTAGTCATTGTTAGAGTTGGTGACTTCGGTAATTCACGTTGCCGTCTAAATATTCATCACATCCAGCGACATCGCCATTAGTATCATCGTTACCATCAATATGTTGGTCATCATCATCATCATCATCATCATCATCATCAGAAGCAGAAAAAACACTATTACCACCAACACCACCACCACCACCACCACCGCTACCACCGCTACCACCAGCTCCACCTCCTTCACAACCACTATTATCATCACCAACACCACCATCATCTTCATCATCAGAAGCAGAAGAAGCACTATAACGATCAACACCAGCACCACCAGCTCCACGTCCATCACTATGACAATCACTGTCATATTCTGGCGACGTGTTGGATATATTTGGCGTCGTAGCATTAAACTAACAACAACTACTTTAATATCAAACTTAAGATAAGACTTAAGATATAAAGTAAAACAACGACAGCAAACCAATAAAGAAAAGAAAGAAGCAGTAATTGCAACAGCAAGAAGAGCATAATATTAGCAGAACCAGAATAAAACAACATATATTGTGGAATATATAACAAACAACATTGATGACAACTATTAAGGGTAGTAAAGATTAGAGTTGAAGGACAAGAACATAATAATAATGATGATGATGATGATGATGTTGATGATGATGATGGTGGTGATGATGATGATGATGATGATGGTGGTGATGATGATGGTGGTGATGATGATGATGGTGGTGATGATGATGACGGTGATGATGACGGTGATGGTTGGGATGATGGTGATGATGATATGATATGATAAAAAAAAAATATAAAAAAACAACCAGAGCAGCAATAATAAACGTTAAGATATAATAAAATATTTAGAAAAAAGAGAATGTTGCCGTGCTGTAAAGATTGATCTGCCGGAGGCTAGCGATGAGAGCCGATCTTTAGCCCACTGCTGGCGAAGAAATTTCCTACGAAATTAAAAGAATCGCTTCCACTTTTATCTTCGGTATATGCCCCACCCTCATACCTTCCATACCTCCAACATTGCCAAACCTACTGCCACTTTTTTTTTCTTATCTTTCTTTCCTTCTCCCTTTTTTCAACCCTCTCCCTTAATTTCTATATGTTATTGCTCGCACCTGCTCCTTACTCACCTCGGAACACAGTCAGGCTTTCAACAATGAACAGGCCAGCTGATCGTGTTCATAAGGAAGAGTAATGTATTCGGTTGAAATTTTATTTATTTATCTATTCAGAGCTAAATACCACATTTCTGAGATGAAACATGATTTAATTTGATGTTATATTATTTATTATTATTTTCGTATTGCCAAAATCAGTGGAGCACTGGATGAATTGCCTCCCGTTCATATTTAGTTATGGCTGTTTAAGAGTTCAAATCTCACGATATACCTCTTTGAATTTTATCTTTCTTGGTCGGTAAAAAATGTCCATTCAGGTATTGGAATTGATTAAATCATTACTAAATGATAATAACATCGTAATTACCTTAATAAACATTATTATTATTAATTATATATAAGGTAGGCGGTTGGTAGTATCGGTAGTTCGTCGGTCCCCCCTGTTTCGTAGCATAGAGTTACTGTCCTTTGCGTCCTGTGTTCAAATCCCTCCAAGTTAGCTTTGCTTTTCTTTTTTACCCGGGCGATAAGTTAGAGTACTAGTAATGTAATGGGTCGATTTAATCGATTCCCCACCCCGAAAAAATCTTTTGTCTTGTTCCTAAATTAGAAACAATTATTAATAAGGAAACAACTTTCTTCTTTTATTATTCCATGGTTGATAGAATGAAGTCCCATCAAGTTCAATGGTTGATATAATCACCTATATTACCTGGGGTGGTAACTCTGTGCTGTTAACTGTGGCTTTGAGTTTTAACTTTCTAACAACCCGAAGCTGAATGTTAGAGTCGATGCAGTTTACTTCATTTCCCCTGTTAATGTCCCATATAAAACATAATTTATATTCAAATATTACCTTTACCGACATAAGCTTTACCATTTATCAGTTTGAGATCGATAAATAAAGTATCTATTTCGTGTGTTAGATGGGTAAAATCGTTAGAGTGCCCGATGGGATTCCTTGCAGTATAAAAGTGACATACTTTATATATTTTTTATTTTCTTTGTTTAAATGTCTTTAGAAAGTGTCAACAATATTCCTGAAATAGTAAAAATTACATAAAAATAACAAAAAATTTTATATTTTCTCAAACATTTTTCAATACCTTTGAGACGAAGCTGGAATCACCAAGTGGAAACAATTTGTAAGATCGAGAAAACCAAAAGAGTATCAAAGTTAAACTACAGATACCTAGTTATCTAACGACAGCAACAGTTGACTGATAAAATGACAAGTCAGTCTATCATATTGATGGCCTCCCCATAGACCCGGCGGACAGAATGGAGAAGGCGTTTCCCCGGAGGACGGCAAGGGAGACGCGCTGGAAAAGCCATTCCAACTCGCGAGGCCTATGGTGGTGAGTAGGGAGGTAGCCCTAGGGCCGAGGACACCACAAGTGGACCATTAATATACCTATCAATCGCCATGGAAGGGATGGAATACCAGTTGTACAATATAGACACAGAGTGAATCATGCAGAACATTAGAGTTATACGTTACACACCGCCTATTGAAAGCAGATGATACCTGATAATGATAAAAGAAAATTAATTAAAGAAATTTAAAATCATCTTATGAATATTTAAGTATTTCATTGTAAACACATCAGGTGCCAGATGTCTGATACATGTCAATATTTTATGTTTATAAAAGCTGCTGAGAAATCAATACTTTATTGATTAATTATTGTTCAAAGCTAAAATACAATGAAAAACTATAAAATTTGTGGCTACTTAGATAATATAAAATACCTAATTATAACTTTTTATTTAAATATTTACCTTCTGTTACAAATGGTCTTTAAATTATGTTGAGTTTATTTTAATAAGTCTATTTAAGCCTTATTTCCCCTTCTCATTCTCTATATCTCTCTCTTCTCTCCCTCTCTCTCTCTCTCTCTCCCTCTCTCTCTCTCTCTCTCTCTTTCTCTCTCTCTCTCTCTCTCTCTATCTATCTATCTTTTTATTTCTCTCATTCTCTCTCTCTCTATCTATCTATCGATCTCTCTTTTCTTTCTCTCTCTCTCTCTCTCTCTATCTTTCTCTCTCTCTCTCTCTCTCTCTCGCTCTCGCTCTCGCTCTCTCTCTCTCTCTCTCCATACAGACACACATAGGCCTACACACACTGTTGTAAAATTACTCCTTTTCTCGTTCTTTCTCTCTTTTCCAGTCATTCTTTCTAATATGTTCACCAATACAATTTTAAGATAACAAGACGGCCGATGAATCCATTTATATAAACATATATATATATATATATATATATATATATATATATATATATATATATATATATATATATATATATATACAGTTATCTTCCGGTCTTGGCGGGTTTACGTTCCTGGAGCACCTGCAAAGAGTGTAAAACCGTGGATATTGGAATATTGGACGTGATCCATAAATATGCCAATAAACGTCAAAATATAACGTAAATCTATATATATAAAACTGTGGTTGTCTGTCTGTCTATCGATTTTTGGCACACATCTCCTCTTAGAATCTCTCACGGAATTGCACCGAAATTGCTATACTTGTACATTCAGCCCTAGCGAAGACATCGGAAAAAAAAATTTAAAATTGACCCACCCTATGTGACGAAATCGAATATAATGTATCGATTTTTGAGCGTAAGTTATCAGTTATGTCCCTTTGTTCTGTTTACATTGAGCGTCTTACGTAAAAAATTACGCTGGCTTTCTCAGCGTTTAAAATGACATTAACACAATACACGAACAGACAGTTGTCGAGCCAGCAAAATATTGACCTGCAAAATTCATCAGTTCGAACACTAAGCTTCCGTTTTGCTTCATTTCCATTTAAAAGCATTTTAAAACAATATTTTTACTTTTAAACAAGTCTATTTAAAGACTACGTAAAACAAGCAAATATTTCGTCGTTAGGCGTGGAGACAGACAGTCGTGCAGACAGACAGTCGTGCAGACAGACAGTCGTGCAGAGAGGTGATATAGGCGTGCAGACAGACAGTCGTGCAGAGAGGTGATATAGGCGTGCAGACAGACAGTCGTGCAGAGAGGTGATATAGGCGTGCAGACAGACATAACTGATAATTTGGTTACGCTAATGTTTTTCTCTGCGTTGCAGTGTTTACATTTTCGATCTTTGTTAATAAATAACCAGTGCAGTTTCTATCCCCAGCATCCTCTTTTTTTATAACATTCGGGTTATCGTTATGTTTTCTTAACTTCATAAGGCATATTGTTGGTTGAGGGAATATTAATCAAAAACACCACATGCAAGTCTGCACAGTAGACACTACAGTTTTTAAGCCAAGAAAGAAACTTAACATTGTAACTTTAACACAGCTACTGAGCGACCCCGAGCAACGCCGGGCTTTACTGCTAGTATATAATAAAAAAAAAAAGGACCGTCTTATGCGAAGGGTCGTCCAATAGGCCGGCAAATACGGTATATTGTTATTAATAATTTAGCGTTAAAAATATATACATTGCTACGAAAAAAACCATTAAAGCTGTCTTGATGAAGGGTAACGACCCAGAAACATGTTGATTGTATCTCAAAGCCAGTGTTGAACAAACAGGTGACGATTGGTCACCTATACAGCTTCAAACCGGACCGTTTGTTTACAAACGAATCGAACATTATTATTAATGTTCGATATAACCCATACGTACATATATATATATATATATATATATATATATATATATATATATATATATATGGGTGTGGGTGTATGTTTGTGTATGTGCGAGTGGGTCTCGCTGTGTTTGAGACAAATTAAAATATAATGACTATTTGTAATCGTTTTGGGATCATAGAATATGCGTATCACACAATCAGAAGGGAATATCTGATTGACTACCTTACACAGCCTTGTAAATATTGTACTAATCACGAAAGTAATGTACTAATTTGCATATTATTATACCTGCTTTATCAGCCGATTTTAATATATATTAAATTGTAGATTAAGCACGCGCCCGAAGTATATGAATTAATATATAGCGCCATCTGTTATCGATCTGTTCCCTTCTTTCTAAACAACCAATACACCAGACTGACATGATCTAAAAAAAAAAATGTATTCAGTTATATTTCGGAGTTAGAATATTTAGTTTTAATTCTTGTTAGTTTTACTGTTGATGCTGATATTAATGTACAACTCTGGTCAAGAATTTCGCTATTACAGATATATCATCGTTGCTTACATCGACGTATATCATCAGTATAAACTACATTTGTTGATCGCCCGGGTTGAAAGTGTCCAAGTGACTAGCATTGACCTGAGGCGGAGGATAGCCCATATTTTGATCGCTCTGTCATGGGATAGCTCATATATTGATTGATCTGTCATTGATCAGAGGCGGGGAATATCCTACATGTAGGTCACTCTGTCATTGATAAGACGCGGGGGATATCTCAGGTTTCTGTCGCTCTGTCATTGATCTGACTCTGGTGATACCTCAGGTTTCTGTCTCTCTGTCTTTAGCCCATCTTTCGGTCTTTAGCCAATCCTATAGCCCATCATATGGCCCGTCCTTTATCCCACCCTTTAGCCCATCCTATGGTCTTTCATCTATCAATCTTGGTTGGTAGCTGATTGCCTGTATTCAGCTCTGCAACTTAATCACATTCTTTTAACGAATTTCGAAAAAGGTTCAAATCTTTCAATTTTCCTCTTTATCTTTTAACATATTGCAGAAAGTGCAACACCACCTTAATGCACGATATTGCTCCCCAGTAAAGTGGCCCACGAGGTACAAATGCATCTGTCTGGTCATGTTAAGTAACTGTCTAAATTTCCTGCTCATATTTTATATATCTGTATTACGTTAACACGCACCGTTTTTTTGGTCCGCTGATTCACGCGCACAGAGACGCCTCCACTTCATCATCACTATCATCTTCACCATCATCATCATCTTCATCATCATCATCAACATCGTTGTCGTCGTTGTCGTCATCATCATCATCATCATCATCATCATCATCATCACCATCACCACCTTGCACCCCTATCATATACTATCTTCATTATCTCACCCAAGTATATACCCGCCCCCCTCTACCTTCCCTCTATCATATTCTTTCTCCTCTCTCCTGTTTCTTGTTTTGTTCTTTATCCCCCACCACCTTCTATTGCCACCTGATACCAGTCAGTCCTATATTTCTATCCAAAAGTCTTTTATCCAAACTCACTCCTTCCTAATTCCATTCACAATCTCCGTCTCACTTCAACTGTTTTCAAGAGGATGTAGAAATATATTATGGAAAAATATTAAAATAACAAAAACAAACAAAACAAAAAAAAAAATAATAATCTTGAAACGCAGGTGTAAGACAAATGGGATTCTGCAAAAGACAGAATATTTTGTGTGTGTGTGTGTATATAATTGTGTATTTTATGCTACTTACATGTGTGTATTTATGTTTAGGAGTGACTTTCAAATCATATGTTTACATAGAGTGTATGTCCGTGTTTGTGGGACATTTATACGTCACACATCAATTATGGTTGACAAGTAAATGTTGACAGCATCCATTTGATGTTGTTGACGAGATTCGGAAAATGTTATTGTGGTTGATGTGAGGTTCGCTGCAGAGATTATTTACTGATGCACTAAACTGATAGAGGAGTGGAAGAAGGCCTGGAAAACTTGATTTCTAGTAAATGGATAGAATATTAATTAAAGACCATGGTTGGATCATGGTGATGATAATGATTGTGGTGGAGTTGATTTGTGAAGGCGGTGGTGTAGTGTTAAGCGGTGTGTGACATACGTTGTGGGGAATATTTTCTTGTTTCTTGTGATATTGGATGATGCGCTTGTGATAATATAAGTAGTTAAAATGTTAGTATTTTAATAAATATATAGTGACAGTGAAAGTAGGGATAATAATGGCAAATAGGATGATGATGATGTCCAGGGGGAGAAGGAGGAGGAGGAGGAGGAAGAAGAAGAAGAAGAAGAAGAAGAAGAAGAAGAAGAAGAAGAAGAAGAAGAAGAAGAAGAAGAAGAAGAAGAAGAAGAAGAAGAAGAAGAAGAAGAAGAAGAAGGGGAAAAACGATGATGGTGGCCGTCGTGATGATGAGGATACCAAGGAAGAGAGAGATGCTGGTAGTGATGTGGACTCGAATGTCATCAACTACATGTGATCGGAAGGAACACTACTTTGTAGTAAATTTAAGTTCACGGTTTACAGTGGAAAGTCAGCTGCTTCCTTGTATCAGGTACTTGTCTCTGTTGACATTCCTATTGCTGAGATCAAATGACGTCTGTAATACAGACATCAACAAAAGACAGACACTACAACTACAAACACGACACCTATACACGCAACACCCGCATGACAGAATGTAACGTTCCAATTTCAAGCATGTACATATAAGGAAAGGGTGTGAGGATGGGCGAATATGGAAGCATATATATGAAGTTTGTGTATAATAAACATACACAAGTCTCGCCATGGGTATTGGCCATGTCCCAGCTACATTAGTAAACTTGTTACAACTCTAAACACTAGTATTTTAGAATTATTGTCGTTTACTTACTCTAGTAGAGGAAATGATAGCTTTTATAAAAAACATACATTTTGGTTTGATGAGATAGTATTCATAAGAGTCGCAGTAACAAAGCGTAAGTCAGAACAGAGGTGTAAAGTGAAGTATATACAATATGTTTATGTTTAATAATCATACATATGACATGGTGTGACTATTTCTTGTAGCGATCATATTAAACCTAACCCAGTAACTGTATATATAAATATATAAGCAATCAACTTCTCTTCCTCATCATTCACTCTCTCTCTCTCTCTCTCTCTCTCTCTCTCTCTCTATATATATATATATATATATATAATGTGGGTAGTATTAAATATTAACCAAGTATAAGTATGAGAATAGCTCAATGTAAAATAACAAGTATATTATAGAGCCGAAATACTTTATAAAGTATAAATATACATATAAACGCCAATATGAAACATATGAAAAATATCTTGCTCAATATCTTGTTCAATATCTGGCTCAATGTATGGCTCAATATCTTGCTCAATATCTGGCTCAATATCTGGCTCAATATCTAGCTCAATATCTAGCTCAATATCTTGCTCAATATCTTGCTCAATATCTTGCTCAATATCTTGCTCAATGTATGGCTCAATATCTTGCTCAATATCTGGCTCAATATCTTGGTCAATATCTGGCTCAATATCTTGCTCAATATCTTGCTCAATATCTTGTTCAAGCCTGCTATAATTATTTGTATTTGATAAAATGTATATAAGTGTAGACGGTGACTGTATATATATATATGAGAGTATAGGTTCATGTGCATATATTTGCATATATCCGTAAATATATGTGTATATACCTACCTGTGTTTAAGCGTGCGTATGTCTATCGTGTATATTTATACACTTTTGCCTGACCTATGTATGTATATTCGTATTTATACAAAAGTACGTTAAATATTTCGTTTGTGTTAAGATGTTGAATTATAGAAGAAGGTGTTTGATACAGTCTGGAAGAGATGATCAGAGGGGAAATATAGCAAAAGAAGGAAGAGACATGGTCACTAATAAGAGAACTAAGAAACACGAAGACTAGATGTAGTTAAGAGCAAGGAAACATAGTGAAGGGGTTGGGGCGCATGTTGTTGCTGGTGTTGGTAGTGAAGGTCATAGAGATGTTGATGGGGATAGTGTTATTAATGATGATGGTGATGATGATGATGGTGATGAGGATGATGGTAATGATGGCGATGATGATGATGATGATGATGACGATGGTGGTGATGATGGTGATGATGACGATGATGATGATGATGACGACGACGATGACGATGATGATGATGATGAGTGGGAGAAGGAAGTAGAGAATGACGATATGGATTGTGATGTGGATAATGTGGATGATGTGGATGATGATGATAATGCTGCTGGTGATAATGATGTTGTTTCTGAGTGTTGTTGATAAGTATAGATGTATTTAGACGTGTGAATTGTGCTGGTAGCCTGTACAGTGATGATGATGGGCCACACTGACGTTGTTGTGGCTCCGTAATTAGCAGCAAGCTTCAAACGTAAGTTATCAATGTCAGAATTTTGACAGCAATATTTTCTCTACCACCATCTCATTTCACTGTCGTCATCCCCTCTGTCACTTGCTCTCCCTTCCCTCCTAGCCTATAATCTACCCATCAACTATCTATCTACAACCCCCATGTTCTCACATTGCTCATCCACCAACAGCCATCTTCATATCTCCGTGTCCCTCCGCTCCATCTTACAACACCTCATCTTCTATCTCTGTCTTTACTGTTCACCATAACAGTTACCCTCCTAACTCCTCCCTCCCTCTTATTTTAACATACCCTCTTACCGCTGTTTCCTTGCTCTTAACTACTGCCTCACCCTCCCCTTCATCATCATCATCATCATAATCATCATCATCGTCATCACCGTCATCAACGTCATCATCATCAACAGTATCCTCATCAACATATTTATTACCTTCGCCACCAACAGCACCAACAACAATAATAACGCCACCAATACCACGTTCATAATCCCTATCATCATCCCCTCCCTGCCATCATCATCATCATCATTACAACCAGCTCACCCTAACAAATTTCTCTACAAGCAATTACAAGTACTTATAATCTAGTCCAATACGTGACCCCACTACATGATCATCATACCTGCTAAAGATAGCAACAACCTCTTTAAATCAGACATTACTGACTTAAATGTAGAAAATACATCGTAAGAAATATATATTTGAAAACAAACGCCAGGATGATCACATTTGGAACGTCTTTAAACATATTCTGTTCCTTCAAGGTTTACCTGGGCCTGTGGTCAGAGACAATCGATCGACTTTCGTCAAATCGGACCGAGGAAACAATGTTTCCATTGATCTTTCCAATTGATAATACTATCTATCGATCGCAACTCCAGGTAGAAGGAGAAACGTGAAATAAAGTGTCTTGCTCAAGGACATAACACATCACTCGATCCGGGAATCGAATGCATAACCTCAGGATTGCGAATCCAATTCTCTAACCACTCAGCTACACATGACTTCACACAACTGTGGTTAAACAAAAACAACTATATAACTATGTGCACAACCTCCACAATATAACCAGCGCGCGCCAACCCGTCTACTGACAATCCACTAACCTCATACCACAGCCCATCCCACTAAATAACCATAACCACCACCATATCATCACATCCACACCCACATACTCTACACGCCAAGGCCAACCCACCACCACCACACCACAGCCCACCTCATCCATCGACCGTCACCAACATCTCACCATCACACCCACCCCATATACACTACAGGCCAGTACATCGCCTTGATCCCTCCCACCAATCAAAACAACTCATTTTGTCAAACTCTTGAAACTCTGACTTTACCACATAGCATGTATTTCATTTTCTCATAGCATTTTAAGAGGGTCCGTCGAGCTGCCGATTATTGAGTCGGGTAGGATCGATATAGATCGAACCTTGAGCTGATCAGCGGCGAAACGCGCGTCACCTATCAATAAATGCAATGAAGGAATAATCAATCGTCCTTTTTATCCTTTCTATATATATATATATATATTTACACACACACACACACACACACACACACACACACACACACACACACACACACACACTTATATATATATATGTATGTGTGTGTGTTATTTTATTGGTAGCTTCAAATACGAGACGGTGTGTACAGATGGCATGGTCTGATAAATAAATTTGAAAAAACCTATTATATCGTATATATTACTTTTTAGTGTTGTACTACGATAGAGAGATATATACCAACATTCAATGTCACAGTGAGTGGTGTGATGCTTGGATACGCACAGGGCGGTGTATTAGCAGTATCGGTAGAGGGTCGGATGCCATGTTTTGCAGCATAGAGTTACGGCCCTTTATGATCTGAGTTGAAATCCCTCCGAGTTTAACTTTGCCTTTCACCCTTACGGAGTTGATAAAATAAAGTATCAGTAATGTACTGAGTAATTGCTGGCCTTGTGCCAAAAGTAGAAACAATTATATAAATCAAAATGTTTTCCCTTCGTATAACGGCAATATACATTTAACCCTGGGAAGGTCAGGTAATGTAACATGGTTAGCATGAACTCTTAACTCCTGAAGGATTCCTAATAGTTTTTATTGTATGTTTCATTGTTAACAACTTCAATATGGCGGCGAATTGGCAGAGTTGTTGGATCGTCGGATATAGTGTTTGTGATATTGGTTCCAGTTCCCAGATTAAATCCTGATTAAACCCAGAGTAAATCCAGATTAAACCCAGATTAAACCCAGATTAAATCTAGATTAAACCCAGATTAAATCCTGATTAAACCCAGATTAAATCTCGTCGGGGTCAACTTTTCCTTCATCATTTCGAGATCAATAAAAAGTATCAGTCAAGATCTAAAGACAATTCATACGCCTCCTCTCTCTCTCTCTCTCTCTCTCTCTCTCTCTCTCTCTCTATCTATCTATCTATCCCTCAATCAGTTTTTCCAAACCTCTTTCCCCCAGGAAGAAGTCGCGTCTGTTCAGATATATACAGGACTTAAATGCCAAATGGCACCCCTATGACTCTATCTGTTCAGGACCCAAGGATAGATATATTGATGGATCATAGGAATGAAATCCAGCCAAGTTCTCTTTTATACGTACTTATCATTGCTACCACACCCCCATCATCATCATCATTACTCAGACTGTTCAGCACACCTACACTAATCTGCTGAAGCTATTCTGAAACTCTACATAGAATATATTTCTTTTTTTACGTATTTTCTATTTTGTTATCGATTATATTTTTCGTAGAATATGGACACTTCTTAAGAGACATATCTTTTGAAATTCCCATATAGAAGTTGTACATGTTAGTTCTCTCCTTCGATATTTTGCTTCACTGCTCACAGCTCTCCTATAATTATAGTGAGTATTTTTGTATCTATATTTCGCTTTTTGAATTTTCTATTTCTAGGCTTTTGTATTGAAGAGATTTAAGCTCCTACTGGAAACCTATTGTCAGTTGAGCAGGCTGCTTCCATAAGTTTTACAGGACCTTCTTATCTTTTCTTTTACATATCAGGTGAGTTTGTACATCTCTATTTATATATATTTGCATATCCTAGAGAATCATATATTTTCTCGAAGCATCTTCGTATTTTGAAATATTTTGAAATTGATATAGATAGCAACCTTGTGATATATAATGATCGATCTTGGAGCGTCCAATTAGGTTTACCTAATCACTATGGGGCTGAGGTTCTCATCATATTCACCACGATTGAAACAATAAATGTTGATATTTACCTTCAGTATATAATCTAAATTGAACTGATAATCAGGTGTTACTGGTCCCAAGGATTGGTTAGAGAGCCATCAGTTTCATTTAAAGTATATTTAACTCAGTTTAGATCGATATTGATCTAAAAATACTTCTTTAAATTTCTCTTGTCATACCTGGGAAAAAAGTGTTCACACCACTTATGAATTTAGTTTATGGAGGTGGTTTCTGTCTAATAATTTGTGCTTATTTTGTCGACTTCAGTCGCGAATGTCGTTGTTATTGTGTTCGTAAAACGATAATATAACCGTAGCTCATTCCTCATAGAAAGATGTTTATTAAATCAATATATTTGAATATCGCGGGTCCATTCATAGAGAAGGTCCAGGACTAGGTTTGTTAAGCGAGGATGAAGAGTGTCGTAACATTTCTAGCTTCCTCTATGACAGTAGACAAGACAAAGGCAACAACAACTACAATAGCAACAACAGTGACAACAGCAACAACAGTGACAACAGTGACAACAGCAACAACAGTGACAATAGCAACAACAGTGATAATAGCAACAACAATGACAATAGCAACAACAGTGACAATAGCAACAACAGCGACAACAGTGAGAAAAACACTACATAGTAGACCAAATATAAATAGTTATATATATATATATATATATATATATATATATATATATATATATATATATATATATATATATATATATATATATATATATATATATATATATATATACATATGTATATATATATATATATATATATATGTATATATAAATATGTGTATGTTCGTGTAATTTCTCTTTCTGCTATTATCTGCCTCTCAGAGATACATACAGATATAGATACACATACATACATATACACATGCATACATATACACATACTACATACATGTACACATGCATACATATACACATACACATTCACGAAATACATACAGACACTCACACAGAAATATATCTTGATAAATGTGTGCACTTATGATCTCCGACTGCAGATACATGGCAATCACTTAGAAACGGATGAAAAATGTTTTCATGTTTGCGTGTAACTATATAACCTTCATATTGTTATGCATCTATGCCTGTATGTATAAACGCATAGACATAAGTATGAATATATATATATATTTGTGTATGTGTGTCTAGTTTTGTATCTAAGTGTGTGTGAGCGTGTGTGCATGTGCGTTTGTATGTCTGCTATTGCTGAGTAAAGATCAATGAAATTTGAAGGAAAACGAATTATTCCCGTTGCAGTCATGTTAAGAAGTACTCAAACCAGAGCTTTTTACATCTCAGCTATTTCAAGTAAAAGCCAAAAGCAGGTTTTCAAGTGGTCTTCCCGCACCCGGCCCCATCTCCATACTCAGTCACACACATAAATGTAGACATATGCAAATATACAGTATATTTACTTACAAACCCTATATACACGCGTATGCACATACCGTTTTCAACAATCTCTATTCTTGTCAGCGATGTTATGTTATATACTAAGGTATATTATGATGCTACAGATGTTGCTGATACATTAACCACTGTCAGACATTTTATGAAAAATGCCAATTACCATCAGAAATCCTGACTTTTGCAACGTAAAAATTGCACAGCACATCGAAAATAAAAACTTTTATACGTCCTGTTGATTGCCAACTTCCTTTATATTGACATGGTTTTACATGTAAGCGATACATTTTTGGTCAGTGTAGTTACAGTTTAGTTGGCTAACTGACTGGCTAGGAATGAATTTCATAGCTACTTTTTCTCCATCAGACTTCTCTATCCTGGTTATAACAGATTGTAAAACGCCCTACTTGAGTTTTGCGATTCGGAAAGATCTGACGTACTCTGTTCAAATTATCAATACCATTAACCGAACTAAACCGTGCTTTTCTATCCAACTTCAAGTAATCCTGCCTGTTGAAGCATCTTCTGCCTTTAATCTGTACTTTTAGTTTTGTTTCTTGCTTTTTTTTTTTTTGCTCTTAATCTTTGCTCTTTTCACTAAATTGTTCATAGTATTTTTTGTGTCTTTTATTTTTCTTGTTTCCAATCATCTAAGTTTGTATTCTCTATTTCTCTCTCCTCTCTCTATTTTTCTGCCCTCTCTCTATTTCTCTGCCTCTCTCTATTTCTCTTTCATACTTACAGCATATATTTGTTCTCACTATATCTTTAAACTCTGTCTCATTCTCTTTGATTTCATTCTTCCTCTAACTCTCTTCTCTTCTCTTTTCTTCCTCAAACATACACATACATACTTCTTAAATTCTTTCTTAAGTCCTGTATTTTCTTTTTCCCTTATCTATTTCCTTACCTGTATTCTACTTACTATAAGGATTTGGCAAGCTGATTTTAAATATCATTGGGGTTGACATTGCAGTTTTTACCCTCAATGGGCTCGATAAAGTTTTACCAGTCAATTACAGATATCGATTCACTTGACTATATCATTTCTCTGAACTTTCTAGCTTTTTTTCGTCAATATAATTTTGGTAAGGGCGAGCAGCGAATGGAATGATAGTACAAGATAAGCCCTGGATAAGTTAATAGCAATGATTCATGTGTGTGTGTGGGGGGGGGGGATATGTGCGGTGACATTGTAACAATCACCTACCCATTGTTAGACTTCTAACTTCATACCTCAGGTGCTGCAGTGAATACTTCTACTCTCAATAGTCACGCCCAGAGAATACACTTAAACTATAGCTAATAATCTACATACTATCGCCAATTCAATTGACTCTACTCAATCCCTTTGTGCTTAATTAAAACAAATCTGTATCAGTAAAATAAAGTGCCAGCCTAAACGGTATTATTTCAGTTTTAGATACACGTTTCAATTCTATAATTCTTGAATGGTAGACTTAATCCGTCACCCTGTTTAACACTATCACATGGCTCAGGGATGGTTTTAGCCGGGTTTATTCTGTTAGAAGCTTTTGAGAGGCTTTCCGTTTTGAGCATAAATTCTTCCCTTCCTCTTACCAATCATGGTTGTCCTGAAAAGGTCCACTGGTCGCTGAACTTCCTCTTTTGACTAAGCTATTAAAAATTAAAAAACCTTTTAAATAAAATACATACAAGTAATACAGTTAAACTGTTACGTGAATAAACTATTCAGTCGACCCTGCTATGTATAGTGTTTAGTCGAGGGGAGAAAGTTAGTGGCCATGATTCTTTTCAAGATCTTCAACTTAATGACGGGAGATCGAAAGGAAGGTATCCTCAAATCAGAGACGTGTTCCGTGTGCTTGCAAGAGCTTGGCCGCCACTAAAGACAGAGATTTAACTCGTATCACCTGCAAAGTTGAGGACACCCAAGAGATGGCAACATGAATGGACCTGTTATTTTTATCTAAAGACATTTTTTCCAATTCCATCCCGCCCGTCCCCTCAATCTATTTTATTTCTCATTCTTTCTCCTGATGAAGGACTAGCGTCCGAAACGTTAAGACCCTCTTCCTGCTATATCAAGCGTTAACCTAATATATACCTTCCATATACTGTACCGATTGTGTTGTTATTTCTGTTTACCTTTTACATATATATATATATATATATATATATATATATATATATATATATATATATATATATATATATATGTGTGTGTGTGTGTCTGTGTGTGTATTATATATATATATATATATATTTATATATATATGTGTGTGTGTGTGTTTGTGTTATATATATATATATATATATATATATATATATATATATATATATATATATATATATATATATATATATATATATATATACATATATATGTGTGTGTGTGTTTGTGTGTTTGTGAGTGAGTGAGCTTGAGTGTACGTTATATGGGCGTGGACCGAATATAAAGCCGAGGTAGGATCTTGAACTGAGGACCATTCGGTCAGGAATCCTTAACCCTGTTGGCCAGCTGTAGTTAATGCTAAAATATAAGTCGTTAAAGATATAGAAATTAACCAAACGTAAAAGCTAGCATGGAAATGTTTAGCATAAGAAATGCATCATGTTGAATATATCTCCGGAGGCAGGAAAATGATGAGGACATCAAGTCTAGTAAACCAAAAACAAACCGATGAGGCAACGGATAGGATGAATAAAGTTTGAGCCTGGCAAAAAACAGGTGCCTTGAAGGTCGTATTTCTTTTCGGCTACGCTTCTTAATCTTTCTGTTTACGCTCGAGGAATTCCTGTCGTGTTGCGTTAGCAAGCCTCACTTCTCTCAAGTCCTCTGGTGGACGACCTGTCTAGTCGGTTTTTAAATGGCTTACTTTCACCGGTTGATTGTTTGGTTGTTTGAATGGTATTACTCCAAAGTCTGTTTGGATGTCTTGATAGTTGAAGGGTTAGATATTTGTAATTACTGACGGGTTCGTGGGTTAGTTGGTGTCAATAATATAACATTTATCTGCTTGTATGATTGCCTTTCTTGACTTAGCAACACAGAGTACTGAATGGAATGATAGCACGATAAAAGCGTTGGCTAAACCAGCCGAGATCGAAGGCCTGGTAGCTCATTAAATTAAGAAAATGCAGTCTAATGTGTCTGGTTGTCAAACAAATAATAGAGCGTTCTATTATCTGATTATTTTGGAGAATGAATAGAATTACCCATATTTAATAATTTATTGAAAAGCAGAGCATTCTTTTGCATCTCATTGCTTGAAAAACTCCGTTCCTTTACAGATATTTCCAAAGAGTCCATCACAGGTTCGATACATTTTTGACGGTGAGGTTGACAAAGGACTGGTTGTAACAAATATTACAAAGAACTACTATCAATGGACACAAGGTTTTATACACAGACGTTAACGAAAATATATATACATAAATACATATATTCTGCAGTCTCTTTATACGAAATATAGCGCACATGACATTAGTCAAATAGAGACAGGTTATTTTAAAAGAAACTAACCCCTAATCTACTTGGCTGCAATACAACCGTCACCATTATTCACATTCGAATAAACATCCAGGCCACCGATGTTGTGCAAGGGAAAGTCATTGGTTGATACAGCTTGGCATCAGTGACACCGCAATACTTTTCTGTAGCTGACTAAACTGGATCAACGTGGAAAATAGTATATTGCTCAAGGACACAACGCATCACCCGTTCCGGGAATCGAACTCAAAACTTTCCGATTGCATGCCCAACGGTCTAACCACTAAGCCATGTGTCTTCAAAATATGTTTAATGTAGAAACGTTGAAAACTGTTCTTGGTGTAGTTATCCTATTTACGTTGTTCTGCAGCAAAGGTAGTCGCTGTTGCACATTTTTATTTGCTATGCTAAGACATTCTAAGACTCTTTGTCTCTGTCAGGAATTTGAATATCTCTTTACATATGTTTCCGTGAAGTAACCTGTGATAAACTGCATGATAAGAATTTGAATTACTGATAAGAAAAAAAAAGCACACAAGATTGAAATATCGCTGGCAACTGAGACTTTATTTTCAAACTAAGAGTTGATAGTCTACCTGACCTCATCAGGAGACTTCTTGATTACTCGGTCAAAGGTCTACCTATAAAAATATCGTCTTCGCTGCTCTGCTTTAGAAACTAAGTATCTAAAAAAGACACTTTATATTCGATTATTTATTTTACAAAGCGGCAATTTAGTACTACGAAGTTTTACAATTCTTGATCAGTAAAAAATCAATAGTCTTCGAATCTTTTGGTAGTTGGATGGAAATCTACTTTTTCCATTCCAATCATGTGCAGAAATCTGCCACAGAGATCGATAGTGTCAATACTATTATATTTATTGTCCATAAATAATTGTTGCTACTTTTGGCACAAGGCCAGCAATTACCCCAGTGCATTACTGGTGCTTTGTTTTATCGACCCCGTAAGTATGAAAGGTAAAGTTAATCTCGGTGGGATTTGAACTCAGAACGGAAAGTGCCTTAACTCTATGCTGTAAAAGCATGGTGTCTGCCGCTCTACCGATACTGCCAATCGACCGCCTATAAATTATATACTATAAGGTATATCCCCAGAGAAAAAAGTAGCATAAAAGTCGCTCTCCATGTCCGCATTCATTTAGTTTTAGCCACCTCATGGATCCAATAGTTCAACACGCGTCACTACTCAATAAACACAATGAAGACATAACACATCGTCCTTTTTATTATTATTATTATTGGTGGATTAGCAGTATCGGTAGAGGGTCGGACGCCATGCTTGGAAGCATAAAGTTACGCCCCTTTACGGTCTGAGTTCAAATCCCACCGAGGTTAACTTTACCTTTCATCCTTACGGGGTCGATAAAATAAAGTACCAGTAATGAACTGTGATAATTGCTGGCCTTGTGCCAAAAGTAGAAGCAATTATTATTATTATTACACACCCACATATATATATATTTATATAAATGTATATATATATAGATACACACACATTATATATATATATATATGTAAATATATATGTGTGTATGTATATATGTATATACATGTATATATATATATATATATATATATATATATATATATATATATATATATGTATATGTGTATATATATATATTTGTGTGTGTGTGTGTGTGTGTGTATATATATATATATATATACATATATGTGTGTGCATGTGTATGAGAGTGTATGCGGGTTTTTCTGGATGCAGTTTTTACGGTTGTTTGTTTGTGTAGCAATTAGTTTCAGGATCTGTGTAGACGTATGCCAACTTGTAATATTTCTGAAAGTGAAAAATCAACTAAAGGCTTAATCACCAAAAACTTGCACAGTAGCACGTAGGTGTTATCACGTCATGCGTGTGCCTTGCTTGCCTGTTTTAATACATAGAAGATAAGACATGTTGGTACATGTGGCACTACGATTCACATTCTATCTTTAAATATATACATATATGTGCTCCAGCGTACGTGTGTGTGTATGAGTGTACTTGTGTGTGTATATTTCTATGTGTGTGTGTATTATCACAGGCACACTTGCTAATGTATTTCTTTCTTTTTTCGTGTAGCTTACATTACATTACACAAAGAATTTACAATTTTACAATTTTGTTTTAAATATTGATTTTTTACCTTCGCAGCAACAATTATATAACACTAAAGGAATGAAGATGATGTAACATTCATGCCGTTGCAGGAGATATCTTGTCGAAAATTAAAAGACATCCAGTTAAATTTCCTTTCAATGGTTTTACTGATTTAGAAACGTTGAATGGAATAAACGATCTGTAATCATACTTTAGATACACAACCTAAAGTATTAATTTATAGTGTGAAATATTGATTTATAGTGTGAAATATTGATCGATAATGTGAAGTCTAATGGTTTCTTGATAATCTTGTGTTCTGGTTGTCTCGATTAAGAAGGTCTAAGATGAAAGACATTGTATCTGACATTTACTGATATTTCTGTAACAGATCGAACGGGGACAATGAACATTCCTTTCTTTATCAATTAAACCACTAGATCGATAAATTAATATGTAAATGTATGAATTTCCACAGACACGTGTATTATTAACATTCTGTCGTTTAACCTCACTATTTTTAATTTAAATGTCCAACTCCGCTCGCCACTTTCTGAACATGTGACAATATCTCAACCCCAAATTTGCCTGCAAATCACTTTAAAACATCTTACATGTGCAAAATTTACAAACAAAAAAATCTACATGTGAGAAATTTAGAAAAAAAAACAAAAAAAAAAACATCGGTGCAAACACAGTGAAGGATTTATGTATAAGAACGAAATCAACAATAACAATAAAAGATTAATAAACGAAAGTAATGTAAAGTGTGATGTGCTCATGCATAGAGATGCTATTAAATAGCTTAGAACGATGGTAAATGAAGTTGCCATCAGCGCTTCAAAGTCCAATCTCCCGGCTATGTATACTGTTTATTAATAAAGGGGATAAATTCGTGTCTAATATAAGCTGTAAGCCATAGATGTTCAAGAAAGAAATAGTTGGATTGTTCATATTTTTCTTCTCCACAAATTCATAAAATGTAAAGCAATGTGAACCCCAATGAAATTTGAACTCAGAAACAAGGAACCAGAAGCATTTTGTCCGATGCAATAACAGTAATAATAAAACTTAGCAACTAAATAGATAAAGAGATAGATAAGATGAAATAAGCATGAAATTGACGTCGACGACTGTCATGTCATTTTTATCGATAACTAAACCTGGTGTGTGTATGTACTTGATAAGCCGACACAAGCCGACAACACACCGGAAGCTTGGTTACGGCCATATTTCCTAGATCCAGTAAACGCTCCAGTGAGAGCACGTTTTAAAAAATAAGCGAATTTAAATTATACAACAGTAACAAAAACAATAATAATATTAGTAATAGTAATAATAATACTAAAAATAATAACAATGATGAAAACGAGAACAACAACGACAACAACATAAATAACAATAATAATTAGATAAGGTAAAATAAGATAAAAATACACGTGGGGTCAACTAAGGTGTCCTGTTGAACTGATACACGCGTCACCCACAAAAAGCTATTTGCTGGCACACTTCCCTTTATGAAGATTATTTATTGCTTCAGCTCACAACATACCCTAACGCAAACTCACACACGTATGAGTATATATATATATAATATATATAAATATATATATATATATATATACACACACATATATACATACACACATACACACACACACATATATATATATATATATAAATAAATATATATATATATATATATATATATATATGTATATATGTATATATATATATATATAGAGAGATAGATAGATATGTATACATACATGCATATACACATACATACACATGTGTGTATGTATGTGTATATGCATGTACGTATGTATGTATGTATGTTATTCTGTATGAAATGCGAGGTCACTGATTGTACATGATCCTGAATCGAACACGTGGGAAGGATTCTAATGAAACACATCTGGACGGATATGAGGGCATTGGGCACCTTTGCCACGAACAAAACTCGCTACACCCTCCAGCTCTCATCTATCCACCCACGGACCTCTCCCCTCTACTCCAGACACCATTTTCCGCTTCAATTCAGAAAGATATAACCAATAAATAAATAGAGTATATAAATTATATATAATAAATTTAAAACGAAAAATTCAAAAAGAACGAAAGTATAGCCCCACCGTGTCTCCTCAGAGGAATTTTACAGTCTGAACTATTCCCTAGTATCAGGCAATATTTGCAGTATATACGTATATATAGTTATGCTCTATTTATATATACCCGTGATGTGTGCATGTATTTGTTCTCTAGTCTATCCTGTCTTGCAGCACAGAATATAAGATAATTAGAAAACTGTTTACGATAGTGATGAAACTGTGGAGAGAAAGTGAGAGAGTATATATATGAGAGGGATAAGAAAAGATATAGAAATAGTGAGAGAGGGGGATATCTTAGATGAGTGAAAGACAGTCAGGAATACAAGGAGTAAATAAATGAGGAAATAAATAAATAAATAGATGTAGAAAGATAGATACATAGATGGTATGTTATGGCCCCGTGACTCCCGAGGTGCCATATTGATATACTGAATTTCTAGGACATTTTCAAAAACTTGGCGGAGCCCCTCTCCCCTCCATGTTTGAATACAACAGATTTCTTCCTGAGAATGATAGATCATAAAGAGTCAGGGAATGGAAGTGAAATGGGGATATAGAGGAAGAATCAAACCCAGAACTTGATTGATATTTTTTTTATTGACACCGAATGGTCGAAAAGCAATGTTAACCTTGGCAGGATTTGAACCAAGAGAGCAGAGAGCCAGAACGAATTGCCCGTAGCTCTCCATCAGACGTTCTAACAACTCCACCAATTCTTTACATCAGATACATAGATAGATGGCAGCAAAGGAAATACAACGCATGTTTAAAAAACCCTTTTAGAAAGCTATGAAAGGTTAGTAGGTCCCAATTGAGCACACAACTCTACACAATGTTTCTCTACACATGTTTCTCTACACATGTTTCTCTACACATGTTTCTCTACACAATGTATATTAGACGAAATTATCCGGCTAAAATTCTAAGATTAAATTAATCTTGCAGAATAGGTGGCGAGAAGAGAGTATTTACTGTCATCAGATAGAATATCTTGCGTTTTGTGTCTTGTTTTCTGTGATCTGAGTTCAAGTTTCACAGACATCAACTTTTGGTATATATATATATATTTAATATTAAGCTAGAATTTGTGAGATATCAATCTTTATCAGTCGCAACGTAGTGCCAATGATCGTTTATGCCAGTTTTACCCTCTTTGTGTACAATATTGTATATTTACTCAGTGACTAACCCACCATTACTTCCCCATGTACGAAGAGTGTATCTTTCGCAGTACAGGTTTAATAACACCGATTATGTTCGGAGTTGTTTCTTGCGCTTCCTCTTATCATTTAACTTTCATTTGTTTTTCGGCTGTCTCTTTTTCACAGCATAATTAGTTCTAATTAGTTTTTCATATGATTACTGCGTTTTATATTTTTAATATCTTATCGCTTAAGCTTCATATATTTTTTCAAATAATATGAAAGAAAAATCTTTTAATTTCGTTAATTGTTTGGTAATTATCATCATCAATTCTCATAAATCTTAAGCAATTATGTGAACACATGATTGAGTTATGAGACAGGAATATTTCTGTTAAAAGAAGCATTATTCCCTGGAGTAGAGAAAGTTATCATTATAGTGAGTCACGAACAAAGAAAA
>OZ024758.1:972610-980110 GCA_964016885.1 Eledone cirrhosa
CTCAGACAATAAGAATGTTTGGTTGTTTCTTGGTCTCTCTTTACCCTACTCAGACAATAAGAATGTTTGGTTGTTTCTTGGTCTCTCTTTACCCTACTCAGACAATAAGAATGTTTGGTTGTTTCTTGGTCTCTCTTTACCCTACTCAGACAATAACAATGTTTGGTTGTTTCTTGGTCTCTCTTTACCCTACTCAGACAATAAGAATGTTTGGTTGTTTCTTGGTCTCTCTTTACCCTACTCAGACAATAACAATGTTTGGTTGTTTCTTGGTCTCTCTTTACCCTACTCAGACAATAACAATGTTTGGTTGTTTCTTGGTCTCTCTTTACCCTACTCAGACAATAACAATGTTTGGTTGTTTCTTGGTCTCTCTTTACCCTACTCAGACAATAACAATGTTTGGTTGTTTCTTGGTCTCTCTTTACCCTACTCAGACAATAACAATGTTTGGTTGTTTCTTGGTCTCTCTTTACCCTACTCAGACAATAACAATGTTTGTTTGTTTCTTGGTCTCTCTTTACCCTACTCAGACAATAAGAATGTTTGGTTGTTTCTTGGTCTCTCTTTACCCTACTCAGACAATAACAATGTTTGGTTGTTTCTTGGTCTCTCTTTACCCTACTCAGACAATAAGAATGTTTGGTTGTTTCTTGGTCTCTCTTTACCCTACTCAGACAATAACAATGTTTGGTTGTTTCTTGGTCTCTCTTTACTCAGGCAATAACCCGTTACATTTCAACTCCAGCCAAACGTTATGAAAGAAGCTTTCAATATTCATATTTCAGTAAATCTCAAGGTTTTCCTCCCCTTGTTTTCTATGTCAATATATTATATCAGAGCTTCTCAAAGTGAACGCTACCGCCTCCTGGGGGCATTGAGAAGGTCCGGAGGGTGCTGTGGCCTAAGGAAGCGGTAGAGATGATATAATAATATATCAAATATAAAATGATACATATTATATATATATATAGTAAAATAAAGAATATATATATAATATTTATTTATACATAGTATATATTATATTGTTTATTATATATAATATATACTTATACCACCACTACCACCACAACCACCACTAAAACAACCATCACCACTGATGCCACCACTAAAACAACCACCACCACCACCACCACGAAAATAACCACCAACACCACCACCACCACTAATACCACCACCACTAAAACCACCACCAGACAATGTCGACAAATTTAGCCTCAAACCACTCACTTCTATTCCCAGCTATATACCGCCTATTCTAAAGGATAGATTCGTCGTTGTTAGAGTAGTTGTACTGGTGTTTCTCACTTGAAGTATCCTGTATGTCGAGGTTGGTCTTGATATGGTTGTTGCTGTTATTATTGTTGTCCTCTTTGTTCTGCAACTGTTGTTATTGCTGTTTCAGTTCTGGTGTTGTTGTTGCCTGGAAGTCATTGAGATCACACTTCAATATCGACTGAGCAAAGGACACAAAGTAAGTAAAATAAAAGATAACCAGAGAGAGAGAGGGAGAAAGAGAGAGAGGGGGGGGGGGGTAACGAGATAAACAGAGAGAAAAGCATACAGGCACAACATAAGTGTGTGTACACGATATAGGTGTATGTGTGTATATATACACACATAAATATATGCATACATACACTCATACTTATATATATATATATATATATATATATATATATATATATATATATATATATATATATATATATATATATATATATACGTATATATATGCATGTGTGTGTGTAAGTGTATATATACATACATATATATATATATAAACATATATACATATTAAGATATATATGCCGACGGCTATGCTTAAACCGTTTCGATCGGAAATTGAATTAAATGGGTTGTATTAATTTCTGCCATCGACCATAGACCAGGCTTGTGTCTTCATTGACAAGTGGGAAGGTATATTAAGGTGGAAGAGGAAAGTGCTACGCACACGTATATGCATATATATACACACACACTCACACACACACACACACATATTTATTGAAGTCTCAGGGTATGATGACTTTGTCATAAACTTGGATACCTTGCAGAATATCCTTCAGATTTTAATACAACGTGTCCTTGTCCCGAGGATCTGCCTGAAGAGTCGGAGCATAGGCGCAAATAAATGTGACATGAAGAGGACGTTACATGGATATGATGCGGTCACGGTGGCCTATTGGGTGGTGAGAGAGTTTGGAGACAATGGAAGCTCTGACTATAAAGCCGACTCTTTCAAGACGTTTCTCGTTCTTTGAATATTGTGTATGAGGGCAACATTAGTTGAATGTTGAACAATTTAATTTTTGTTTATTCCGATTTCAAATATCTCATTTGATATTTACCCTTCCTTTCTTTCTCGATGAATTAAATTTCACTAAAATACTGGCCATGTAAAACAACAACGTCTCACCTGCGAATACGTGAAGGGTTGTGCCAATTTTAACAAATTCTACATCACCAATGTCAAATTTGTCTATTTTCATTTGCGGCTCTATAAAACCATAGCCAATAAAATGATATTCGTTTGTACAAGAATCCGTTAAAAATTTCATAGCCTGAGGTTCATTGTCTAAGCAAGATATTCCCATGGAATGACCAAATGCGCGAGCTTTATTTTTCAACATAGTCCTTTGAAAGAAACAATGTAGTTATTAATAAGTTATTATTAAGTAGAGTTGAAATTCATGTACGCAAGAATTCACAGCTCTAACATCACTCCTCATGGTCAGTCTATGACCTTTCAGCCGATCCTCGCATATGTTCTCATCTCTCCTCAAATATATGAAGCCTTGCTGTACTTTATTATTAGAATATATTTAAAGTACCGGAACTAATTAATGTTTTACTGTAAATCGTCCGACGGTATGAGACCCAATCTGATTGAGGTCAGATTTGTCAACACGCCTGTGTCTATAACAGGCATGTCAAACATGCGGCCATTTACAAGCACAGCTGCGGCCCGCACAAAGGTTTTTACAGCGTGAACATGTTTTATCTTTGTGATATAAAATTAAATAAATTAGTTGTAATGTCGTGTGTGGGCCTCAGACAACACATATGTGACCCATGTGGGCCTCAGACAACACATATGTGACCCATGTGGCCGTCGGGGGATCTTCAGTTTGACATGCCTGGTCTAGACTATATTTTAACCAGTATTTTAACCAGTAATCCATGTTTCATTTCTGTCGCACCTCATTCCCCCCTCTCTCTTTCTCTCTATGATATTTGAATCTACTATCATTTGGGCTTACCTTATCAGTATATATATTTTGCAAGTCAGTTAGATTCAAACTTACAAGGATTGGCATTATATGTATATATATATATATATATATATATATATATATATATATATATATATATATAGTTATATATATATATATATATATTGTTATATTTGGGGAGGGTCATATTGTTGTAATAATATTGCCAGAAATAATAACAGAACACACTCACTGTTTGGTTTGTTTTCGCTTCCGTATTTTTATACCTCCATATATATATATATATATATATATATATATATATATATATATATATATATATATATATATATATATATATATATATATATATATATATATATATATTGCTTGTTTGCTAAAACAATTAAATTAAATTAATTCAACAGCTAAACACACATAGGAATAATAAGGTTGTTACTAAAGAGCCACAAGATTAACAAGTCGACCCTAAATATGACTAATAGCTCTAGGAAAGCCATGAACGACACCACATCTTTTTAACTTTGATTTTGAAAGTAGGTTTATAATTATTAATTTTCATAATATTTTTGTATCTGTCTCAGTGGCCTAGCGGTAGATACTAGAGGTGGGTGTGATCCGGGTATGAGGTTCGGTCCTAGTCGGGAGTAGGCTTCCCGGTAAACCATTTCAGTTTTTTTTTTATATGGGTTGTAAAATAAAAACTGAATAACATTACATGTATCTCTTGACCAGGATTGAACCCAAGACCAGGATCTCCACCGTCCCTAGAACCTACCGATAGGCCACGGAGACAACTACGAAAGTCTCATGAAAATTCATACTTATAAACCTACTTTCAAAATTTTCAATACAAAATGATGTGGTGTCGTTCATGTCTTTCTTAATGTTATTGCTCCTACTTAAGGTCAACTTCTAAATCTATGTTCCATAAACTACATCGTTTTGTTTCTCATCTATCTAGACTATATTTTAAGCTGTAATCCATGTTTCATTTCTGTTGCACCTCATCCCCCCCCCTCTCTTTCTCTCTGTTTCTCATCTAACTATATCAGGTATGTTAAACATGCGGCCTTTTACAAGCACACCTTGGGCCTGCAGAAAGGTTTTTACAGCGTGAACATGTTTTATCTTGGTAATGTAAAATAAATAAAATGAGTTGTGATGTGTGCAATTAGTTGTCATGTGTGGGCATCAGACAACACGTGACCCATGTGGCCCTCGGGCGACTCTCAGTTTAACATGCCTGGTCTATAATATAAAGTACCAGTTACTTTGATTGTCGTATCTTTTCTCCTGATATTGCTGTCCTTGAGTGTAATTTAGAAACTATTATTGGAAAGTCGTTCGAAGGTCTGGCCTTATACCTACCCGTATTTCATCTAGCTCTTTAAGGTCTGGCCTTATACCTACCCGTATTTCATCTAGCTCTTTAAGGTCTGGCCTTATACCTACCCGTATTTCATCTAGCTCTTTAAGGTCTGGCCTTATACCTACCCGTATTTCATCTAGCTCTTTAAGGTCTGGCCTTATACCTACCCGTATTTCATCTAGCTCTTTAAGGTCTGGCCTTATACCTACCCGTATTTCATCTAGCTCTTTAAGGTCTGGCCTTATACCTACCCGTATTTCATCTAGCTCTTTAAGGTCTGGCCTTATACCTACCCGTATTTCATCTAGCTCTTTAAGGTCTGGCCTTATACCTACCCGTATTTCATCCCTCTTTAAGATCTGAGTGAAATTCTTGCTAAGGTCAAACTTGTCTTTCATCCTTCCGGCTTCTATGAAATAAAATACCAGTCAAGTACTCATGTGGATTTAGTCGATTAAGCACCACCCCCTTCCTTGAATTTCTGGCCTTGTCACAATTTTAGAAAGTATTATTACTATTATTGTTTTGTCCGTGTCTTGTAAAGTCCCTTACATATCGTCCCTTGTGGCCAATAAATGAAATCATTGCTATTATTGTTTTTGTTAGTGATGTTATTGTTAATATTATTATTATGTTAGCTTCTACAATCAAAAGTAATAGATTGAAATAAAAATGTTTACTAGATCAAAAGTGGAATAAATAGAGCGTGTGTTAGAGTTGTGAGTGGTGGGCAGAGGATTTACAACTATAAAAAATGAAGCACGCTAAAGAGAGGAGAAGCAAAAAACAAAAAAAAACATATAGACAAACGAAATGTTTTACTGAAAGCAATATTGCATCCGTAACATTGAATGAAGGGTGTGGGGGAAGGTGGGAGAAAGAGGAGGAGAGAAATGTGAAGAATCTTTTCTTATGTCTTATCAACCAGCAGGGAAGCTGTGTACAATGACTTGAAATCGAAAAGTAACAAGAGGCTTTCTTTTCCATACCCCATCATTACCCCATTCACTATACCATCAAACCACCTCCTTACACCTCACCCTTCTTACGTCCTTTCCGTTCGGGATTATTTCTCTCTCTTCTTCTCTCTTTCTCCCTCTTCCCTTCTCTGTCTTTCTCTTCCCCCTGCCTCTCTCTCTCGCACTCTCACATTCATTTCCCCCTTTCTCTATCTCTGTCTTTCTTCCTTTCTTTATTTATATATATACACACATATATACATATATATCTTCATCTCTCTCTCTATATATATATATATATACTTCTGAATGCATTCGTCGGCTTAGCTGCGGCTCGAGCTTCGAATATGCTGTACTTCCATTTATATATATATTTATCTGTCCCTCTCTCTCTCTCTCTCTCTATATATATATATATATATAAATATATATATATATATATATATATATATATATTTATTTATCTATTTCTACCTAACTCGCTCCCCGTCGTTCTCCCCCTCCCCAGACCCAGACCCCCAGCGCCAGCTCCCTGCTGCTTGTTCAGTCTCATCTAACCCAACACAGTGTTCGCTGTTGTCCTCACCTCTTCCCGTCAATGTCGCCTCCCCCCCCCCCGTCGTCAACGCCGCTCCCTCACCTGGCCTCACTGACGTCTACAGCCTACTGTGCCCAACGCTGGCCTCCCTTTCCGTTGATGTCCATCGAGAAAGCCTCTGGCTATAGTTTTAGTCGTTTGTCGATGTCTGTACGATGTGAATGTCGAACGTGCTTATGCACGCGTGTGTCCCTGCCTGTGTGCTGCGTGTGTGCGTGTGTGTGTGTGTCACTATTGTGTGTGTGTGTGTGACTGTTGTGAGAGGGTGTGTGAGTGTGTGTCACTATTGTGTGTGTGAGTGCGTGTCACTAGTGTGTGTGTGTGTCACTATTGTGTGTGTGTGTGTAACTATTGTGTGTGTGTGTGTAACTATTGTGTGTGTGTGTGTGAGTGTCGTCATCCACGCAGTCTCTATAATCTCGAAAATAATAAAATCTAAATAGTTTAAATGGAAATAATTGTTTCTACTTTTGGCACAAGGCCAGCAATCAATCAGTGTATTACTGGTACTTTATTTTATCGACCCCGTAAGGATGAAAGACAAAGTTAACCTCGGCGGGATTTGAACTCAAATAGAAATAATGAAAGACATTTAAGCTGAAACATATTGTAACCCCTCCAAGTACTACAATGGCTGGCACTACCTTTCTATATTACTACAATACATATACTAAACTATATTACTACAATACATATACTAAACTATATTACTACAATACATATACTAAACTACATTATAATACGACAGAAAAGACAAGACCGAATGGAAAGACTACCACACCGTAATAATCCGTATTCACACTTCCACATACACGCGCATATATATATATATATATATATATATGGGTGTGTGTGTGTGTATATATATGTGTGTGTGAGTGTGTGTGTATATATATATATATGCCCGCAACCAGAGCTTCGATTATGCTGTACTACCTTCCTGTATATATATATATATTTAATATATAAACAGAGAAAGCTTTAAGCGATACCCCGACTGACTTCCATCTCACTCAACAAACATAAGGATATACCTTAGTATAATCCGAATTATACGTTTGGGGTGCTAACTATACGTATTTTGCGGATAGCCAGTTGTATTATTTTATATGAGACATAATTAAATACATCTCTCTCTCTATATATACAAGAAGGTATATATATATATATATATATATATATATATATATATATATATATATATATATATATATATATATTAGAAGATATATATATATATATATATATATATATATATATATTATATTATAGTGTGTACGAGTGTGTCTCTATCTGTGTATACATACATACATACAGACATACATATATACATAC
>OZ024758.1:992610-996923 GCA_964016885.1 Eledone cirrhosa
CACGGACCCATACAGACATACAAGGCTCCACACACCGATACACGTGTCCACACACCCACACACGCTCCCAGAAACACCTGTTGAAATTCTACTTCAATCGGTTTTATCAATTAGAGTAGCAGTTGTATGAAGAATGGAACAGCCTGTTGATATTAACATAAGAGTGTCGGGGAATTCCACACTCACGTGTACTTTTATCGTAGTACTCTGCTAGATTCAGCGTGACAAGTAACTGTTACAACTCAATGTAAGTGAACAGGATGAGTGAACAAGAACAACAGGAATAAAACTCTTTATATATGTGTATATAGTGGAGGTTCGTAGCTTAGTAGTTAGAGTGGTGGACTATCAAACATATTCCTTGACTGTATTATATATTGTCTTCTTGAACAAAGCCCCTCATTTCCCGCTGCTCCAATATATTCAGCTGTAAATGTGTATCTGCAATCGTTGGCTCGCTGGGAGCTTAAACATACGATGGATTGGTGTCCTGTCCAGGGGTTTGTTTATATATATATATATATATATATATATATATATATATATATATATATATATAACTACGTAAACACACATCTCTCTCTCTCTCTCTAATATATATATATATATATATATATATATATATACACACACACATGCATTCATACTGATGCATCACGTGTAAGGATTTAGTCATTAATATTGACTTCACAAATTCGGCTGGAAATATATTTTTATTATTTTCCACAGACCATGACGTACTTTGAAACGAAATAATAAAAGCCAATCTTCAGACTAGATCAAAAAATTTATTTTTCTACAGGCCTTCCATTTCTTTCTTTTTTTTTCTCTTTTTTTAAAACATTTTTGTACTATCTGCAGATCTCAAATCCTGGCATAAACCTCAGTGATACTCCGATTACAGTAGGCGGGTTTAGAACTCCGAATGCACAGATCTGTAACAGATACCGCAAATCATTTCGACCGACTCTTTGACGTATCTTTGGACTCAGTAACCAAACACGATACAAGAAATTTGTCCGACACATTACTTTTAATACCAACACACCGATCCCATATAAACTACCATATTGGAGCTATTGCTATAAATTGTACTCAAATAAGAAATTACATCCAAGATCCATAACATCAAGAAAGTAAATGTTTATCTTCAGCAGAACTGCCCACCAAAGCAATTTACTTACAAACCTGAAGTTGATACTCTTCCTCCTTAGGATATTTGACCGAGGAGATAAAGAAATGATATATTGTATTTCGTGTTTTCTTGAGTCCTGTCGTCTTTCTTCTTTTAACTTTCTACAACTAATCTGTTTCGGTGTCGTAAGATAGAGTATGAATATCTATGTGTCTATCTGCCTCAGCATTATTTTCTGTAAATACGTATATATCTATGTGCGTGTGTGCCTATAGGTTTGTTTTTTTTTTCTTTTTAAAGATTTTATTTTCTTTACATACAAATAATTAATACGTTAACATAAAGAGTTGCTGAATTCAACACTTCAGATGAACAACCAGTTTAAAACGAAGCCTTATATATTTAACGAAGATCGCCGATATGTCAACGGTCCCCGGTTAACGTCTAGCTCACCCAATGAATCCGCCGAAATTGCAGTAATGCAATCAACTATTCAGAGTGCACACATTTTAATTAATAGCAGTTACGTTGGGCGTGTTTTGGCTGAGATGAAAGTAAAAGTCTCGAATCCTGGACGATATTCTTTCTGTGCAACATAACTTCACAAATGCCCAAGTTTGGCACCCTTGATCCTTGGTGTGTGCACGTTTTGGGCTATTGTTCCTTGCTGTGCCCACATTTGAGACGGTTGATCCTTAGTGTGCCCGTGTTTAGGACGGTATGATTCTTCGTATACCCACAATTGGGGATTGTTGATCCTTGGTGTGCCCGAGATTGGCACTCTTGATCGTTTGGTGTACATGAAATTGGAATTGTTGATCGTTGGTGTGTCCACGCGTTGGGACTGTTAATCCGTGTGTGTGTATGTGTATGAGTAATAACAGAAACCTCGATGTTGCCCAGATGACGATTAGATTCAAATGGACTTGCGGCAAATATAAAGAAAATTATTTTCGAAATTTGGTTTTATTCCTTCATCATTAATGAGGTGATGCCTAACGTGTTTCTTATGTGAAAAACCTTTGAAATAGTGGCATAGAGGTTTTCAAAGATGAAAAACCACATCGAGATGTTGCAACTATATAACTTCAAGAAATACTTTCAATTATTTACGACATTGAATATTTGGAAACTTCCAACGCCAATGTCTTTTCTTTACACCCAGCTCATATTTTATATGGAAATGGATTCCTCCTTAACAGAAGAAATAAAGAAATCTCTATCAATTGTTGAGGATAATTATCATACTTGTTAAGAAAGTTACACACGCTGTTACACGGAAGGACTCCAAACATATTGGTAACCTCTCAGTAACAATCTATATATAAATTTGAGCAACTTCCGTCCGTCACACAATGTATGTGCCTGTGTATGTATGTGTTTGTGTTTGTGTAAATGTATGTGTGTGTAAAAGAAAAGAAGGGGATAGTGAGAAAACTATAGCAAACATGACTGGCGTTACATTTGCTTACGCTGTGTGGGAGTGTACGTGTATGTGTGTGTTTGTGTAAATGTATGTGTATGTTTGTGTGAATGTATGTGCGTGTGTATGTTTGTGTGAATTCAGTGTATTTGTGTGAATGTATGGCTCTGAGTGAGTATTTTTGTATGTGTCTGTGTTTGCGCGTTTATATTTTTCATACTCATACATATAAATGTATGCACATATGCACATATACACACGTAGACGCATATACACATACCCGTCAGTGTTCTAGTAGAGTAAAATTGCTGAAAAAGATGTTGAAAGGACGCTAACTTTAGAATTCCATAGTCCGAAGTTGCTATCTTCCTAGATGGGTCAACATTTAGATGTATCGATAGTTTTACTGGAGGCCCAGTAAAATGTATTCTCTTCAAAATTACACAAATCTTGAACGATTTTCTCCTTCACTATCACCATAACCACTAATGATATTAGTAACACAACCTAAGACCTGTCAACTATCCCAGTCTGACAGGGAGATCTCCCACCACTTTAAGGTGGGTGAGAGATGTCTTGTGAAAATGGGTATAGTCTTTCATTATGTAAATTTCCTCATTTTACCTCATTTCTCCCCGTTTTGGGGCCACTTTTTTATGGGTCTCCCCGTTTACTACTAGTAATACTGCTACTACTACTACTACTACTACTACTACTACTACTACTACTACTACTACTACTAATAGTATTACCAACACAACTGCCATCAACAACAAAAACTACTATTATTATCACTACCAACCACCAACAACAAAATAAACAAATATTACTACTACTACTACTACTACTACTACTACTACTACACCACAAATGTACCGTCACCTATATTGCCACCAGCACAATCACCGAAATCACACTAATGGCGGTGTTGTGGTAATAGTGGTAGTAGTGTTGGTAGTGACGGTGGAGGGCAATAACAATAACAGAAATATAGCATTTGGAGAAATGAAAAGAAACTCTATTATAAAAGAAAAAAAAACACAAAAAATAACGAAATAAGGTAAAAAAAGAAGAGAGGAGGCTTCCCTCTATCGGACAGATGTAACGCTCATAATAACCCAGCATTCAATAGCGTCACCTCTACTTGTCATACACAGAAACCACATTTATCCGAACATATGTTACACAAATTCATGAGACAGACACACAAACACACCTCATATCTCACGGCTCTCTCTCTCTCTCTCTCTCTCTCAATCTCTCTCTCTCTCTCTCTCTCTGCCTGTCTCTCTCTCTCTCTCTCTCTTTGGTATCTCTCTCTTTTTGTCTCTCCTCTCATTCTTTCTCATTTCTGTCTCTGTCTCTCACTCGTTTGCCTTTTTTCTCTCTCTTCCTCTTTCTTTGTACTCCCTTTCCCTCTCTATATCCATGCATTCACACCACCAATCACACACACACACAGTCACTCTCTTACACACACAAACACATACACTTACGCCTTCATCATTCTCCGTATCTCACTGTCTCTCTCTTTCTCTTCCACTTTCTCTCTCTCCCTTTCCCTCTCTATCTTTCACAAACACACAAACATTTCACTCCCTTCAATCCACACATACACTACACTCCCCCAATCACACACATACACACACTCCCCAACCACAACACATACAGATACTCTCTCTTTATCACACCAACATAAGCCACTCACTATATTTTGACACCAGCATTTATAACATATCTTCCCGCCAGTCCTTT
>OZ024758.1:997123-999623 GCA_964016885.1 Eledone cirrhosa
TACATGTCTACATGGTAGACATGTATACATGCTAGACATGTATGTATTTATGTATAAATACATGTGACTATGCATATATAGGCAGCCGAATCCACACACACACCAGACCTCACCACCTCCCTATATTATTATTTCTGGCAATATATGACCCTCCCCAAGTACAACAATATATATATATATATTTAATATAGATGAGATTCTACAGGACTAGAACTGTTTCATACTTTAGAAATCATCAGGAATCTGGGTATCAAAAAATAAATATGGTATTTATAGGTCTCTTCACGTGGTAGGAGAAGGTAGGGAGTGGGATGGGTAGAGGTCATTGGTTGATAGAAAAGGGAATTCATTAAAAGCTAATTCTTTAAAGCTATAATTTATATTTAGAGTAACAAAGGCAGAAAGAATTCTATAAACAAGTTCAGAATGGGGTGCCACTCATTTTAAAGTGTCTCTTAAGCTAACAATGCCTATATTTCAGGTGTCTATAAGATCGTTGGGGGTCAGACATGGTTGATGGATTTAAAGAAAAGGGAAATTATTTAAAAGCTAATTCTTTAAGATTCTACTTAGAGTGACAAGGCCAAGAGAATTCTATAGACCAGTATATATATATATAAGGAAGAATGATTTCACTTGTAGTTCTAAACAATTTAATTCAATTTTATAAAATTATGATTTTACAATTTATATATGTATATATATATATATATATATATATATACCCCCACACACACACATATATATATATATATATATATATATATATATATATATATATATATATATATATATATATATATATATACATATATATATATATATATATATATATACATATATATATATATATATATATATATACATATATATATATATATATATATATACATATATATACATATATATATATGTATATTATATATACGTTTATATATATACACAAATACGCATATATATATGTATATATATATATATATATACACACATACACACACATATATGTATATATATATATATATAAAGAGAGAGAGAGAGCGAGAGAGAGAGAGAGGGGGAGGGGAGAGGAGAGAGAGAGAGAGAGAAAGAGAGAGAGAGAGAGAGAGAGAGAGAGAGAGAGAGAGAATATGATATAAAAAGAAACAGGAAAACGGACAGAAAGACATGAACTAAGATTCTTGGATTTATTGATATATAATTTCTAGTCAAACATCAATTCAGTAACAGGAAATAGTTTAAGATTTACTTAAAGAAATATTTGAAATTTTTGAAAATGTTCTGAAAAATCTGTGAAAAAACTAGAAATGTATCTCCGAATTCCAATGTACTACAACTCTCTCTCCCCCCCCCTCTCTCTCTCTCTCTTTATATATATATAGATAAAAGAAATCAAAGAACACCTATATACTCAAACAATCTTTATTCGCTGACAATGTTTAATCCATACTGTGGGGCAGGAATCATCAGAACGTTATAAACAAAAATATAGTGTTGATTATAAGCTCTACCAAGCTTAGTCACCAGAACAGTAGAGATACAGTACAGGATAATAAGAGGGAGATTGGAGATGAGAAGGATGGAGAGAATGCGTAATGGGGTTGTTAGTCAACCTTATAGTATATATATATCTAACTATATATATATATATATATACATATGCAGAAATATATGGGGGAGAAAGCAAGACTTTTAATAACAAACTTGTGTGTGTGTTTATATATATATATATAGAGAGAGAGAAGGAAAGAGAGAGAGCTTGATAGATATAGATATATAGATTGATATAGTGAGAGTGTGTGTGTATATGTGCCTGTATATATATATATGTATGTGTGTGTGAGATAGATAGAGAGATAAATAGATACATAGATAGAGAGAAGAGAGAGAGAGAGAGAGGGGGAGAGGGGGAGAGGGGAGAGGGGAGAGGGAGAGAGTAAGAAAGACAGACAGAGCAAGAGATTTACAATAGGTAATATATAAAACATATATTTATATTGTTTCCGTTGCCATTGCATATTTCTTTTCGTGAAAAAAAAAAACTATTTTACATGGAATTCCTAATTCTGATTGAAATGCAGAAAACATTTACCTTTGAAGAAGCGATGTAAACTCTTTCTGAACAATAAATTACATTCTGCGTGTCTCGTATATCAACCTAAGTAGTTTGCTATTTATTCGTCTATCGTTCATAACTTTCGTTCTAAATATCTACCTGTGTTTCTTTTCAGCTTAAAATAAATCAAAGAATATATTCAAATGTCTATATATATCATATTTAATCTCTCTTTCTCTCTCTCTCGTTTTCCTCCATCTCAATTCTACTTTCAAGCATGAAACCGGTAAAGGAAACAAATAAATATTCTTAAAAAGACTCCAGTTGCATTTTCGATTTCATCTTTTTCATTATATTTTCACTCGTGTAGGACATGTTTTTTTTTCATAAAAAAACAACTCATTTTCTTATATATATATATATATATATATATATATATAGAGAGAG
>OZ024758.1:1007123-1019623 GCA_964016885.1 Eledone cirrhosa
ATGCAGTAATACGCCAGCTTCAGTATTCAAAAATATAAAGAAAGGGCGTAGATGTAAAAGCCGAACTCGCTACCTTCAATTGGGTACTCCTGCCAACCCTTATCCTGAATCTTTGGTAATGACCGAAAGGATACGATCATATAAAAATAAGTGGTCGGAATGGGGTTCCTCTGAAGGGCCTTTAGAGTAACGTTACATGATAAAGGGCGTTGCTCGAAAATGAAGGAGTCACTCCAGGTAGAGCCGCTATTTCTCTGAATTATGAGATCGCAGTTCCGATATAAGGACATGTAGTTAGAATGTTTCACGAAATGATCGCTGGACAGATTTTACGGGCAAAACCAGTAAGTAGGAGAGCCAGTGATAAACCTGGTGCAAGATGGTTGGATAACATCCATGAGTTCGGTTTGTCTCTCTTCAGGATTCAACCCGAAGGCATGTTTGAGGTCTCAGCCCACAAGCCGCTCCCAGTAACAAGTGGCGAAGATAAATAACATATAAACATACATATATATGTATATATTTGTGTGTGTAAAAGTGCACGTGTGTAGGTGTGTGTCTATGTGCAGGTGCGAGTGTGTGCGTGTATGTATATATATGTATGCGTCTCTGTGTGTGAGCGTGTGTGTTTTTATGTAAGTATGTGTATATATACATTTATAAATATATATATGTATGCATATATAAATATATGTATATGTATATAGTATGTATCTGTGTATGTGTATATAAATATATGTATACATATATATGTATGAATATGCATATATATGTGTATGTGTGCATGCATATATATATATATATATATAGTATGTATCTATGTATGTATCTATGTATGCATATATGCATGCATGTCTGCCCGTATGTATCAATGTGCATATCTATTTGTTCCTTCTGTGGACGAGAGCTATGTGTATGTATATGTGTATGTATATGTGTATGTATATGTGTATGTATATGTGTATGTGAATGTGTATCCGTGTTGTATCAATGTGCATATCTATTTGTTCCTTCTGTGGACGAGAGCTATGTGTATGTATATGTGTATGTATATGTGTATGTATATGTGTATGTATATGTGTATGTGAATGTGTATCCGTGTATGTTTCTGTGTTTTCTACTTGACTGAGGTCAATATTTCAATTTCCTCCCATTCATTCTAACACACCCAGCACGATGACCACCAAGACCACGGCCAGACACAGCCCCTCAGTTTTACTGCGTCTTAACATTACTACCACCAACACCTCTACCATTGAAAATGCGAATCATCAACACCACCTCTTCAACACCACTTGTTCTCTATATGACTGACTAACTTCTCCTTTATCTTCTCTCGTTTCCCGTCCTAATTTAACTCATTTATCAGCTGGTGCACTTATATTCATGTTTCTGCTCCCTTCTCTCTTAGTCTCCCCTTCCCTTTCACTCAATCTCTCTCATTCGCCCTTTCTTCCTACTTCTCCCCCTTCTCTCTGTGACCCCCTTTTCATATAATATTGTCCCCACGCACATATTTATGCACATAATCATAATAAGGAATGGTCATAGAATTATAGAGTACCGAGGGTGAGGTGCTTATGTTTTTATATTCTTAGGAAACTGAAATATCTACAGTGTTCTAGTGTAGAAAGGAGTTCCCGAAGTATATATTTTTGTTCAGTTGTAGGAATTGTAATGAAGAAGATATTAAAATAAGGGTCATAAGTTGACATTTAGAACCAGTTCAAACGTTATCGATTAGACGAGAAGGTTCTCACACTTTTGGGGCCACCGCCCCACCTCATGGCCATGTAGTACCCTCAACGCCCCCAACCCTATTTTCAGAGAGACCTGCCTACATGCAAACTGTAAATAATATATAATAAATAAAATCGTTAAATATATATAAATAATATAATATATACTATGTATAAATAAATAATATATTTTTTTATTTTACTATATTTATATATATGTATCATTTTATATTTGATATACTATTGTATCATCTCTAACCACTACCACCTCCTTAGGCAACATAACCCCATTGGACCTTGTCAAAGCCCCCCCCCCCTTTAATGCCCACTCTGAGAACCTCTGGAGTAGACCAATATCAAAGTCGTTCCTAACTACTAACTAATGCTCTATGTACACTGAACATTCATGAAAACCGTACTACGTTGTTCATGGAGAGATAACATGATGGAGGACATTTGAGATATTGTACAAGTATTACTTGTTGTTATATTCTTTAGAATCAAATAAAACCTGATTGGGTTGATATCTAATCAAAACCATTCTAGTTAGAAATAAATTGACTTTCGTATCCTGCCGCTGAGGGAGTTTACCTACCTCTATACCCACTCTGCTCATGTATTGAGTACTCCCATGTTTAATGATGTCCCCGGTTTCAGCACCTCAGACTCTCTCTCTCTCTCTCTCTCTCTCTCTCTCTCTCTCTATATATATATATATATATATATATATATATATATATATATATATATATATATATATATATATATAAAGGCTTGCAGTCCACACTGTAAATGTGGTTGGCGTTAGGAAGGGCATCCAGTCGTAGAAAACCTGCCAGAAACAGTTCTATATGAGCGAGACACGGTCACCCGATCAATCTTGCCTCAAGTGTGACAAACTCGTCCAACCCATGCTAGTGTGGAAGATGGACGTTAAACGATGATGAAGATGATGGTGAGTATATATATATATATATATATATATATATATATATATATATATATATATATTTATATATATATATATATATATATATATATATATATATGCAGGTTTAAGTAAATATACATTTTTTTCTATTTCACTTTCTTAACATTTTACCCTACATTTCAATTACGCTGTTAGTGTTTCTACAACTTGGATAATTGCATGATCTGTTGAAGACAACATGTCACTTGTTTTGAGGGGAAAACAGCTTATGTCCAAATTAACAGAAAAAACCCCCCAGTTTTACCGGTTGCGATTGAGATGGTTAACTTGTAATTTAGCTGTTTTTCACTAATGCAGTCTACAGTATTTATTTGACAAATTCGATCTTAATAAAGAATGAATGTATGTAACTCATGACGAAATGAAAGATAAAAATACTGAAAGAATGATTCAAATGAATAATTATTTATCTAGTTATTTTCACAGATGTGAAAAGATGGATCCACTGACTGTATGAGTGCAGAGGGAGAACACAGTTGCTGCCACTAATCAAAGACTTTCTCTTGTTGACTCAGCTGTAAAAGTTTACCAGGACTTACTGTCCCACTTCCGAAGTTTAAAAGAAAAGCTTGGAGAGATCGTTGAGGTTAAATAGAAGTAAATTATATCTGGCATTGGACCTCATTTCTTGACCCTTTTTTTTATCTTATCATATTATTTTTGTTAGTGGTGCTGTTGTTGTTGTAGTTGATTATTATTATTATTATTCACTATGAACGGACTCGTTTCACAGAGCTACATGTAGAAGATTGCCATATGAATTTGTTTTTCTTTTTCTATTTTCTTATTTTTAAGGAGGAGGTTCTTTACTGTGAGTTTGGAAACATTTCAGCGTCTAGACCATTACCTGCGGTAGACGAAAAGTTTTCTTTTTTTAGATAATTTCAAAAAATAATCATGTGTAATCTTTACATGCTTTTCAAAATGACCACACGGGTAATGTCTGTTGTAGTAGCAACAACACAAATATGTATCCAAATTATTTACAAAAAAGAAATAGTATAATACAAAACATAGAACTTGTGTGATATATGTATATAGTACAAAAAAGAATCGTGTTGGAATTATTCATTTGGTGGACAAAGATAGACCAAATCAGCGCAGTTTCGACAGCAACAGCAACACTCACAACAATTTGTTATTAGCTAGAAAATGGATTAACTTGTGTCAGCTCAATCTAAAAGATAACTGAACACTGTGTATCAACAGTGTGTTTCAAGAGTGTGTATCAACATGAGACTGTGAAGTCATGCTTGATATATTTATCCAGGAAGGAGCGAGGGTAAACATGACACACCTCTGTGTTTTATTTTTTCGGTAAATTAAAAAGTATTTCATTATGACGACAAAGGAAGGCAGCACGACACTAGTATGACTATTGTATGACAAACCGTTTGGAAGATAAAGCAAGGATACTGGAAAAGATGGTGTACTATATTTATACCTACAAGTTGGTGCCATGCCACAGGGATCACAAGAACAGAAGTATTGTGGCCACGGATGTTGACACAGATGCCGAAACGTGGCTGATTGTTGTATCTGCATACGGACACAGAAATATGGTGAAATGTGGTAATCGCTAGGTTGATATGTAAATATAAATAAGCAGATTGATTTGTTATCATCCATTCTGTTGTCTAGAAAGGTATAGTAAAATACGACTGCTAACTTTTCTGACACGTGAGGATGAAAGGAAGTGTGAATGGAAACATGACGAATTGATAATAGTGGAAGCCACTTTATATAAGTGATTCATTGACCATGTCTTTTATTACAGCGTATGAGAACACAGATCTATACTCATTCACATATAACATGTTCGTATATACTCTCACAGACACTCACGTTCATTTGCCTATCTTCATTCATGTTTGTATATATATATATATATATATATATATATATAGCGCGAGAGAGAGAGAGAGAGAGAGAGAGAGAGAGAGAGATAGAGAGAGAGAGAGAGAGAGACAGTCGATCGACATTCGTCAAATCGGACTGGGGAAACAAAGTTCCCATTGTTCTTTCTAATTGCTAATACTCTCTATCGGTCGCAACTCCAGGTAGAAGGAGCAACGTGAAATAAAGTGTCTTGCCCAAGGACATAACGCATCGCCCATATATATATATATATATATATATATATATATATATATATATATATATATATTAGCTGATTCAGTGAATTACTAGTGTTGGTACCAAAGCAAGCACTCTACGCACAGGCAGTATGCATATATTAGAAAAAAACGAGCAAGTTTCGTTTACTTGTAGATCAATATTGGAGTCAGGTTCATAACTCCTGTAGGTGAGCATGAGCCAATCCTCTGCGAAACGCGCGTAACAGGTCGATACATTATAAATATCATATATATGTAAACGAAATATTTTTTATATATATATACAGAGAGAGAGGGAGGGGGAGAGAGAGAGAGGATGGGATATATATATATATATATATATATATATATATATATATATATATATATATATATATATATATATATATATATATATACATATGCATACGTGTGTATAAATATGTATGTATATATATAAATATATATATGAAAAGATTCAGGACCTGAATCTTTTCATATCACCCACTGTACTTTCCCAAGTATCGAGTACTGGGTTATGGTCCACCGGGAAGGTAGTGAAATTTTCAGTGTCTGGAAATTAGTCCGCGCTTGCTTCTTTTCCATTCACTGAATTATTTTTGTTTGAGCTCCCTGTGTCCGCCTATCGCCAGGGACCTTAGCCGAGAATTGACTCCCTGATGAAGAAAGGAATTCTCCATGGTTTTGAACACTATGTATATCCCCTTTCAGAAAGTAATTAGTTGGAGTGAAACTTAAGTAAGTTAATTATTATAATTTTCTTATTTTACGTCTTTCATATATATATATATATATATATATATATATATTCCTTTAAATATACCGAAACCTATGCATACACGTTTACACGTGCACATAGTTGTGGCGTATATATACACCAATAAAAAATAAACTAGCTTTGACGCAGTTTTCTTGTTTGAGGTTTTTCCGGGTTAAGCAAGAAGTGCTTGACCCCTGCTTTTCATTGTACTTGGACCACACTTCCGTCTTTTCTTTTTCATATTAACTGGGCGTCTTGTAAATATATCCGTATGGGCGTGTTCAGAGAAGCAAACAATTTTTAAGAAAGAACTAACACATGATTTTATATAGAGTTAAACGTGGTCCGGTTACCTTGCATGTATATTGAAGTTTAGTAGAATGTGCACCTCCCACATTCACCTAATGCACCCACTCTCGCACACATATGCACACGCACAAACACGCACACACACACACATATATATATACAGATATATGTATATATATATATATACATATATATATTCATATATATATATACATATTTCTGTATATATATATATATATATATATATAGACATATATATATATATGAAGGCGTGTGGCTGAGTGGTTAGAGAATTGGATACGCAATCGTGAGGTTGTGAGTTCGATTCTTGGACCGACTGTGATGCGTTATGTCCTTGAGCAAGACACTTTATTTCACGTTGCTCCTTCTACCTGGAGTTGCGACCGATAGATAGTATTAGCAATTGGAAAGACCGACGGAAACATTGTTTCCTCGGACCGATTTGACGAAAGTCTATCGAAAAAAAAAAATATATATATATATATTTATATATAGACATATATATATATATATATATAGACGTATATATATATATGTATATATATAGACATATATATGTATATATATATAGACATATATATGTATATATATATAGACATATATATGTATATATATATATATATATATATGTATATATATAGACATATATATATATATATAGACATATATATGTATATATATATATATATGTATATATATAGACATATATGTATATGTATAGACATATATATATATATAGACATATATATATATATATAAACATATATATAGACATATATATATAGACATATATATATATATAGACATATATATGTATATATATATATATATATATATATATGTCTATATGTCTATATATATACATATATATGTCTATATATGTCTATATATATATATATATACATATATTTAAATATATATGTATAAATATATATATATATATATAAAGAGAGAGAGAGCGAGAGAGAGAGAGAGAGAGAGAGTCGGGTTCCTGATAAACATGATGTCTTACATAGAAATAATATGACAAGTTTACGGGGAGGGTTTGGTCAATTATATAGACCTCAGTACTTAACAGGCTGCCTGGGGGATTGTTTTAGCGATTCTAGAAGACTAACAGTTAAAGAATACACCGACAACATTCGAATTCAGAACGTAGAGAGACATAAAAAAATACCATAAGCTACTTTGTCACTCCAACCATTTTACAAATAATAATAAATATTAATTTTTTACTATGGGCAAGCATGGCTATCTGGTTAATAGTGAGGAAACCCATCATATATCTTAATGATGTCTTTATTAGCCACACAGCTCACATTAAGAAAATATTAAGGACAGCACAGTACTAAACAGTGTTTGCCTTTCGTATGTTGAGGATAATCAACAACATCAACAGTATCGCGTGGATACGAGCGGAGGGCAAATTGTTCATAGGCTGACTATGAAGGAATGATGCTAGGGCTATGAAATCTTGCATGCATTAATTTCAATTCTTCGTAACAATAGCTGCATTGTGACTTTGCTGAGAGTATGCTGAAAAGTAAACCTCATTTGGTCATTCCATGAGAGTATCTTGGTCAGCTTATGAACCTTTTAGCCGAACTTCGTATAAAACTAATCCGAAATACTAACTTTGTTCCTATGGAGTGGAAACGTGACTCTGAACTCATTTCCTTTGATTCTCAGAGAATTTTAACAACATTGTTTCTGTACTAATCTGTACCAAGTTTGGACAATGGACAATGGTACCCAACAATAGCATTTTTTTTCAAGGACAAAACTATATAGTTAAAAACTTCAACGGAAAACACTCACTAGAAGAAAATGTTAATAGTAGAAAGCTATACACTTAGAATATTACCTTTTTTCTTCATTTCCTGCTATTTGCAGATTGTTCTTATTCTTCTTATTATTGTTGTTTTTTATTTTTATTTTTATATCTTTTAAAAATAAAACGCATTTTAATATATTATATAACGTAGTTGGACCCGCCCTCGTTTTTATATAACTTTCTTTTCTTTATCACTCAGACCAACTTATCGGAAATATTTTGCATGCGTTGAATTGTATAATTAGCAGTATAGGTAGAGCGTCCCTTTACGTTCTGAGATCAAATCCCGCCGAGGTTAGCTTTGCCTTTCATCCTTACAAGGTCGATAAAATAAAGTACAACTAACACAATGGCGGCGAATTTGCAGTTCGTGTCGTTAGAACCTCGGATAAAATGTGTTGCGGTATTAGTTTCGACTCTATTCTCTCTGATTATATATATATATATATATATATATATATATATATATATATATATATATATATATATATATATATATATATATCTGTCTGTCGCTTTTCATCGCAGGAGAAATCCTTGCAAGAATGTTCTTGAACATTGGGAAATAACACCTTCCAGTTATTGCATGTAGATGCAAATCAACAGAAGCACCACGGCCATGTGAATTGTTTACAGGGAGTTCCTTGAGAAATGTACGTGGCAGAACAAAGAAATGTACTTGACGTTCATAAACTTTACCACAGCCTGCAATATGTCGAGAATGAAAGCTTTGAGGAAAATCCTAGAATGACTTAATGACTTACTGCCCTGCAAAATATTCAGCTTGCTCATCCACCTACACAGAAATCACTGTGTCAATGTTAGAAGCAAAAATGACCTGACAAAACCTTTCCCAATAGGAAACTATAACGACAAGCTGCGATTCGTTTCACCATCTTTCTTCAACATAATGCGCGCTTTTGTCATCGAAGATATCGATGAATGTCTCACTTTCTTCATCCGATAGTATTCAATGAAACAACACATTAGAGTAAGTCGTCAGAGAGCTACTCACTGCTGAGGAAGCTAACGGTTTACTCATACAGTATCAGAGCGGAAGACATGACAGCCAAATCTCCACCTATTGATGTCATACGATTTAAAAATAAAATAAGGGTGCGTTGGAAATTGTAATTCTTCTTATGTGAAAAGATGGGATGGTCATAAGCTGAATTGAATTTGATGATAGGTTTGCTCAAACAAGACTAACCTGAGGCTAACCAACAACAACAAGACCAATAATAGCAGTCATGACGATGGCTGTGGTGAGTTAAGTAGAAATAAAACACCAATAAGAGTATAACTGCTTAAAAGTGGAATAAGAGAGACAGAGCGACAGAGAGAGATAGAGATAGGGAGAGATAGAGATAGATAGATAGATAGATAGAGATAGATAGATAGATAGATAGAGAGAGAGAGAGAGAGAGAGAGAGAGAAAGCAAGATAGAGAAATAAAGAAGGAGGAAGAGAGAGTTAGAGATCATATTGCCAGGTCATTAGGACACAAATGTAGGTACGTCTATTAGATTTCAAGTTCTTTCACTTCCTTCATAGAGAGTAGACACCAGCCGTAGAGCCTCTTCAAACAGTGGTGACCAGGTTGGGGTGGAGGCCTGCACCGGATGCTGTTACACTCATGCAAAGTGGGACGATGGGTTGTGATTGTTGGAGAGGGATGAATATCTGATGTCAGTGTTTAAGATGATGATCGTGGTGGGAGAGACGGAGATGGTGGTGGCGATTGTAGTGTTAATGGTGGTGGAGATGCTGTTGTTGTTGTTGTTATTGGTGTTATTGTTGTTGTGCTTGCTGTTGGGGTTGTGCGGTGTGGGTGGTATTTGCAATGATGATAGTTTCTGTCAGTTTTACTGATGATGATGATGATGATGCAAGTGGTCTCGAGGTTGCTAGAGATGTTGATGTTTCTGTGGATAAAGATCCTTAGACAAAAAAGAAAGAAATACCTATGGCTAAATATGTTCCAGTGGTGACCATCCCAAAGTTTTCAAAGACACAGTGCTGCCTCCTATCCACAATATCCAATGTGTCTTCATTTTCCAAATGTGTGTTTTTCATTACAATTTAGCTGTTATGTCTAGCAAGTGAAGTGACCGCATAGAAGCATCTTCATTGTCTCGCATTTGATAATGATTTGAGTGGAAGTGAAGATGGTGATATGTTTAGTGATGCTGGGGGTGATGGGGTGGCTCCTATTGAGGATAATTGTAACAATGTTTGGGAGTTGCAGCGGTAACGATGCTGATATAGCTAATGATGCTATTATTGCTACTGTTGATGATGATGGTTGTAATCATCATAACAATGATTATATATGTGGTGGTGATGGTGGTGGTGGTAGTAGTGGTGGTGGTGATGGTGGTGATGGTGGTGGTGATGGTGGTGCCGGTGCTGCTGGTGGTGTTGTTGGTGGTGGTGGTGGTGGAGAATATATGAAGCCCTCGAAGTGGGTGGTCAAGTAGATTGATGGCTAGCTGACAAATAATAAACATTATTGGCTATCTTCTTGCTTTGTAATTCTTTTTAGTGTTTAGACTATGATGAGCTGTGACCGGGGAAGCTTATGATCAATAACAGAAAATCATAATCATCCCATCCTTCACTCAAGTCCTGCGTATCCAGGATTATATCCAATTCTTTGGTCCCTTTTGCAAACGGCAGGTGTTTCTATATAGGCCAGTAAGAATAGCACCCACATATCCATTCAACCACCCGACCATATTTAGAAAATAGGAAGAAATATCACTGGATAATGTAGTTCATGATAAATAATTATCTTTAAAACAATGACGTTTGCGGTATCAAATATGATCTGAAGGCAAAAACAACAAAAACAACACAAATAAAACTTAAATAACAAAGACTACTATTACTGCAAAAAGTGAAGTTAGTATATTGCAAATATAGGTCCAAGGTCTTCGGGCCGAGGACCATGTCCTCACTTCCTCTCTTCCTCCGAACACAATTATAGACTCTGAAATGTGTCATCGTGACTGGCCTACCTCTTTTGATAACCTACAATCATTTGAAAAGAAACATTCGCCATTATAGATCTCTTTTCCTTACATACAACTTACACTGTCTTTGATCAGCGACCCGTTTAATCTGGGTTTCACCACCCAAACAATATGACCTGTGTTACGGTAATACCGACATTATCAATACAACAATGTTGTTCTAGGCCACAGTCTTTTCTCTATTTCTGTTAAGTAAGAGGAACAACAAATATTACGTCTTAGTAATACACGACCTACGTTCTATACGGTATTGTCAATAACAATAGATAATCTCATTTTTTTTTCTTTGTAACTAAAAATTTTAATTTCAAAACGTTGAGCTTTTGCCATTTCGACAAATAATTCCAGACTGATGTGACACAGTGGGTCACGATATAATAAAATTGATATTTCGGGCCAAATACTTAACAGAGCTTGAAATTGTTCAGCTTAGTGTCAGAGTATTTTATTGTCCGTAATTTTATTTATGAATTTAAAAAGAAAGTTTTGTAGTGTAACTGGAATACTTGACGATGCGTGGGACCTTAACGCGTGATATTTCTTAAGTTTCGTTTTCTCTGTAAATCTAAAAAGGAAGCTAATCACAGAATAGGCGACCAGGAATAATGTGTTCGTGTATGTGGCGCTAAAAGCTCGAATACACCATTCAGCAATACGAAAGATAGATGAAATTTGTTTCCTTTTCAATTCCCAGGTCGGTCATGATAGATACCTATTAGTTTTACTCGTTCAGCATATTATTAGCGCTCATTTTTGTAGTCAATTCTTATACATATTAAGTTATACATTAAACTGGTGAAGAAGGGTTGAAATTAATGCATGATTTCACAGCTCTAACATCGCTCCTTCATATTCAGCCTATGACATTTTCAGCCTACCCTCGTATATATATATATATATATATATATATATATATATATATGGGGGGGCTCCGCTGAAAAGTTCATAGGCTCACCAAGATACTTTCATGGAATGATCAAATGAGATTTAATTTTCAACATATTCCCTGGAAGGAAACCATGCAGTTATTAATAAAAAAAAAAGTTTGAAATTAATCAATTGCAAGATTTCACAGCTCTAGCATCATTCATTCAAAGTCAACCAATGAACTTTTCAGCCTACCCATGTATGTTGAGAATGGAAGCGTGGGTGAAAAAAAGAAAATACTGCCGTCTTTACTCAGTTTTAATACGAAACCATTGACTCTGAATTAACCCCACGGGTACGGGAGAATCTGTTTGCAGGCAAGACTTTGTACTCTAGACATCAGAAGCGTGGGAATTGCGTGTGTCACGCATGAGTCAGAATAGGCATAGAACCTGATGGAGCAAATATATTTTTTTACCTATTCAAACACGAAACTTCTAATTGATCGATCAAATGAAGTAGCTTCGGCATTTTTTTTTTACTATAGGTGTGTACATGTTCACACCACTACACGCACGCCAACATACACTCATACTTACACACACACACATACACACGCATACAAAGACATACACACACGTAAACGTACTCATTTTCTCCCTCTCTCGTCTCTCTCTCTCATATCTGTATATATATATATATATATTTATATATATATATATATGTGTGTGTGTGTGTGTCAAGATATGTATGTAAATATACGTATTTCTGTAGACAAGTTTGAAGATAAACTATCATACGGACACCTAGGAACATAGACATATATA
>OZ024758.1:1027123-1034623 GCA_964016885.1 Eledone cirrhosa
TTAAAAGGAAGATGGAGAAAAGAGAAGAGACAGAAAGAAAGAAAGAAAGAAAGAAAGAAAGAAAGAAAGAAGCAATAAAAGAAGGAAAGAACGAAGACGTAAATTAAATGAAAAATGAGACGAACGTGGTCAAACCCGACTTGTTTCAATCTCTTGAAACTCTTTGCTTCTAGTGGCGCCATCTTACACGAGGAGTGGTCACGTGAAGAAATAAATAGATAAATAAATAAATTCGAAGCGGAGTGTCTTTATTAGAAGGAGGGAGTGAGTCTATGAGAGGGTTTGACCTGTACGTGTCTTGCTTCTTCAACAAGTATCATTACAACAAAAATGAAACACCATATGAAAAACGTTCAACACACAACCATCATTTAATTGTTTCTACTTTTGGTACAAGGCCAGCAATTACCTAGTGTATTACTGGTACTTTATTTTATCGACCCCGTAAGGATGAAAGACAAAGTTAACCTCGGCGGGATTTGAACAACACAACCATCATTTAATGTTCAGTACAAGCCACCAAATCTCTCTTAAGTGGTCGTATTTAATGTAACATGGTCGAAACACATGTTAATCTCTTTCTCTCTGTCTATCTGTCTTGCTGTCTCACTCTCTCTCTCTCTGTGTTTTGCTTTCTCTCTCTGCCCTTTCTCTCTCTCTCTGACACACATGCACAAATATATATATATATATATATATATATATATATATATATATATATATATATATATATATATGAAATACGTAAAATAAGAAAATTATAATAATTAACTTACTTAAGTTTCACTCCAACTAATTATTTTCTGAAAGGGGATATACATAGTGTTCAAAGCTATGGAGAACTCCTTTCTTCACCAGGGAGTCAATTCTCTGCTAAGATCCCAGGCGATAGGCGGACACAGGGATCTCAAACAAAAATAATTCAGTGAATGGAAAAGAAGCAAGCGCGGACTAAATTTCAAGACACTGAAAATTTCACTACCTTCCCGGTCAGTGGCAAATTCAAAAGAATCAATCACTGATTAACCTCGATGTCACGTGATTGATTCTTTTGAATTTGCCACTGACCGGGAAGGTAGTGAAATTTTCACTGAATTATTTTTGTTTGAGATCCCTGTGTCCGCCTATCGCCTGGGATCTTAGCAGAGCATTGACTCCCTGATGAAGAAAGCTTTGAACACTATGTATATCCCCTTTCAGAAAGTAATTAGTTGGAGTGAAACTTAAGTAAGTAAGTTAATTATTATAATTTTCTTATTTTACGTCTTTCATATAATTGTTCTACATTTTTGTATTGAACCACAAAGTTACTAAGACAAAACCTATATCTTGCTAGCATAAGTATACTTCTGTATAAATATCTTGGTAGATATACTAATTCTTTATATATATATATATATATATATATATATATATATATATATATATATATATATATATACTAATAATGATAATGAGTAGGAACGAGATATCAATATAGCATCAATATGTTTACCCCTCGTGTGACGCACGTTTCGCGATCGATCAGCTCAAGTTATTATCGGTATATATATATATATATATATATATATATATATATATATATATATATATATATAGAGATATATATATATACCTATATAGATATAGATATATATACCTATAGTAACTATATATATATATATATATATATTTCACAAAAGTATTTATTCATATTTCTTTACGGTAAAATTATTTTTCCTTCCTTGAGGCTGAAGCGTGAGTACGTTTAATAAGACATTAGACTATGATATGGTATATTAAGGACAGATTGGACGGCAATTCTACGGATGTTTTCAACTGGAGTTAACTGAGAGATTTCTTTATCATATTAGTTAGGAGAGAATGGCTATGCCCTTGAACTTTTTCAGGGTTCCTCAGACCTGTGGGAAGAAGTTAGAACCACTTAAAGTGAAGGGCTGGTCGAATGCTTGCCATAGAATGTATTCCATTGAAAGTAGCTAAGAGCCAGCTGTTTGTGTTTAAGCTGGCGATGAATTAAGGCTATTAGCTAAGTAGGACTCGGCGAGAATTAAAGAAATATTGCATTACAGAATTAAAAGAACATACCGCCTTAGACTAGTATATTATTTCTTGAGTTTGGAAGGGTGACAGATTCAAACCCTGTTTACAATAAGCCAAAATATATTCTGCAATGCATTCCATCCAATGCTCTAAAACTTTTGCAAAGAATGATGTCAAAATTGAATGTTTTATTTGAAGAAGTGCAAGGACAAGTGAGTCGATGTGTGGATATGACCTGTATGTGAAAGTTTTGCTTCTTTCACAAGTGTCATTATGTTCCAATATCAAAACTTAAAACAACACAGCCATCATTTAATGTTTAGTACACGAAAGCTAACCACTTACCACAACACCATGACTTCAATATTGCGTTCTGAGTTCAAATCCCGTCGAGGTTAACTTTGCCTTTCATCCTTACAGGGTCGATAAAATAAAGCACCACTGGGATAATTGCTGTCCTTGTGCCAAAAGTAGAAACAATTATTTCTCAGTAACGCCCTGGGGTCGAAGTAATTGAGATCCTCCCCCACCCAAAAATTGTTTGCTTTTTGCCTAAATCAGTAACACACCTGGGCGATTTAATCGAAACCCCCCCCCCCCCCCCCAATATTGTTTGCCTTGTGCCCAAACCAGACATAAAAGTACTATATCAAAAACTGGTGAGAATATGTTCTTAAACGAAAGTCTTATAAACCTGTTGCTCGAGGGTAGTCTCCGATATACATATTCAAATGTTGGGGCTAAACCGGATGATAAATTAATTCTACCGAGCTAGTAGTTCACGGTACCATGTAAACACACATCACAAGTCATTCCGTCACATTCTTGTCTCCAGAAGGATGAAAGTCAATGTCATTTCAGTTGGATTTAGCCTCAATCAGCCGAAACAAAAACTTCAATATATTTTACTGACACTGTATTTCTCCTTATTTGATCTCTACTATTTTCTTCTTGGTATTAAGAGAACGGAAGGCGGTGAATTGGCAAAGTCATTTGAATATCGGATAGAATGCTTTGTGGTATTTGATCTAACTCTCTGCTCTCCGAGTTCAAATTCAGTCGGGGTCGACTTTGGTACTTTTCATTGAGCTTGGATGAAAGGCAGTCTTGTACTAGGGTCGTTTCCTCCTCTATATCTCTTTTTCACATCCTTTCACTTACTCTCTAACCTTCTCTTGTATAAATCTGCCGTATTCAGACCTGGGGAAGAGATGGGATTCGCCAGGTTTAACGATGCCAAAGAAACGACGTATGTCAGTACAGTGCCCCCTCGACATCTTCAGGTGTTACAGTTCCATACATATGTAGATATATTAGTACTGATTGTATCCTGATTAAAGTGAATTTTGTCAGAGAATACTGCTCTTGAATTGTCGGAGTTCAATTTCTCCAAATTTCCCATTTAAATATCTATTTCATTGGCTCTTCATAGATTTAATTTGAATCTGTTTGTCGTCTAGGCTGGAATTCTAAATCGAAATTTTCTCTGACTGCCATATAATACATTTACGATTTATATGCAAATGAGAATGTTTCTGGTTTAATTGCTAATTATATTTGTGAATGCACAATAAGGGACATATAAATACACTTATTGTTATAAATTTATTCTACTTAATACTCGTAAGTATATCTCTGAAGCCAACTACATATGAAATTGAATACAAACTTTATTCAATAATCATTCCAAATTAGAATGCATATTCAATCATTTTCCAATATTAATTAAATTCGTTTGCCGCATTTTTGCAAATATGCCGATACACATACCATGGCACCAGTTTGGTGAATCATTAGGTCTGTATAACATGATGTATATCTCAGGTAAAGCGTCTGTTTTAAAATTTTAATCATTGGAAGAATCCTATTCAGCGTCTTTACAGTACAAGGAGCATTTTTAGCGAAGAGAGTTTATTTAATTCATAATTGTATAACATGAAGTGATACAATTACGAATAATGTGTTTTGTAACATTTGTCAGTTAGCACGGCTATAGTAAAAGACAGAACATTTATGTTAGTTATGTGGCGGTACTAAGTTTGGGTTTGGTTTGTCTGAAATTCGATGAAGAAATTTAGATTCTTAATAATAGTAGATATCTTTAATATAACAAATAAATGACGAAGAAAAAACTCGCAGTCATACTTACACCCACATGGGCGTGCATAAAACTATATGTGTAGAAGAAGAAGAAGAAGTCTTTTATGCTTTAACTTCAACCATTCTTATTAATAACTGAATTATTTCATTCCAGGGTCTATGTTGAAAACTAAACCTCATTTGCTCCTTCCAAAGGACTATCTTGGTCAATCTATGATCATTTCAGCCGACCCTCATAAGTTTGTTCGTGACTGTAAAGATTGATACAATTGTGTAGTAAATGTATCGTGTGGTATTGCAGAATTAAAATCGGTTACAAACCGTGTTTGCGGTATCACTACATTGAATTAGTATAAGTCTGATGTGAGATATACAAAAGTATAAGTTGATAGTTCAGATAGTTTAGTCTCTGATAATCATTGTTAGATATAAGGGTATTATTATATAGGGGGAGAAATGAGGTGACGTAATAGAATCCGTGTGCTGGTACAAAATAAGGGGTTAACTTTCGATAGTAAATCTTCATTTACAATCGTCAGATGTACATCAGTCAGATAATAATGAGGATTCATGGGGATCTGAATGGCTACGATTACTGTGGGGTTATAATAAATGTGAAATAGAAAACGATAAACTTCTTTACAATAATAAATGAAATGAAACTATGACGTGATAGCGAAAACTTTAAGATAAGCGAGCTGTGTACCAATTGTATGTTGTATATATCGTCATGTTACAACTCTGTATTTATACTCTGTATTTATATAAATAGTAACTAAATTCAGATTTATCATACGTAACCCACCGCAACGTTTATTATATACACAAACATATATATATATATGAGTATGCATGTATATATATATATATATGTGTATGTATATGTGTGTGTATGTGTCTGTATTATGTATTTGTGGGAGTATGCGTAGAAATACCGATGATGGCTGGAAGATCACTGATGACGGACAGTCCTGCCTTCTTGCTCTAATTTTATTTATATGTATATATATATGTATATATGTATGTGTAAGTGTGTGTGAGTGCATATGTGTGTGTATTTAATATAAAGTATTGTGAGATATGTAACAAAAGATCAATAATCTTCAAAAAAGCAGTAAAACTCGGTAGAAAAATACAAAGGGTGAATACTGACAAATAAAACAGAACAAAGTAACGTATTATATAGTCAATTTTAATATCGATCTTTCGTTTTGTTTTGAACTGTTTCAGCGCCACATTTGGAAGGAGGGTTACCGCCCTGAAATATGTTTTTTCCTATCACCTTTTACATAAATTATTAATTTGAAGAATTTAATTTTCCAACTTTTTACTTCAGGAAAACCAAGTGGAATTTTACCGTTCCTTCTTGTTTCTGGTCCTAATATGTATACGCCACGTTCATTATACTTAATTAAAAACTAAATGAATTAAATCAATAGAATGTTCTGTCTTAATTAGTTGTTGCCATTGTGGATTTGTTTTTAAAATAAAGATAATGCAATATTTGTAATTAACAATAAATTGTTCTTGTTTACACACGTAGGAAGTATTTTGAGAGATTAGCATATATATCTTATTAATTAATTCTTAAAATCTGGATATGATATATATATATATATATATATATATAGTGGTAGAACACTGGAAGGTAATATCCGTAGTGGTAGAGCACTCAGTCCATGGGACGAGTTAGGTAGAAGTGGTTACACAACAGTTACTTCACCATACCGAGAACAATTGTTTCACCTTCATTTACGAGCTGAGGATCCGCTAAGGTGAAACAATTGTTCTCGGTATGGTGAACTATCTGTTGTGCAACCACTTCTATATATATATATATATATATATATATATATATATATATAGGGTTGACCAAAAGTCGCGGTATATAATAAAATAATTATGTTTTATAAGAAACAATTTATTCAAAATAAATACGGAAACTTAAAAATGTCGTATGTATTGCGATGTATGTGTGTGTATATATATATATATATATATATATATATATATATATATATCCAAAGATATTAAATAAATGGAAACTATATTTATAAAACCATATTTATTTTATTATATATATTTCAAGGGCAACCAAGCCAACTTTGGTGCGCTTTCTTCAGATAAAATACAAAGTTTGTTTTATAAATAAAGACGTACCCATGAAAATCAAACCTTAACGGTCGGAAATTCACTGTATATATATATATATATATATATATATATATATATATATATATATATATATATATATATATATATATGTATACATGTGTTTAGAAAATATATCTGAATAGATATTATTTTCCAGAGTAAAGATAAAGACATACAACATATATTTTGTGAAATATAAGAAAAGACTTGTCATTATTTTAGATATTTCTTTTTCTTTATTCATTTATTTTAGTTCATTTATTTAATTACATGTATTTATTAGTATATCTCTGTTTCTCTCTCTCTCTTTGACTCTCACCTTCCCTCTCTATGTGTCACTGTCTTGTTTGGTATAGTATGTATGAAATTGGATGGTTTCTGTATATCTCTCTCTCTGTCTCAGCTTCATTCTCAGTGTCTCACGTCGGTTAGTGTCTTGTTTGGTAAAGTATAATGTTTTATGGGCTTTGAGTGTGGCTTAGTGGTTAGATTGTGAAAAATGTTCTTTACTACAGAAAACACGTATAAAGCAATCACATAGATTATACGCATACATGTACGCATATAAATATATACACACAAATACAAACACACACACACACACACACACATATATATATATAATAGGTTTGTAACATAATTTCTGACACGCACGTTCACAAACACATTCACAAACACATTCACACACACACACACACACACACACACACACACACACACACACACACACACACACACACACACACACACACACACACACACACACACACACACACATATATATATATATAACCCTATATTAGCTTATATAGCTTAATGTATGACACGAGGGTCTGCTGTTCCCTCCAAGCCATCTATAACTTTGCTATTTAATACCCACTCTCACGTTTGTAAAACCAAACTTATTCATATGCATACATATATATATATATACATACATATATATATATATGTGTATATATATGTATATATATATCGTATATGTCATATATATATCATATGTATATATATACATAAATACATCTATCTCTCTCTCTATATATATACCAATATAGGGACTATTTATCTTCCCAAATAAGTACATTAAAGACCCACCTGCGATCCTACATTTCATTCATTTATTCTAAGTCAGACAGAACATACATACACATGTATTTTATATATAATAACAGATCATTTTATGTGTTTTATGCCTTCAGTATT
>OZ024758.1:1039623-1047123 GCA_964016885.1 Eledone cirrhosa
CACCCGCCCCATTATAATACGGATTAATCATTATCGTTAGAATTATATTTTTGCTTTTCTGATAAATATTTAAAGTGATTATTTTTATAGAAAAAAATTGTTTTACGTATACTAAGGCAAAATCTAATAAGATAATAGATATAAATATGAATTCCTTACCTGTAGAACACGTTTCGTAAGATTTGTTTTCTGTGCCAGATGCTTTAAATCCTTTGCATCTGGATTATGGTTGACTGCAAAATATGATTTAAGAGCTCTCAGCTGGTGATGCTTGAACGAAGTTCTCATCCGTTTTTGCCGTGGTGCATTCTGGTAGGTGTCTCTATCCAGATGATCTGTCGATCGATCGAGACCATCGTGACCAAGTCCTGGGTAAGTAAACACAAACAAATATATTGAAATATCAAATCTAATAAATTAAGGAACATATGCATATTTACATGTACTTTCATATAGACAATATAAATAAATATAGACTTCGTTATTATTATTGTTTATATATATATATATGGAAATTACACCGCATTAAATTACTGGTATCTTGTAGCATAGGAAGAACGTTTCTATGTTCCCTTGAGATTGCACATTCTCATGAAATTGTATATATATATGTTATGTATATGTTATGTATATGTTTCATATGTATATGTTTCAAAGACAACATGTATACCTTCTTTGTGCCATTTCATAGTGATTCCATTACTATATATATATTTATATATATAGTAATGGAATCACTATGAAATGACACAAAGAAGGTATACATGTTGTCTTTGAAACATTATGATTAAATGCAGCAATTATCTGAGCTGGTGCCTCGTTATGTGCTTGCTCGATTAGTGCTGACCTAGGGCACAAAAATAAGGCTAAGGTCTGTCTCGAGACTTGGTGCTCATTAGGCTTGTGATTAGCAGGGTTAAGCGTCTGAGTGTTAAAGACACCCAAATGAAGTATTTTTCTGAAGAACACTTCACATAACCCAGCCCAGCAATCGAACTCATGATGTTATGATAGTAAGATGAGCATATGTAACTTTGAATAATGTTGTTATCTCTGTATTTTTGATCGTGTTCTTGTTTTTATTTTGTTGTTGTTGCATGTATAATATGTGTATGTTTATCGTATTGTTTTCATTTTACGTTGATCTATTTTGCTATTTTTTTTATTTTACTTTATTCTCTAACGAAATAACTCTTCTTAAAAATTTCACATGTTATTGGAATTTTTACGTAAAACGGAAACATATGGTAGACAAAGTACAATCAATGGTTAGTCTTCTGGTTTTAAATTAACTGATTAGGAACAGACACAGATGGTTAGTGTATAGATTATACAAAGATTTCTCTTAGGATAGAATTTCTATCTTGCATAGGAAAAATAATAGAGTGTATAAAGTATATGATAGCCGCGAGTGAGGGAATGATTTACGTTCATGTATCTGTAGATGTAAATAGATTAACTGAATGCCTTTGTACCATGTAATTATCAACTGGCAGAGGACTGAAGCCTAACCATACCTGAAACCTAGAATCAGAATTAAAATATGACCGGGCAATCAGAAAAATGTAATAAAGTTGAAGCAATACATTATCTTCTACGAACTATTCAAAGTTATGAAACAATTGTTAATTATATATAGGTTATGAGGTATATTGCAGGGAAATTAAACGACCTACGTTATTTGCCTGTTGGGAAAAGCTACGATTATTGGTTTAAAATATTTCATATAAGTGAAGGCGCGTGGCTTAGAGGTGAGGGAATTTGATTCGCAATCGTGAGATTGCGAGTTCGATTTCCGGACTGGACGATGCGTTATGTCCTTGTAGAAGACATTTTATTTCACGTTGCTCCCTCTGCCAGGAGTTGCGACCGGTAGATAGTATCAGTAATGGACACAACAAATAAAACATTGTTCCCTTGGTCAGATGTAGCGAGCTCTACCCAACTCTGTAAGTAAATTAGGTTTTGGATCTTGTCGGCCAGGACATATCTATATAAATTATATATAAACATCCTTATAAGACATAAGTATAAGCTGACATTAATCTTTGTGAGATATTGTTTTAGGAAAAGTGCTAAAAAATCTATGAATTACAGGGGCTTTGCGACACTACACCAAAGATGGAAAACGTAAATGGAAGGAGCTAAATGCTGCTACACGGGAAAATGCGTAACCCTTTCGTGTAACATGTCTTAGATGACAGAAACTAAATACTGCAATGTAGTTTCTGTGATGTTCTAAAGATTCCGCCAGATATGTGCTGTAGAAAAACGCGAATCTGGCGTCTGGAACGCCATAAATATATAGTAAACCCAAAAAATATTGCCACGGTACGTTGTAGAATTATATACATGGGGGATGCATGTGTGTATATATTTATCTTCCAAGCAGTGATATTCGTGACTGTACATACGATGCCAATCTCCTACATTTATATAGATAAGCGCGAAAAAAGATATGTATCAAATATATGTATTTATTTCTGATTGTGTGTGTTGTAATGAAGTCGTATGTATATGGTTGCGTTCGTATCTTATTGTGTCAGTGTATAAAATAACTGACATAAGATATTTTTATCAATATTTTTATCACCCTAATTACAACAATGCCATACGCTGTTCTGAGATACTTATATAACCAATCTTCAAATTTCACTAGCTGAGTGAAGATGCCGCAGCGAATATAAGGCCGAATATGACGCCTTAGGATATATAGTTTATTTACTTCTGTGCCTTAAACTGTGTTCTCTTCAGAGGCTGATTTCTTATTTTGTCCTATTTTCAATCTGAGTTCAAATCCCACTAAATTAGCTTTGCTTTTCATCATTACGGGGCCAATAAAATAAAGTACCAGTAACACACTGGGGTCGATTGAATTGACTTGCTCTTACCCAAAAATGTTGGCCTTGTGCCTAAAGTAAAAACCATTATTATTATTGCTGGATCATTATTAAGGCTGCGGATTGGCAGTCTCGGTAGAGCGTCGGCTAATATTATTTGTGGTATATCGTCACGGCACTTTACGTTCTGAGTTCAAACTCATTTTCATCCTCACGGGGTCGATAAAATAAAGTACCAGCAATACACAGAGTTCGAATTAGTTGACTTCTCCTCCTCCAAAATTGCTGTCCTTGTACTCTAATCAGAAACCATTATTATTTCTGTAGTTGTTATTGATGTTGATGTTTTTGTTCCTATAATTTTTATTATTCCTACACACTATCTTGATCATATACCCCCCCCCCCTCTCCATCTCTCTCTCTTTCTCTCTGTATCACATACTTACACACGTACACACACTCCTTGAGTCTGCAACTCTGCTTACTAAAGTTGTGTGAAGATCAAGAAGTCCTTCGTCTACACTATTTATTCACTTTTTTGATGTTTAAGTCTCAATCATACCAAGTGGTTCTTATACTTTAAAGTTGGTGAGCTAAGATGTGACGTAGGTGGAACTTACAGAATTTTCATTTTCGCCGAATACATATATATATATACACACTAACAAACACTAATACATACACACACTAACAAACACTAATACATACACACACTAACAAACACTAATACATACAAACACTCGTACACATATAAATATATAATGTATACTCACAGACACACAAATAAAAATTCACCGTGCTCATCACTGAATTTGCGTGTCAGACGATGAGTATAATGATGGTGTTAAGACGTGTCACATGATTTAGCGGAGGTGAATGTGAGCTGTGTAGTGGAAAATGCTGGCTTAGTTATTTTCTTAGTATGGTCAGTGCAAGAAGTGTCAAAAATTATGTTTGTCAGCTTCGAAAAGTAAGGAAAAAATTATTTTAATTGGGAGAACAGAGTGCACAGCTAGGAAAAGTGAGCGTATAATATAGATGAAGCCTACGGGAGTAAATACAAAGACTCTGCTGATGAAGGGCCGACTGTTATAGCTAAACAAGGAACCCTGCAGTTTAGGATTATCTTCACTTACAAGTGTGTGTGGTGTCATTCCAAAACATGCAGGTGCATAGTTAGGGTTGGGGTCAGGGTTAGGTTTAGGGTTAGGGTTAAGCCAATTCATGTGCATTTTGTTTGCCACTCTCAGCTACCTATATATATATATTTGAGTGTGTGTACATGTAAATATTTACACACAGAGACACACAAACACACAGACACACACACACACATACACATATATATATGTATGTATAAAGATGTATATATATATATTTATATGTATATATGTACTTAATTTGTGTATACGTGTATACATGCAGTATATATTTTAACGTAATATATACGCTGTGTTATATATATAAAATTTTAGACTAAAATTTCTTTAGTAAAAAAATACGGCGGAAGCTTCTATTTCTAATTTCAAACTCGCTCGCTGTTTCAAAACACACATATATATATACAGTGGCGGACTGGATCTAAAAATATTGGTTGCCAGGAGATGAAGGGGGCCACCTACATATAGAATGCTATACTTTTGTAGCCGTCTCGACGGCCTATTTGGAGGAATCATAGACGGTGGTGATCCTGTCATGAATGAGACCACATCTTTTTAACGTTGATTTTGAAAGTAAGTTTATAATTATCAATTTTCGTTATGCTTTTGTAGCTGTCTCGGTGGCCTAGTTGGGGGAATTATAGCCGGTGGTGACCCTGGTCTGAAGTTCGATCCTGGTCGGGAGTACGGTTCCCGGTAAAACTTTTCATTTTTTTTTCTATGGGATATAAAATAAAACTGAAAAATATTACCCATACCAGGATTGAACCTAAGGTCAGGATCTCCAGCGTCTCTAGAACCTACCGCTAGACCACGGAGACAACTACGAAAGTCTTATGAAAATTCATACTTATAAACCTACTTTCAAAATTTTCAAAACAAAATCATATGGTGTCGCTCATGTCTTTCTTAAAGTTTTTGCCCCTACTTAAGATCGACTTCTAAATCATTTGGGTGTTCCATAAACTACATCCTCGTTTTGTTTCTCATCTATCTAGACTATATTTTAACCTGTAATCCATGTTTCATTACTGTTGCACCTCATATCTCCCCCACCACTGATTTCAGCTATTTGCACTATCATATATTTTGGTTTCAAATTCATTCCCTGGGGAATTGGTTGACTAAATGCTTTGTTTAATTGTTTTATTCATTTAAAAAAAAAATGTATTCCTTCTCTTAGAGTTCAGGTATTTTTTGAAAGCAAAGCATTGGCCCCTAAAATACTACAGTGGGCCCTGCAATGCTACCGTAGGTCCCCTAGGGCCCACTTGTCAATGAGCAACCTGGCAACCTGGCCAGTCTGCCACTGTATATATATATATATATATATATATATATATATATATATATATATATATATATATATGATATTAAATAAATGGAAACTATATTTATAAAACCATATTTATTTCATTATATATATTTCAGGGATATCATATTAACAATATGTTATGCCTTCATCAGACAAAATACAATATAAACAGTCTTATAAATAAATATATATATTATTTACATATACAGTACACTTATATTTTGTAATTGTCCGTAGATTTGAGTATATATATCAGCGTGTGTATATTTGCGTGTTTAAACGTTATTTTCTCAAATCGATCTTTACAAATTCTTCATTTATCTCTTCAAGACTGTTTTTCTCTATTTATTTAGCTTTGTTCTTTTAACTTATATATATTCTCATTTCATTCAGACTTTTATCTCAGCTTGTCATCTTTTAAAACGGAACATTTACCTTGAAGCAACGAACCAAATGTTGAGTTATCTTTCCTTATCTATCGTGTTCTTAGTATTATTATCGTTTTTTGTTGTTGTTGTTGTTGTACTTGTGATGGTTGTTGTTGCTGTTTATATTATTACCGTTTCACATTGTGATGGGTTATTGGTTTATTCTTGTTGTGGTTGTTGTTGTTGTATTTCGTAAATGATGAATTGTTTGTTGTTTTTGTTGTTTTTATTTTTAGTTTTCTTTTCAGTTTTTTTTTCAAAAATATTTGTAACCTTCTTCTTCTCATTATCATTATTATTATTATTACTATTGTTCCTGTTGTTATTATTGTATTTGTTGTTGGTGTTGTAGTTGTGGTTATTTTTATTGTCTTTACTGCTACTGTTTGTATGTTTGTTGTTGTTATTGTTGATGTTGTTGTTGTGGTTGATATTGATGTTGTTGTTGTTGTTGTTGTTTTAGGATTTGTTTCTGTTATTACCTAGTTTTATTTTTGTATTTATTTCAGATTTTCAGATTCGATTCTCTGCCATCCACAAATGTTGGAGAGTGTTTAGTAGATGGAACTATCTCTGCATCGTCATCGTAATCGTCATCTTCATCGTCATCGTCATCATCATCATCAACCTCGTGTGTGTGTGTGTGTGTGTGTGTGTGTGTTTGTGTGTGTGTGTGTGTGTGTGTGTGTGTGTGTGTCTGTGTGTGTATCTTGGCAAGAGCACAAAGGCTGTGTAAGGTGTAACAGGGGTGTATATAAAAGCATATAATATATGTTTATATGCAATATCCAAATGGAATCCTCGCTATCAAACAGAACATTTTTTCATAAGGAAAAGAATGTTTTCATTGAGTTTCTCATATTTTTATTATATATAAACATATAGTACATACTTCTATATACATCCCTACACAGACACGCACACACACACACAGACACACACACATATATATATATATGTATAAATATAAATATATATATGTGTGTGTGTTTGTGTATGTGAGTGTTTTGGCTGTTCTTGTGTTAGTATATATATATATATATGTGTGTGTGTATGTATATATGTATGTGTGTGTATGTGAAAGAGAGAGAGAGAGAGAGAGAGAGAGAGAGAGAGAGAGAGAGAGAGAGAGAGAATGTGTATATTTGTGTCGCCTGACTTCGATACCCGGACCCGGCGGCCTGTGGTGTCCTTGAACAAGACGTTTATTTCACGTTACTTCATCCAGTCGGATGACAAATATGAGTTGCATCTGAAATTCAAGAGACCAGTCTCGTCACACATTGTTCCTGGAATGCTAAGGGCTATGTTATCATATTAACCTGAATGACAGTTTAATTTGGCCACTTTGGCAGGCCACGGTAGAGTTTTATCTCACAATTCAAAGAGTCGCTATAATAATTAAGAAACTTCCTTCCTCTAGCCTGGTACTTTTTATGAAAAAACTCTCTTTTATCAATGTTGAAGTACGAAGTTGATACGGGTTCTATTTGAATTGAGAAAGTAATTTGCCGGTATATATTGTGCAAGGTATTTCGTCGATCGCCATGACACGGTCTAAAGTGAAAGTTAGTTGTTGTTCTAAACAGTGACCACGTTGAGGTTTCTTTTGTTGGCTCGATGACACCTTGCGTTTGTATGGAACGGTAGAAAACTGCGAATTCTATATGATTGTCAGATTCCTTCTTGTTAGCTTGACCTCTGCAATCAACTCTAACATTTCATGGCACTTGCTAAATCTCTTGTGTCTCTCTATC
>OZ024758.1:1052123-1057123 GCA_964016885.1 Eledone cirrhosa
TCATCACCATCATCAACATCATCAACATCATCAACATCACCATCACCAACATCACCATCATCAACATCATCATCAGCGCAAGCCTCATAAATTAGCATAGAAAATAAAAAGCAGGTTTGTGAAAGTGGTGTGTTTGAAGAGAAGAGAGTAGCTTCAGGTTCAACCGTGTGCTAAGTGCCTCGTCAGGTGTACCAAGATTTCCAGGTTTATTCTCTTCAAAACATCCTGAGGCAAACTTGAACGAGCATCTCATTTTTACGCATGTACGCTTGCCTGCGCGCATGCCTGCCTGCTTTTGTATATTATATATATCACCTATGTATGTATATTATACATATGCATGAATGTACGTCTAGTGTGCGTATAAGAATATGTATATTTTATTGTCTATATATATATATATATATATATATATATATATATATATATGAATGTGCATCTGTGTATGCATTTGTATGTCTACTCATATATGTGTGTATGTAGAATTTATAAAAATCCGAAGAACGTCAGAGAAAATGCCTTGTGGCATTTAGCGACTTCTTTTTTATATTTTGAGCTCCAATTTCATGTTGATACGCTCTTATAATTTTAAGGAGGTATCACTATAGGTGAGGGCAAGAAAAAAATCAATTCAATATTTTGAATTTAAGTTTCAGAATGGATGACATTTCCCGAATGAATAGGACTCAGACATCATTCGTTTCAGTGCAGTATGAATTAAGGTTTTATCTAACAATCATCGTTTCATTTTATTGGGTATATTGTTGTGTCTCAAATCCTAATCTATATAATTAAAATGATGTCCAATATTTCCTACAATATCCTAAATGCATAATTATGTGGTTCGAATCTCTTTTTAAATTGATTAGAAAACATTTCAATATAATCAACGTCAACACAGTTACCACGGTTGCTGTTTTCATTCAGTTGCCGCTGACTGGACAAAGTTATAATTACATTTCTATAATCTGCTGTATGTGTGACCGTGCGTCTATGTATGCGTGTATGTGTATGCGTATATATTATTTATCTCTCTCTCTCTCTATATATATATATATATATATGTATTATATCTAAAAATGTCTATATAGAGTCATATGGCTCAAAATGCTTCAGTATATTCAATATGTTCTTATTATAAGTGGATTTTATGATAGAGAATCATACATATGCTTGCGCCATATATTTCCTGTAAATACGAACGGAATGAAACTGAATTCCTTCATAATTCACCCAGAAGAGCGTCTTTGTTCCTGTGTGTATAGTCACGAGCAGAAATTGTATGTGTGTGGTTTTAAGTTTTATAATAGCAGTATAACAATGTATAAAGACCGAAGTTTTCTAAAGAGCAAGAACAACTAAATTGCCAGTAAGATATTTGAATCAATTGCTAATTATCCTAGCTGAGATTTGAAATCAGTATATCGCCGTGCCGCTGCCCGAATCACAGTCAAATACATCTAAAACATTATCAAAATTAGCCAATCAATAGATATATAGATAATCTGAAAAAGACGAAGTTTTCAAGGAAATAGAAACACTTACCCATATTTTGTGCAAACTCTTCAGAATTCAAGTTCGGGCTGCGTCTTTTCCGAGGTCTTCCTTTTTGTAAGGTCCCTACCCCATTATAATAAGGGGTTTGATTTGCGTTCATGTCTGGAGACAAAGAAATGTACTCCGACTGATAGGAATCCTCATAATGGACCTGGCAGTATACAAAATGTTCTCGAAGTCCAAATGTATCCCCCGCTTGCAAAGCTTTGTTACATGTGAAACAAGTAAAACACGATACATGATAGATGTGGTTTTTGGCTCGCATCACCAAGTCTGTTGACTGAATACCCATTCCGCATCTTGCACATCGTTGAGTATTAAATAACCTATAAAGAAAAATATAGTAATCCTTTAATGTAGTTCAAATTTCTCTGTAATTAACCTTATATTCCATCAACCGTGGATTAACCATCAAGCCAAATATGCAAGTAGATAGGGTCCCAGATAGAGAGTACAGTATATTAGAGTTTACACAATATAGAGTATATAGGGGCGCCGTAATCTTTGCAGTGGTTAGTTCATCTGAAGTTCTTTATCTGATAATGCCATCAATCCATCTATAGTCATCGTTAAGTTAAGAATCCATAGAACACAGCAATTAATCCACTCAAGTATGTCTGCTCTTTTGTCAAACTGGACTTTAGTTTTGGAAATAATTAATACAAGCATACAGTTATTGATGGGTTTATAGTTTGAAGTTTTCTAGAAAGAAGCCAAGCAACGTATGACAAGACATAGGAGTGAGAAAATCATGCGACTGGAACTTTAAACGAAATCGATTGATTTATTCTCTCAGCTATCAACTATCAGGAATGCATGGAGATGATTATTTTCTTACACATATTTAACACGTATTATTTAAAAGGTTGCATAGTATAAGATTCGGTAATATTTGCACATTTATGGTGCATATTAGCGAAATATAACAAGTTAAATAATTACGAACAGAAATCTAAATAGGAAAGCGGGCACAGCATGACTCTAAAGTCCTTGTCTTAACATATATTAAATTGTTATTGATTTGCTACATAGATCTCGCATCCATATAAGAAGGAGAGAATGACGTATTAGGGATTCAAACGAAATGAAATGTTTACGATTGGTTATTCAAACCGAGAAAGCAAATTTCTAGATAGGACCCTACAACCATAAGGATCGTAATCTTAATTAACATTGGTACATATCAGCTGAGGGTGGGAGGGAACTGTAAGTTTCAACTCCCCTGCATTTACTAAATCTGTTAGCGAAACTCAGAGTAACGGCTTGTTAAGAACATACATCTTGCACAATATAACGAAACGTTCAGACACAAAATTTGAGATTTTCTGATATGTATAGCAGGGCTCGCAACCTCAAGGACTCAAAAGAGCCATTATGTCCCTGGAAAGAGGCACAGTGGGCCAAAAGTGAGATGCTGTAAGGGGAGGGAGATTTCCACCTGCTATAATGTTAATCTGCAATACAGCTAAATGGCCGCTAATTATTTATTTTTCATCAAAATAAATACACAAATGATAGTAAGTGTGATATTTTCATAATATCACAGTGATATATTCTTCATAGAATGATAGGAACTGGAATACTCTTTACTATATGATAGTAGGTGGTATATTCTTCATAATAGCATAGTAAGTGGGATAAATTTTCATTATATGATAGTAGGTAGTATATTCTTCATAATATCATAGTACGTGGGATATTTTTTTCATTATATGATAGTAGGTGGGATATTTTTCATAATATGATAGTATGTGGGATATGTTTTCATTATATGATAGTAAGTGGGATATTTTGTTTATTATATGAGAATAAGTGGGATATCCGAATTAGTATAAAATGTTAACAGTTTTAAAATTTGAAAACATTGCCGTAGAACATTGTTCAATCTCTCTTAATCTTACTAACAAGTCAGTCAGACGTTATAGGTTTGAAAGGTTAATGGTAGAAATCATGTTCTCTACAGCTAACGATATTATTTGTGAATATTAATCTCTATGAAATGTCGCCCATCCGTTTGTGAAGTTAAAGCCAGTGTTTACATCTTAAACATCAATTATTTTTGTACGAATCAAGATTTCCAAACAAATTAATCTGAAATATGTCGAGATAATTATACAGACAGCGATTCAACTCTAATCTTTTAATCATGTCTTATATCCAGAATCTTCGCTTAAGCAGTCTTATAAAAACTATCCAGTCTTCTTTATTTAGACACAGTCTGTCTATACTTGAAGCCGAAAGACTTAATCATCTTTAAACTTTGTTGTTGGAAATTTTTACCCGGTAGGATGAGGAAAAGTCGGGATAAATATAAAGAGAATCGTAAATGGTTTTATTTAGAATTATTTCAGACCTGAGAGAAAATACATATCGTTTTAGAGGGAAAATAAAAAAGAAAATATGTCTATTTTTATGAATTAACCAGGTGAGGATGGACCATCACCATTTCTTTTGCAGTGGTCAGAACTTCTTCATGTAAATGTCTATAAGAAGAGAGTAGACAGAGGAAGATCTTCAGTAATCCCTGTTATTCTTAATATATGTAGAGTAATTAAAAGTTTGAAAATAAGTAAAGCTTCAAATTTCATTTCTCTTCAGTACTTATTAGTAGTTTAGTAAACAAATTCAAATTTAAATACAGAGTCAAAACAAAATTGTTGACGAAATTGGGTTGAAATTAAACCTCCCTAATGAGTATATTCTTATATTGTATTGTTAGCTGTTGATTAATATAAAATTTAATCCAGTAAGTAAAGGTTTATTATAATGGCTGGTAGGATATGTATGTATGTATGTATGTATGTATGTATGTATGTATGTATGTATGTATGTATGTATGTATGTATGTATGTATGTATGTATGCATGCATGCATGTATGTATGTATGTATGGATGGATGGATGTGTGTAAGTATGTATATATATTTATGTATAGGCACACGTTGAGTGGGTACGTGCGTGCGTGAGTTAATGAAATACAATCACAGCTGCCAGATTCTGTCAAGACAGGAGTCCAGACACTTAACTCTGACGCCATATTGGCATCTTAAACAACAGAAATTAGAACATTAAGAAAGTTGGCTATCTAAAGAAAATGGTGATAATCAAATTATTACGATCGTTTTAACAGCAAGAACAAAGAATTCCTAACACACAAACAAAACACCTATCTACACATATCTACACATATACATATATACACATATATACACATATATACACATATATACACCTATATACACACATATACACATATATACACATATATATACAAGAATCTCATTCACGTGTTATCGTAAAAAAAGAAGAAAATGGTATGTTTTGCTGATATTAACACAAAAAGACCGCCACATAAGTGTTAAACTACTGTCTATCTTAGAATACAACAAGTATTTGATTCCTTGTCTTAGTTATTTCCAAATCACTTGAAGAATTTACTAATGT
>OZ024758.1:1062123-1074623 GCA_964016885.1 Eledone cirrhosa
AATCTACTTCAGGACCAAATGGCCACTCTGAACTGGTCGAGGTCATCGTCGGATGTTTCATATCCATCAATGCTACCTGCTGCTCAGAATTCGACGACTTGGTAGTCTGTATTGGAGATATCAGGGACGATGGATAAAATATATTACAGTAAAACCATGAAAGACAAATAAAACAAATTCATATATATATATATACATACAATTTATAATACATATATATTATAACTATATATGATATAATATTATATATATATATATATATATATATATATATATATAATATATATATTTACCTCTTTGTGTATTTTTTTTGCAAGAATCTTGACATGAAATCGTAGTAGAACAACATATGTGTGTGTGTGTGTGTGTGTGTGAGAGAGTGTTAGTGTGTGTGTCTGTGTGATATAGGTGTAAATGTAAGAACAACATACTAGACTGGTCCTTTATATGTCTAACAATTTCCAGTTAAACATATAAAATACCAATCTTGTAGACTTTAAACTTAGAGTACAGAGAGCTCCTCTGACGCTTTAACCACTCTGCCAGTTCGCCTCATTGTCGCAATAATAACGAATTTAAAACAAATATAAGAAAACTGTGAAACAAGAAATAAACAATAAATGGTAAGTATCTTTTTTGTTATATAATTCTAAGACGACCCACTTTTCTTCCAAATTATCAAACATTTCTTTTAACAAACTAAGAAACGACAAAAGACAAAATCCGGTACAAGAATAAACGACACAATTTGTTGCTTCCTCAAAAATAATAATTTCAGACAATTGTAATTTGTTATTTGAACTTGTTTACAAACGATGTTTTTGTCTATGTCATTTTAACCTCATCTTTGGCAAGCTTTGTCTCACCATTCAAGTTAGTAAATGTATCATTGTCTTTCGAGGTTAACTTTGCCTTTCATCCTTACGGGGTCTATAAAATAAATCACCAGTAATTCACTGGGGTAATTACTGGCCTTGTGCCAAAAGGAGAAACGTTATTATCATTATTATTAGCAGTAGCAGCAGCAGTTGTAGTAGCAGTAGCAGAAGCAGTAGTAGCAGTAGTAGTATTAGTAGCAGCACTAGTAGTAGTAGTAGTAGTAGTAGTAGTAGTAGTAGTAGTAGTAGTAGTAGTAGTAGTGTACAGTGGTTTTGTATTTGCAGTGTTCCTAAACTTTAATCGTTTTGGGGAGAAAAAAAAGGTAAAAAGATTGGGAAAGAGGGAACTGTTGGTTGTGTATTGGGGGACTATAGGAGGAGAGGAAGGAGCTATAGGGGGAAAGGAAGGAACTATAGGAAAATAAGGGCGAGTTTGATTGAATCTCGGAAGTAGCAAGGATCAAATGGATCAAATGGTCTTATATGGCTCAAGGGTTATTTGCTTATCACCACGACATGTTTCACTCGCACATCCTATCAACACATGCAAGCACATAAACACACATAGATATACATACTTACCTAAATAGATACATACATACATGCGTACGTACACACACACACACACATATATATATATATAGGTGTATATATATGAATTGTATGGTTGTGTGTGTATTTTTGTATACATGAATGCATGCTTGTGCATATAAAAGTGTGTATATATATATATATATATATATATGTGTGTGTGTGTGTATATGTGTCTGTGTGTGTTAGTGTATGTGTTTATATTTATGTGCATTGCTTGTATGCGGTTATGCAAGAATGCGGAACATTGAATGCAACAGAATAAAAATGGATAACGGAAAAAAAGGAATATCTGAAGAAAAAGAAAGCCAGACCAATAAACAACGTTTAGAATAGTAAATAGTAAATAGAAATATCAATAAATTTAGTTTTGGGAGAAATGAGTGGAAAATAAAGAGAAAACGAATAAAAAGAAGAATTGATAAAAAATAAATTAAAGGGAAAGGAGAAAATAATAGAGACTGGATCGATGAGAATGGTAAGAGAGAGAGAGAGAGAAAAAAAACTATGAGATATACAATATGGATGAGAAAGGAACGGATATGAATAAATTTGTAAGATTTAGATCTTGTAATTGTAGTTGTTGTTGTTGTTGTTGTTATTGTTCAGCACCAGGCCAGTCCCGATCGACCGTTTAAAGATTGTTCACAATGATCCACTTATTAGAATTTCAAGCTATGTGGATTTAAGACCATGTTACCCAATATGTAGGGTATGCTTTGAAGAAAAATTGTTTAATATTTTCATCGGGCGAGTGACCAGGCTGATGCAACATGTGTGTATATGTGTAGAGCTATATATATTCCAGCCATTAGAAAATGTTACCTGAAGTTCAACAGAATCCCCAAGGTTCAAGCCCTTAATTTGCAGCCCTTTAAATAAACAAATGATGCCACATAAGCATTAGATAACGAGCCTCATCTCATCCCTATAAGGTGACAATGCTCTGAAACTCGACTGAAGAAAGGCCTCTCTAGACCAAACATTACCTTCAAATTGGTCACCCTGAACTGCAGGTCGCTACGATCTAGATCTCCCGGACAATCTGAACTCGAAAAAATGATGATGTTTCACCTTCGATGGAAGGATGACTCAAGACAAAATAGAAAAGAAAGGATAACATTTTACTAAAAGAAAGGTCACTGATAGCAGTGACAAAGATTGGAATGAAATTTTAGAGATGGTAGCAGGAGCTGGTCAAGGAGTAAGAGTAGGTAAAAGTAGTGTAACTGAGAAAAGACAGGTGTAAGTTTGTAACAGAAACAGATAGAAGGATCTTTGATGGTGGGGATGGATGTAATAGAGATATTAGATGTGGTGATGGGAAGAGATAGACGAGATAAAAGGAATATAGAAATTGAGGAAAAGGGAATGAGAGAGAAATGAAATAATTTTTCCATTTCCATACATTTGAAGTTAGATTATTGCTAATGTATAGCCCCAGGCCACCTAGATGAAACAGATATATGATGTATGATCATAGGTGTACCAGGCATCGCCCTTTATATATGCTGGGACAAATATCTAGGACTAGATTAGAAGATATGCGGAACATTTTAGATATGTTTTAACTAAGACTATAGACATTATAGTTTTAATGCGTCCTGTCTTTTACGAGAAAAATACAAATGAGATTTAGCTGGAAATATTTTGTAGAAGATTACACAACCAGAGATAAGCTCTCTGTCTCTCTCTCTCTCCCCTCTCTCTCTCTCTCACTCTCTCTCTCTCTCTCTCTCTCTCTCTCTCTCTCTCTCTCTCTCTCTCTCTCTTTCTCTTTCTCTTTATTTATATATATATATATATATATATATATATATATATATATATATATATATATATATATATATATATATATATATATATATATATATATAGTGAAAGAGTGAAGAATAACATGGTCGGCTGTACAAAAAGGGTATATTTACAGTATTAACAATTGTTTCATTGATCAGGTGAGTCTAAAGGCCCAATATCATTATGCTAACACAAAAAATACAAAAAAAAAAAAAACGTTGGTGAAGGAACCAGACTCCTGCAAATTCTAAACCAAGCCAGTAATAAAGATCTCTATCATATGATCAACGATTACAACACTTCCCAGCTTCGTTCTCACACTTTCTACCATTGACCACAATTCGGTTCCGGAAGAGAAATCCGGGTATAGTCTAAAAACCCCAGTATTCCTTACAAAGAAATGGTATGTCTCAAATAAAGAAACACATTATATATATAGGTGTGTGTGTGTATGTAAATCAGAAGGAATGGAGGTGTATTAAGTATGTGTATATGTAAGGTTTTGAGGTGTAAATCTGAGATTTTATATCTTTCATACGTTTCCTTATTTCATAATCGTTCTTCAATTTTTAACCATATTTCCCGCGTCACACTCTCACTCACATACTTACACAAACACACACACACACACACACACACACACACACACACACACACACATATATATATATATATATATATATATATATATATATATACATTCATACATACATTCATAAAAGTAAATACACAATCGTAAATGCATAAATACATGCAAACTTACGTTGATACATGCGTACATACATATATAAATTCAGATATATATATATACATACACGAATAGATATATACTTACATATATGCATACATATATACATAAATACATAAATTCATACATACATGCATAACAGTTCTGTATATATATATATATATACATAAATTCATACATATATACATAAATACATACATGCATACATACATACATGCCTACATAAATTCACACATACATACACACATATACGATGCGGCTCTCTATATAACCTGGTTCACCTAAAAGAGTTAAACGGAGGAAGAAGTAATCTACTGAATGTTAGTAAGAGAAGAGCACACGGACATGACAGGAGAGCTCATAACAAGAAAATCTCGTGTAACCGACCTCCATTCGTGACTCCATGCTTCCATGATATTCTTTCAAACGGATATGTTTTACATTCTTTGTTTTCATTTTACCTTCATTTTGATATCCGTTTACTTTACACACACACACACACAGACACACACACACACACACACACACACACATATATATATATATATATATATATATATATATATATATATATATATGTATGTATATATGTATGTATATATATGTATGTATATATATATATGTGTGTGTGTATATATATGTGTGTGTGTTTGTGTGTACGTGTGTGTGTATATAGTTTTTTATTGCTCTCTTTTGTTTTTTGCTATTGTTTCATTATTTTCTGTTCGTCTTAGGAACTCTTAAGCAAAGATTTGCTCATTCACATGCACACACAACACATAGACACATACAACACAACACATGGACACATACAACACAACACATAGACACATACACAACTCAACACTCACACACACACACACACACACATACACACACACACTCACCCCCTACATACAATTATACACATCAACATCGAAAAGAAAAATACTTAAAATAAAGACATCTACGTAAAGATATCGGCGGACACACGAATGCACATGCGCATGTACACATATATACACACTTATAAACAAACATGAAATTGAAACACACACAAAGACACTGCTACACATTCATGTTGGCACACGCACGCCATCCCACAGAGTTCGGTGCCAAAGGGCAGAGAACTCTAGATTCCAAACAGCTGATACGTTACAAACGGAACAAAGAAAGAACAGATAGATAGATAGACAGTTAGATAGACAGCTAGATAGATAGCATAGATAGAAAATATTTGAGGGAGCGAGAGAGAGAGAGCGGGAGATCTAGAGAGGGAGAGAGACAGAGATAGAGTGAAAGGACAATATATTTAGGATTAAAAGAAAGAGGTGGTGATAGGTGAGAAAGGCTTCTATTAAAGACACGCATGCAAATTTTAAAATACAATTTATAAAACATTAGACAACGATTATGTTATACATGGCTGAGGAGCTGGACACAGTTAGATAGATCAAACTTAGAAGTTAACTGGTATTAAGACATGAATCAACCCCCTGGGGGATTATATTGCACAGTCTTAACAACAGTGAGAATGACAGAAATGGGAGATGGACGATGGAATTGTGGAAATAAAGAAAATTAATTATGTATCTATGTATCATAAATATAATTACGAAATATTGATATTGATATTCATATATACATACATGTATACACACACACACACACACACACACACACACACACACACACACAAACACACATATATATATATATATAACCAACATTATGATCTTAAGTACAAAACTTTAACGATGTGTATATATATATATGTATATATATATATATATATATATATATATGCATATTAAAATAACAGATTAAAGTGTAAGCAAAGAATCGCTGCTTTCCCCCTTAACGGGATCTTCAGAAGATCCCGTTAAGGGTGAAAGCAGCGATTCTTTGCTTAAACTTTAATCTGTTATTTTAATAAATATTTGCTCTACGATTCTTATATATTTGATATATATTTATCCTTACCGAGCCCTCTTTGGATTTTAGTCTTCAAATTTATTATTATTACTATATATATATATATATATATATATATATATATACATATATATATATATATATATATATATATATATATATATATATATATATAAGGATTTAGTGATATAATATATATATATATATATATATATATATATATATATATATATATATATATATATATATATATATATATATATATACAGGAAGAAGGGAATGAAATGTCATAAGGCATGAAGACAAAATTTGAGGAAAGGCTAACTTACTTCCGGTTGACACTAGTTTATTATTTTGACATTTTAGTTACCGTAGAACCACAGACACTTCCACACAGAGAATCACTCAGAGACACTCACAGACACATACAGACACATACTTCTATATAGATGTCTTCGTGTGTGGATGTCTTGTACCCATGACCACATATATTCTTCCACAGGTGATAAAACAGCTGCATATGTACAAGTGTCACATTTTGATATTCACCAGACTTGGACCCATTCCTGTATCACCCTATTTGGTTATTTGTTTGTGTTTGTTGTCTTTTTTATCATTTTTAATTCTTTGTTTCTTTCTGGGTGCGGCGGGGTGTGTAATTTCATTTTGTATTGAACTGGGTTACCGTACTTAATGTCGTGTCTGAATATAACAGTTAAGTGTAGAACACACGTTTCCAGGGGGTAATAGAAGACCTTGATATGTGATTATTTTATTATACTTTGGTCATTTTCGATAAACGAAGTTCCAGCCATGACAATCCTATTATTGTTTATATATAAATATCGGCTTATATTACTCAACGCTTTCCATCTTTTATATTTTATGTGTGCAATTTGATGGAGACTTGATTGCGGTTTATTATCAGATCAATCAACTGCATAATAACACTCCCGTTGGTGGGTGGTTCTACCTCTACTGGGAAACTAACGTATTTAACTAAAGTATAAGACAGGCTTTCTAGTAATAAAATATTGGTGCTACAGAGTTATTTTTTCTTTAGAGGTAAATTTATAAGTTAGCCCAGACTCTCAAATTTGAGGTCTCATGAGGGCTATTTCGTACTAGGGGGAACAGCACAGTAGACGAAAATTGAGATGAGGTGGGGCTTGATTTCCACCAGACATAATGCTAATTACATCACAGCTGATAGACTGCCCGGAATATGTAAATTTGTACAAAATATTGGGGAACAAATTTTGTGTTTCAAATATTCTTTAATTCCGGATTAACGTTCGGGGATTCCCTTTTTTCCGTTTTCACTTTTGATAGGTTGTGTATCAAAATAGATAGATATAGATATATAGATGTGAGTGTGTTCTGTTAATATTTCTGGCAATATTATGACAATACCCTCCCCAACTATAACGATATTTGTTTCGACACACGATTTCAACTTTGTAAAACAAAGAAGATATATAGATAGATATAAATATATATAGGGTCTCCCCCCCCGCCCCCAAAAAAAATATATACACACACTTTGATTACCTGTACATGCAATATTTATTAGTATGCTGTTGAAGTATATATACATTTGAGGGGGGGGGGACTCCTGTATATACGGCCTCATTTTTTTTCTCACTCATGTGGTAGTATTCACTCTTGCTTTTTATATATCAAAATAGTTAGACGTTATCTACTGTTTCATATAAACTCCCTCGGTCTCTCTCTCTCTCTCACCCCCTCTCTCTCTCTCTGTCCGCCTCTCTCTCTCTCTGTCTCTCTCGCACACTCTCTCTCGCTCCGACTCTGATCTGGGATCTAATCGACTCTATCAGGTAAATGGAATAACAAACAAACCTTTAACACGTTAACACTAATTCTCTGAACCAATACCAATTATCCCTACTCACTTCAGTTTAATAGTTAAGTTTGTAAAGCCTGTGTAAATATGTAAATACCTCTTGAGCCACAAGCTGATTTTAATAAACGGGGATTAGTTCCATGTTTTTATAGTTAAACGGATCTAAATCGCTTCGTGTTTACAAGGCGGCTTCAGGGCAGTTTTTTAACGATAGGTTGGTTTAGTATCAAAACAAGCTTTCTTGTAGAATGTAGGTAACTAAGTCCATAAAGTGACCAGCAAAGAAGATATGAACGATAGTTCAAATATGGAATGGATTCTAACCGATGATGTGTGAGGAATCTCATTTCAGCGGAGAATACTGAAGCCACCATATATTGCACATATTCCAGAGATTAAAACGACACAATTATATAGACATTATTATGGTGGATTCGCAGTATCGGTAGAGGGTCTGACACCATGCTTTTACGCATAGAGTTACGGCCCTTGCCATTCTGAGTTCAAATCCCGCCGAGGTTAACTTTGCCTTTCATCCTTACGGGGGCGATAAAATAAAGTACCAGTAATGCACTAGGATAATTGCTGGCTTTGTGGCAAAAGTAGAGACAATTATTATGTGTCTAAATTTGTGTGAACGTGTATATATATATAGGTATTATTGTATATGTGTTGAGAAATATATATGTGTGTGCACATTAAGATATCTATTATATAGAGATTGACGGCCAAAAGAAGAAATGAATAAAAGGAAGAGAAACTATGACGAAAGGGTTAGTAGCAGCATAATCCAGCAATATATATATATTATTATTGGGTTAATGAAATAAAGCACCTGTAATGTACTAAGGACGGTTTAAACGAGTTTCCCCTCCCCCAAAATTGTTGGCCTTGTGCCTATAATAGAAACCATCATTAGTAGGCCCACCCTGCTTACAATAAATATCACCAAACAAACTTTAACTACAATGGCAAAAGCAGGAAACGAAACTTCTTGAAAGGATGAAGGGGGTTGTGTATATAGTCACTCAACAGGTGGACATGTTCAACGAACGCTGATGTGAATGAGGATATATATATATGTGTGTGTGTGTGTATATATATATATATACAGGATGTCACAAAAAAATGTATACACACTTTGATTAGAATGCTGTTGAATTGTATATATATTTTTGGAACACCCTGTATATATATAAATGTGTGTATGTGTGTATGTGTATGAGGTGAATGTATGTGTGTGATAAGTCAATGACCTGCAACTAAGTATGCCACTCGAGCAATAAAAAAATATGTTACAGATTAACTACCTATGCGTATATACGTATGTATGTATGTATGTATGTATGTATGTATGTATGTATGTATGTATGTATGTATGTATGTATGTATATATATATATATATATATAGAGAGAGAGAGAGAGGGAGAAATAGAGAGAGGGAGAGATATATAGATATAGAAATATTTATATAATACATATATATATATATATATATATATATATATACATATATATATGTGTGTGTGTGTGTGTGTGTATATACATGTGTGAGGGTATGTATGTGCGTATACATTTATATATATATATAGTCTATTTTGGACAGTGGTAAATAATTAACACACATAGATATATATATATGTGTTGTTGTTCTATCGTTTGCTGCAGTTATTGCTGTTGTTGGTGTTGTTTTAAGTTAAGACAGTTCTATCGAAGCAGACATGATCAAGTTGATATTTTCTTTTATTGCTTCTTTCTAGATGGAGAGCATCAAGAATCAAGATTTTTTTTCTCGTATCTTCGATATTTAGAACAGAACTAGAGGAATGCGTTTCATAGATAGGTATCCCCCCCCCCTCTCTCTCTCTCTCTCTCTCTCTTTATATATATATGTATGTATATATATTTGTATATATATATATATATATGTATATATATATACATATATATATAATATATATAAATAAATAAATAAATAAATATATATATATATATATATATATATATATATATATATATATATATATATATATATATATATATATAACCTTGTTAAACTTTTGGTTATATAAATATATATATATTGACGTTCGCCGTAGAACGTTGACTTAATACAAGCGATCTTCGTTAAATTTATAATATATATATATATATATATATATATATATATATATATATATATATATATATATATATATATATATATATAGGGAGTGTAACTTAGAGTTACGGTAGGTTCACCCGGGAGAGCACTCGATGTTTAGGTTCACTTCAGTGTTGAGGTGTAGAGCTATACAGAGTGTATTATATTGAAAAGATAACAAGGACAATTGGTTACTGCTTCATTACATTTATTGGTTGGTGACGCGCGTTTCTGCAGCTCGACGGACCCCTTGAAATGTAGCAATTCAAGGGGTCCGTCGAACTGCAGATTACAGAGTCGGGTAAGATCGATACAGATCTAACCTTGAGCTGATCATGGGGAAACGCGCGTCACCAACTAATAAATGTAATGAAGGAGTAATCAATCGTCCTTGTTATCTTTTCAATATATATATAAATATATATATATATATATATATATATATATATATATATATATATATATATATATATAGAGAGAGAGAGAGAGAGAGAGAGAGAGAGAGAGAGAGAGAGAGAGAGAGAGAGAGAGAGAGAGAGAGAGAGAGAGAGTGATGGGGGAGGGGAAGAGAAATAAACAGATAGATAGAAGAAGATATGGAATGTCACGGGGGAGAGAATGTGTGTCCAAGAAATATTACTAGAAACGTGTGTTGTACCAGGTTGTAAGATGTTCATGAAATCTCTTATCAGTTCTGGTGTCTCAGATTAAGTGTTGCTAATTCTTTGGAGATAAAATTTGACATAAGTTGGATTTGTCTGACATTCAGCTGTTTTAATTTTTGTGTTTGTTTACTTTTTTTCTACACTACTTTGTCAAATGTCTTTACGAGGTAATTCTCAAATGTGAGTCAGAGAATGACACCGGATAGATAATATGGTCGTGCCGAGGTCAGCAGAAAGTTGACAACGGATCTGATTCTACTTTGTTTCACTGACCGACATGGATAGGACAAGTGGCCAGCTGTTAGAACTTCCTTGAGTTTGGTGTTAGCAGCTGCTGAAGTGCTTGACTAGAAACGTTTACATACAACCTCCATTGACCACGTTTCAGTTTTCTATTTAAGAGAGTTTAGTTCACTTTGCCAACAGCCTTGCTGTTCATCCTTAGAAATATTAAGAAACTATAAAGACCCAGGTCACTGATAAAGACAGCTGAACACAATAAGAAATGTTGTGGGTTCGATTCCTGGACTAGGTAGTATATTGTGTTCTTGGCAAAACACTTCATCTCACGTTGCTCCAGTATACTCAGCTGAAAATGAGTAACAGCAATAGTTGAGGATTTAATCCTGTGATGGACTGGCGTTCTTTCCAGGGGGACGTCTTTTACTCCCTGTCGCTTCACGCCACGGAAATCCAGAGAAGGACAGGCGTGATGAGCCTATGTGCTCAAGACAGACTGTAGACCTTTAGAGTGATTAGGGAAAATGATGTAAAACAAATACAAGCATTTCTTCAGGAAAGAGACAGTTCCAATGATATTTTAGGCCATACCAGTCTGAAAAGTGCGAGGAAGGATATACCGAGTCTGAACATCTGGTCAATGGCCGTAAGAACTTCTTAGGAAGAGATAAAACCTGGCTTTGGCCCGAATGTTTACAACGAACTAAACAGCTCTAAAAATACCGATGAAACCTCTGTTGACCAATTATTTATTTGTTTTGTAATTATTTTGTAGAAAAGTAAAGTATAGTCGGTTAAATTAATGCCACTAATATTTAAGGTACCATCATATATCTACATATGTTGTATACGGCTTCGTGAGTCAACCAGTAATCTATTATACGATCTTTTGGTCTGCTAAAATTAGCAGTCAAGCTTCCTCATATCAGAGCCGCCTTAAGAATGAACACACTTAGCCAACATCGTCCAAGATACAGAAGAAACAGGATGTTCATGGGCGAAAATCTTTTGATCAGTGGTCTGGTTGTTTAAAGCTGTTATGTGGCTAAATAACAAGAAAACACAGCAGCAACCAGCGAGCAACTATTTGATACAGCTCATGGAACACTGAATAAAACACGATGTTGTATTCCTTTAGGTTTCACCTGATTAATGTAGGATTCAATACACGTTGTTGAAATTATTGATGTTGATTTTGTTGCTGCTGTAGATAATAATTGTTTCTACTTTTTGGCACAACGACAGCAATTATCCCAGTGCATTACTGGTACTTTATTTTTATCGACCCCGTAACAATGAAAGGCAAAGTTAACCTCGGCGGGATTTGAACTCAGACCGTAAAGGGCCGTAACGCTATGCTGCAAAGCATGGCGTCCGACGCTCTACTAATTCTGCCAAGCCAGGTGTTAATGATGATAATAATGATGATAATAATACGATTATGACGATAATGAAGATGATGATAGTTTTGTTTACATCCATGTCAACCATGATGAACCAAACATATCGTCAGAAATATTCCAGACTTGACTATCTCTTCTTAATCTTTTTAGACTCGCCTTTTCTCTTTAAAACTCTCTAGAGTAAGATACAAATAACATCTGTTGTTGTTTAAAATGATAATGGTGCTGATGGTGATTATCATTAAGATGATAA
>OZ024758.1:1079623-1087123 GCA_964016885.1 Eledone cirrhosa
GGTGGGATTAAAAATCGGAAAATAAAAGGCCGTGGCTATATGCCGCAAAGCCTGTTCTACGATCAATACTGACAATTCAAACGTGACACGGTTTTGAACATGATTCTGTACTGATTTTGACAATATTACTATCATATAACTGTTTCTACTTTTGGCACAAGCCCAGCAATTATCCCAGAGTATTACTGGTACTTTATTTTATCGACCCCGTAAAGATGAAAGGCAAAGTTAACCTCGGCAGGATTTGAACTCATAATGGCAAGGGCCATAACTCTATGCTCATGGCGTCAGACCCTCTACCGATACTGCCAATCCACCGCCCAATATTACCATCATATATTCACTCACACCAGTGAAAATATACAGCCATCACCCCCCAAATTATACAAAGAAGGAACAATTTTAAATGACAGAAGGAGCAAAATGAAATGAAGTATTTTGCTTAAAAACACAATGTGTGGTCCGGGCGCTGAACCGACCCTGGGTTTATATGATCCTGAGTCCAATCATTGGCAAACCATTGGGTTATGTGACTTCGCTATGAAATTCCCATAATTTGAAACAACCTGCGTTTTTTTACCGACCCAAATCATTCAAGTGTAAACACACACACAAATCTCTCTCTCTCTCTCTCTCTCTCTCTCTCTCTCTCTCTCTCTCTCTCTCTCTCTCTCTCTCTCTTTCTCTCTCTCACTTTCTCTCTCTCTTCCTCTCTCTCTCTCTCTCTCTCTCTCTCTCTCTCTCTCTCACACACACATCATACATATCTTTCTCTCTCTCTCTCACACACCATACATCTCTCTCTCTCTCTCTCTCTCTCTCACACACCATACATCTCTCTCTCTCTCTCTCTCTCACACACCATACATCTCTCTCTCTCTCTCTCTCTCTCTCTCTCTCTCTCTCTCTCTCTCACACACACAATAAGCTCAGCTACGAAAGAATATATATCCATATATATTCGATATGTACTAGGAAATTAACGTCTTAATAGGCGGTCGGTTCCATTGAAATGTTCTCATTTTCCACCGCCATCCTTCACAGCACTTTCTCCTCAATATCATCTCCATCTTCGTCGCCATCATCATCATCATCCATCTCTTCCTATTCTACATCCTCCTTTTTCTTCGTATTGTTATTATTGTTTTTATTATTGACGTTGTGGTTATTGCTGCTGTTATTATTATTCAGTCATGAGAGTGCCAGTTTCTGCTGGATCCCCTCCAAATGCCTCAGGTGCGTAGGGAGAATTATACACACTTCATTTCTCTCGCCCGTTCTCTCCCCCCCCCCCCCTCTACATATCTATCTATCTATCTAACTATCTATCTATCTATCTATCTATCTATCTCTCTAACTATCTATCCCTCGCTCGTTCGTTCTCTCTGCATATCTGTCAGTCTCTCTGTCTCTCTCTTAATAAATATATATCTTGTCTCCCCATCGTCCATTCATTTACCCTCTCTATCTCTCTCTCATTTTTATATATATATATATATATATATATATATATATATATATATATATATATACATACTTCCCCGCGATACAGGTCTCACCGTCTCTCAATATTTGCGCTGTCCCTACTGGCAAACAAATAAGATATGATAATTATTATTATTTCAATTATTATTATTGTCTACCAGTCGGAAAAATCGGCCAAGGGGTACGTCAACTTTTCTATTTTATATAGGGTTAGGAGTAGGGAAGTGTAATAGCACTCACAGAGAGATACTTGGCGTCGACGAATTAAAATCAGCTCAGGAACTGGAGGGAACTTGAAAAAATCCCAGGTCTAACAACATTTAACAATTGGGGCGATATTCTACAGGTATGAAATCTGAATGTCCATGATATGCTCAAAGATTACAAGTATTTCCTGCAAATAATTCTCTCGGGCCTATGCATTCCTGGCGTATAGAGTTTTGTCGAACAACTGTTGTATTTAAGACAGAGCTGGCTATCAAGTGTGTATATAATGCGAATTATTTCATCGTCTTCATTTGGCTAGGAAAATACGGCATGGAACCCCTATAATTAATAGACATGCTGAAAGAGTCATTTTAGATATTCTCAGGATCAACTACCTGAGAAATATGGGGCAGAGAGAGTGTTGCTACCTTCTGGTAAATGTTGGTCAAATTGGGAAGGATAACGCAAGTGAATTACCCGATATTCAGCATACGCTTTAAGGCCGGGATTGAGAACTAAGAAGGACCATCTATAAGAAAAATAAAGCAAGATATTTGGGGCTCATAATTTAAGTTTGCGACTTTAATTTTAGGATAAAAAACGTGTATAGATCGATTTGGTTCTCTTTGTAAGGATTTCATTCATTCGCTTTTAATCTAAGCCTTCACATGTTTTTGTAAATTTTCATGTATCGTAATTTTAAAAAGTGAGTGTTATCTAGGTCAAAATATCTCCCCAAAATACTCGGATAATAAAACATGTAATACACTTAAATATTGGTCGTCTTGATTAGAATTAACCAAGAGAAACACGACAACATGACAGAAATATATTTAAACCAAGTACAGCAATTTAACAGGTTTTATACAGGTTGTTGGTATGTTATCAGCAGATACAAACACAACCACACGAACATACATACACACGCTTATATATATAAACAGGCATTTGTGTGTGTGTTTATATGTGTGTTTATGTGTTTATGCGTGTGTGCGTGTGTGAGAAAGTATGGGCGTGCTGTTTGAATGCTAATTAGTCCACTCCTTGAAAGACACAATTTTGCGCCGACGGCACTGTCCTATTATATTAACTTGCTGTGGTTCAATATAAGCTGTACTATATATATATATATACACACACATATGTATATATATACACACACACACACACACACACACACACACACACACACACACACACACACACATACACACACACACACACACACACACACACACACACACACACATATATATATATATATATATATATATATATATTGGAAAATGTGTGAAATCTTTGGTAGAGTTAGGTACATTTGAAAAAAGGAAAAGAATAACTTCACTTGTAGTTCTAAACAATTTAATTTAATATCTAAAGTTTCTGCGAGAAAAGTTCTCCAGGAAAGTTAACCGAGAATCTTTAAAAAATCTCGCCACCGATATTAACAAAGACCTTGCTAGATTTACAAAACCAGATTGTAAAATTATAAAATTAAATTGAAGGGTCGTAAATCTAAGCCGTAAACCCTGTTATCCACGTTCTACCGATACTGTCAATATAATAACAATGAGGACGATGGTGATGATAATAATAATGGCGATGATGATGATGATGGTGATAACGAAGGAGAGATTTTGATCACATTTTCCCATAGATCTGCTCACTCTAAACAACAACAACATTAGTATATAAATGTATCTAATATCTTCCTTTTCTTCGTGATGGGTTCACTTTAACTATCGTCTTTCAGTTTCAATTGAATCTTTACACCATCCAGTTCAAAAGTCTTGGATGGAAAGTAAATCATGTTTCAAAGGGGATTATCTTCCATTTTATGAATATTAATTAGTTATTTTGGTTGAAATGGTGATAGATAACGGATAGAAAAAATGCAGTTTTTTAACTACAAGCCTCTCCTCTTCGTACTACAAGCCCCTACTCTTCGTAGAGACGAGAATAACAACGGATTTTGACGTTTATTTTAATTTCCAAGCAACGTTTATAATATAAAAAATGTTTTAGTTAAATTGTTGATTCACAAAGACGTCTGTGAGTATCTCGGGTAATTTAGTGGTGTACATAGGGTCACTTTACAGTGGATGGTTAATTCTTAACAGATCATAGCCCAGTATACTATGTAATGTCCAACTGCATTCTGAATTACCATTCTCACTATATATGTGTATATGTATGTGTGTATATATATAGGAAACGAGTCAGGAAGGTCCCCGACGGCTGAGCTCCGGCCGTTTCGACAGGTAGATCCGAACTAAGCCATCAATATTCATTTATATAAATATCTCAGAGTGTTGTAGTTTGCTTCAGGCATTGTTGAATGGGAAACACAAATTCAAATAATTTTGAAAACCATACAATGCAGTAGAAAGAAAATCAGGATTGCTAAGATAACCACAAAGTCATACCTCAGCAAATTAGCATTATCAAGAGAGTATCCCTATGACAAATTTAAAAGATGTGTGCGTGTGCGTATGTATTGGTATAAATACACACATATTTCTACGTATAAATATATTTTGATACGTATTATTTATGAATGTAAATACATATCCATATATATAAATATATATGCATATATATATATGTATATATATATAGGAACGTGTAGGACCCCGACGTCTGAGCTCAAGCCGTTTCGACGGCTAATTCTGGACTGAATTTATTTTAGTCAAGAATTAGCCATCGAAACGGCTTGAGCTCAGCTGTCGGGGTCCTACTCGTTCCTATTACCCACTCTACTACCCTAAGTATTGAGTACTTTGGTGAGTTATGGTCCATCTGGTTCCTTACCACATTTCCTTCGTTATATATATATATATATATATATATATATATATATATATATATATATATATACATATATACATATATTCACACACACATATATATATATACATACATATATATGGGTACATGTATGTGTCTATGTGTCTATGTGTGTATGTTTGTATAACTATAGTAAAATATTTAATTGTAAATACGAAAAGAGAAACTATACAAAGTATATTTTTTATCATACACGGGAAGGGGAAATATAAGATAAATATATATCGAACATTTGAACAAAATAAAGAAGGAGAACAATTAAAACCTCTAAAAATACAAAACACAAATATGTAATATCATTTAATAACTAATTTATATATATATATATATATATATATATATGTGTGTGTGTGTGTGTGTGTGTGTGTGTGTGTGTGTGTGTGTGTGTGTGTGTGTACATGATATTATACTCAGATTTAAATTAGTTGCTAGCTTTAGGATATGAAGTTTTCTGTGCTTTTTTTGAGGTCTACATGCGTTCGTGTGTACTATATATATATATATATATATATATGTGTGTGTGTGTGTGTGTGTGTGGATTATGCATGTATATATATATATATGGGAATATCTATCTATATATCTATATATATATGTATACTTGTGCGTATAGATTTAGAAATACTTTAGAAAAACTATATACTTTGAACATTTTATTTTATAGGTTTCAGTGTACAAGAATACGTACGCACATTTATACGTCCCTACATACATACATACATACATACATACATACATTTTCATGCATACATACATACATATTCATGCATACATACATACATACATTTTCATGCATACATAAATAAATACATACATACTTTCATACATACATACTTTCATACATACATACTTTCATACATAAATACTTACATAGATACATAAATACATGAATATATACATTCATGCGTATATATATATATATACATACATACATACTTACATACATACATGCATAAATACTTACATACATTAATACATACATACATGTGTATATGCGAACATATATATTGAAAATCACGCTCACATGTATACAAAAATGTTGATTTTATTAATTGCTGGTAGTGTTGTAATTGTCATCGACAGTAGTTCATCGTCATCATCATCATTATCAACATCATCATCATCATCGTCATCATCGTCATCATCATCGTCATCATCATCATTATTGACGTTATTAGACTGGTAGTTAGCGCGAGTTCATCCGTTGCCACAACAATATGACAGGTGAGAGAAGGTGAGATAATGAGAGAAGAGAATAGGAAGAGACATAGATAGAGAGAGAGGGATAGAGGAAGAGAAAGAGATAGAGAGAGAAGGGTAGAGGAAGAGAAGGAGATACAGAGAGAGGGGTAGAGGAATAGAAAGGGATATAGAGAGAGGGATAGAGGAAGAGAAAGATATATAGACATATAGAGGAAGAAGAAGAGAGATAGACTGATTGTACAGAGTACGATAGGGCAGAAAAACTGACGGAGCGTGTTCGGGGCGATGGGTTATGGAGTAAAGAGGTTCGCACGTGTGCATTCTTGTATGTCATAGCTACACGTACACATGTACACATTGAAAACACGCACGCGTCAATATACACAAAGAACACACACATACACACACACAGACCGACACATACACACACAGTCAGACACACATGCACACACACACACGTGCACACACGTGCAAAAACGTTACTTTTTTTCCTTGTATTGTAAAGAACCATGTATTCTTTCTCATTATCAACGTCGCCACCTTCATAATTATCATCATCATCGCCATCGTCTTCAACATCATTCTTGACTTTATATATATATTTGTTAGTTTTCCATTTGTTGTTCTTTTTCTCCCATGCTCCAACCCCCACATAACCATTTTAAAAATTACTCTTAGCCCCACAACCCGGTCGCCATATTGTTATTACTGTTTCTATATTTTTGTTCCTTTTAATATTGTTACATTTTTCTGTAAAACACTTTAAATTGTTACTTCGTTTTTTTCTTGATTTTTTTTCTTTCAAATATTGTCTATTCTTCACAAATTGATTTGACCAAAAATAAAACTCCTTACAGATTTTGGCCAAACTAAAAGTCCTTACAAAAGTCATGATAGATCCTCCTCCAATTTCGACAATAACCAATTAGTTTATCAATCAACCGAACCTTGTCACTGGTTAAATTAACTTTTATGTGCTTGAGAATATTCTAGAGACGTACGAACTGTTAACGAAATATTCATTCAAGCGTCTCATTGTACTTAACAAAATGTTTTGAATTTTACGAAGAATTCTTCTTACAAGGCTTCCATACAATTTCCGTCTACGAAGTTTCCATAACAAAGCATGTGTCAACAAACTACCAACCTCTAAATACCCAAACGGAGAGTACCATGAAAAAGAGCCCCAAAATGAAAAGAAATGAGTCAAAATGGAGAGATTTTACATAATGAAAGCTATACCCATTTTCACAAGAGAAGACATCTCTCACCCACCTCGAAGTGGATGGGAGATCTCCCCGTCCGACGGGGAGAGTTGACAGGTATACCAGTGCTACTGTAAATATACTAAGATGCCACAACCAGTAGTATCGAACAACGGACTACAAATTTGGTTCTTCACACAGTCATACCTAAACGTTCAACGTATAAAAAGGTAACTGCGAAAATCGAAATAAATAAACAGAAAAGAAAACCCTGACACACACGCATGCGCACTTACATTAATACAGTTTACAATAATGATACAGAATTCTCAGCTACCCACAGTCACAGGCATACAGACAACCACCCCTCCACACATACACACACACACATACCAATATATATATATGTATATATATATATATATATGAAAAACATGTGTGTGTGTGTGTGTGTTTGTTTGACCTGTGTGGTATTAGATATTGCATGGGCTAATACTGGCCGTATCTGATCAAAGTTATCAAAGTTATATATATATATATTATTCAAAATATT
>OZ024758.1:1097123-1104623 GCA_964016885.1 Eledone cirrhosa
GACAGAGAGGGAGGAAAGTGTGAGAGTGAGAGAGAAACAGAGAGGGGGGAAAGTGTGAGAGTGAGAGAGGGGAGAGGGAGGTTTCTGCGTTTTTATGCGAATACGTATATACGAAATCATAGCCACTGTAGTATTTATAATTTTTCAGATTAACCTCGTTGTTGGAAAGGAAAGTTGTATTTGCGTCACATTTTGAATGGTTTACCCTACGATCGTCTGTATGTGTTATATTCTTACATATAAGAATATTAAGGCTGCTTTTATCGTAATGTCATCCCTAATCGGGCAGGCTTGTATCTCAAAAGTATTCCATTTGTGACTAACTTAAATCAGGGGAGTTTGTACCCATGAACATATCTTCTAGAACAGTCGAAAGGGGTTTGAAGCAGATTTCGATGCTATTTTGAAGTCAAATTTATCACGTCGCCTTTTCAAACGCCATTTTATTTTATCCCTTTAACCCTTTAGCATTTAAACCGGCCTTATCCGGCCAGAATTTCCTCACCTCTTTCTCTTCAAACCAGCCATAACCAGCAGATCATACTTATTTTAAGGTATTGTTCTCAAAATACATAATATCAAAATCTTGTAGATTCAATATTATGTGATATAATAATTTAAAATAAAGCCTTTACCATGAAAATACAATAGTAAATATTGAGTAATGTAAATGTTAAGGGTTAATCAATAAATTCACAGGACTTTCTTGTAACATTAATGTTAATTTATACAATTCACTACTCACACACACACCTATATATTTATACACATATTCGGGGGTTGGGAAAGGGTTAGATAGCACACCCACATGCACACAGAGTCAGCCACATTTAAAGAAGGTTTGAGAAATACTGAACAGATTAAGAGATATATTATCTCAAATTGTTTGATCTGCTTAAGTTTGAAAACATATGGTAGCCTAACAATGTTACATAATTTCGTTATTACGTAAATATATATATATATATAAATATATATATATATATATATATATATGTGTGTGTGTAGCCATACTAACACACAAACACACATATGACTATATGTCATCATCATCATCGTTTAACTTCTATCTTCCACGCTAGCATGGGTTTATATATATATATATATATAGTTCAAGAATAGATAAGACAAACACAGAGATGCAAAAACACACTTTCTTTAAAGTTCCTTCGTTTTTCGAAACTTCGTTGTTTCAACTTCAACTTATTCTCTCTCTGAACCTGCTATTTCCCGAAGAAGGACATACGTCCGAAGTTTCGAAAAACGAAGGAACTTTAAAGAAAGCATGCTGATGATGATGATGATGATGGCGTTTAGCTCCATGTCAGATCTGATCGAGCCAACGTAGAGTCAATAATGTCTTTGTTCAAATAATTGTTTCTACTTTTGGCACAAGGCCAGCAATTATCCCAGTGTATTACTGGTACTTTATTTTATTGACCCCGTAGAGATGAAAGGCAAAGTTAACCTCGGCGGGATTTGAACTCAGACCATAAAGGGCCGTAACTCTTTGCTGCAAAGCATGGCGTCTGACCCTCTACCGATACTGCCATAATTGTTAGGTTTAAGAGATGAAAAAAAAATACAATATTATTTGTTACCATTTTTTATGGCTCGGTCTCAAAACCTGCGACGGTAAATTTGGACCTTTTATCATTTCAGTATTGATAAGATAAAGAATAATACTAACACTAATACTAACACTAATACTAACAATAATTGTTTCTACTTTAGGCACAAGGCCAGAAATTACCCAGTACATTACTGGTACTTTATTTTATCGACCCCGTAAGGATGAAAGGCAAAGTTAACCTCGGCGGGATTTGAACTCAGAATGGCAAGGGCCGTAACTCTATACGTCAACGCATGGCGTCCGACCCTCTACCGATACTACTAACAATAATTGTTTCTGCTTTTGGCACAAGGCCAGCAATTACCCAGTGTATTACTGGTACTTTATTTTATCGACCCCGTAAGGATGAAAGGCAAAGTTAACCTCGGCAGGATTTGAACTCAGATCGTAAAGGGCCGTAACTCTATGATGCTAAGCATGGTGTCCGACTCTCTACCGATACTGCCAACAATAATACTAACAATAATACTAAAAATAATAGAAGCTAAATTATCAAAGAAACAAATATAGTAAATAGACAAAGAATAAAGAAATGAATAAATAAAATAAATAAATAAATAAATGAATAAATAAACAAATGAATAAATAAACAAATAAATGAATAAATAAATAAACAAATGAATAAATAAATAAATAATAAATAAATAAATGAATGGAAGTTCGCTAATTCCTTCTAATGAGCGAAACACGAAAGAACTGTTATACCGTGCCCTAGCTTAAGTCGGATCACATAACATTAGAAAGACATCATTCCTCTTGTATACTCTCCCTACACCTCATAATCTCTCACCTCACTCACCCTCTCGTTCTCTGTCTTTTCTCTCACCCCTCTCTCTCTCTAGGTGATTACTAACCGGGCGACCACCCAAACCAAGCCAAACGGAGGTCCCTGTCAACAGACTAGTTAAATCCACTGGGACAACGGCGTAGTTGATGTCGGCTTATTGCTATTGCTTGTTATGATAATGATGGTGGTGGTGGCGATGGTGGTGGTGGGGGTGCTGATGGAGGTAGTATTGTGGTGTTAGTGATGGTGTGTATATATATATATAGGAACGAGTAGGACCCCGACGGCTGAGCTCAAGCCGTTTCGACGGCTAATTCTGGACGTCGAAACGGCTTGAGCTCAGCCGTCGGGGTCCTACTCGTTCCTATCACCCACTCTACTACCCTAAGTATTGAGTAATTTGGTGCGTTATGGTCCATCTGGTTCCTTACCACATTTCCTTCGTTATATATATATATATATATATATATATATAAATTAATAAAAATAATGAATAAAAACAAAGAAATAGTTCCTTATATTAAAAAATATATTTTTTAATATGTTTTAATATAAGGAACTTATATTTTTTATATTTTTTAATATAAAGAACTATTTCTTTGTTTTTATTCATTATTTTTATTAATTTATCTTGACTCTGTTTTCTTGTGTTTTTCATCGAAAAAATTTTGAATACATCTTCTCTTTTCGTGATATTTGGATTACATTGAGTTCTTCATACGAATTGGACACTACCATATATTTTGGTAAATTTATTCTCTCTCTCTCTCTCTCTCTCTCTCTCTATATATATATATATATATATATATATATATATGTGTGTTTTAATATAGAAAAGCTTCTACAAGACTAGAACTGTTTCATTCGTGTGATATATATGTTTATCCCGGTTCCAATCGGGGGCAACCGCAGAAAGTAAGGTACTTAATACATAGCAGAGTATAAATATCTGATCTAGTCATGTAGAAGCGATTTCTATATTAAATAAATAAATAAATATATATACATATATGTATGTATATATATATATATATATATATATATATATATATATATATATATATATATGATTTGAGGAAGATTTAGGCTGCTATATTTAGCATGTTGTGCAACCCGTTAGAGTCTCCCCTGTCGACAAGAATCTATATCAGTGATCGTGATAGTAGAGAATACCGGATTAAATGATTTAAGATATTTAGTCATGACACTCTACACACTGGGTTCAAATCCCTAGGGGTCCCTCAGTATCATATAGAATACTGGGATCTATTCAAGGACTTATATCACATTGCTGTATATTTATGGCCTTTTATAAACGCTGTAGATCAATAGATTCCTCATGGGTCTTGTATTGTATATACACCAGGACGAAATACGCACACAACATCTCATAAACATACACACGTACACACACATATAAAAAGCTGCTAACACACAGGCATTCGCATACATATACACACATGGATTAATATACATATATAGATGAACACACACACACTTACACACACAGCACTTACATACACATAAAGTGCCGCTGGTACATGAATCAATCAGTAACGTAGTCTATGCATTTCCTTCCAATACGGAACTCGTGCAAACAGCACACACAAACACACTACTACATGTGTGTATGACATATATATATTATATATGTTTGTGTGTGAGTGTGTGGGTGTGTGGATTTTGGTCATTGTATCTATTATTACTCCTATATATATATATATATATATATATATATATATATATATATATATCAAATGAAAAAATAGAGTTACAGATTCGCGTTAATCCCTGTAATTTAATGAGCTCAAAATATAAGTACTGGATTCTTTATAATATAATATATAGAAAGGAACACACAAAAAAGTATATATATATATATATATATATATATATATATATATATATATATAACATTATTTAACTGTTAATTGCTCATAAAAGTACATCACACTTAATAATGTAGGTGTGCTGAACAAATTATTATTTCTCATATTAGAATTATCATAAAATACTGCACCAGTAATACACTGGGGTCGATTTAATCGACTTTCCTCTCTCCCCAAATTACTGGTCTTGTGTCTAAATTAGAAATCAGTATTATTTCTGATATTAAAATTATCCTAATGTTTATTTTTCCGATCTGAGTTCCAATGCCGGCAAGGTTAGCTTTGCCTTTCATCCTTACGGGGTAGATAAAATAAAGTACCAGTAATTCACTGGTGCGATTTAATCGACCCCCCCCCCCCCCCAATTACTGGGGTTTGTGTCTGTACTAGAAATCATTATAATTATATATTTCATATCTAACTTCTCTACTCACCTCAACGGAGCCTGATCGACAGACCGCTGGGGAAAACTATATATATATAGTAATTGTTTCTACTTTTGGTACAAGGCCAGCAATTGCCCAGTGTATTACTGGTACTTTATTTTATCGACCCCGTAAGGATGAAAGGCAAAGTTAACCTCGGCGGGATTTGAACTCAGAATGGCAAGGGCCGTAACTCTATGCGTCAAAGCATGGCGTCCGACCCTCTACCCATACTGCCAATAGTAATAATAATAAATGTGAAGATTAAAGTCCAAAGAGGGCTCGATAAGGATAAATATATATCAAATATATAAGAACCGTAGAGCAAATATCGTCTTCATGTCTTCCTCCGGTTGCAACGTTTTTTGAAATATTCACTTCTGCGTTTACAGATTGACTTTGTCAGTTTCAGAAGATCCCGTTAAGGGTGAAAACAGCGATTCTTTGCTTAAACTTAATCTGTTATTTTAATAAATATATATATATATATATATACACACACACATATATATATATATACATATATATATATATATAAATATATATATATATGTATGTACGCACTTATGTATGTGAGTGTATGTATATATATATGTACGTATGTATATGTGAAGAACATGTGTGTAGTAAATTGAAACAGAATAAAGTTTATAGAAAAAGAGAATGAATAAAGTGAAGAAAAGAAAAACGAGTGTAAGAGGAGATAGTGAGAAAGACGAAAAGAGAGAAAGAGAAAGAAAGAAAGATAGAAAGAGAAAGAAAGAGAGATAGAGAAAGTTAGAAATGTAACAACGAATAGTGGCTGTGTTGCAGGATGCGGGCTTGTCTATCATGCAGATGACTTGTAAGTTGTCAACAATGTATATATTGTGTATGTTTGTATGGGAGCCTCAATACTTCAACCACACAAATACGTATACTAGACAATAAATTTAGTTATGTATGACGTCTCTCCAACGTGACTATTTAACAAAGTTGATATTTACTGATATAAAAAGAGAGAAACAAGCTTTTTTTAAATGCAATTTTGGCAGTGCAGGCTTTTTAAGGTCTCAATGAGAAACTGCAGGCCCAATGTTAAGCACAAGCTTATGTAGGTGGCAGGAAGATGATTTGTGAGGCGTATTGTTCATGAGTAGACGGTGCGGGGTTATGCTTTTGTTTCCTGGAGATTTGCTGCGCCTTTGCATTAGAAGTTTTGAAAAGATTGCAGTCGTGCAATCTCTATAGTAACATATTATGTAGCCCTTCTCTCCCATAAAGCTTTGTGGAACATACATAGATTCATGAAGTGGTAACTATTTTTTGTATAAACTTTCTATGAGATTTACATGCACAGTAACGTGACCTTTTATTTTCAAGTCTCTGTAAAGTGTATGGTTGATGATGCTTTGGTGTTGTTGCTTAGACCTAGTTCAGGCTTATGTTTCAAAGACGCTTTAGGCAAAACAACCCTCGTCCTTTTTTGTACTTTACCTATCAAGGACTACATTATTCAATGTATACTTCAATTTTGTAAGGAGTAATGTGGGAAGGTTCCTTCGCAGTGCTGAAAATAACACTTACCCAAGACAACATGCAATTAAATCCCACGCCTCGGTAAATGACCAGGAAGGAAGCACTCTGCCCTAACCAAGGTAGGTTTTTCCTTCTCAGTAGACACTAACAAGAACATATCAGAAGAGGCAGTAATATGCGTAAAGAAGAAATCAGAGCGATTGAGGAAGATTGTATATGTTAGAAATAGCAATGAAGTCACTTTCAAACCACAGCTTTTACGATAAATGTCCGCCCTGAGGGTTAAACAACAAATTAATCTTTGAAACATCATTCTCATGTTTAAAAATTGCAGATCGAGAAAGGGTAATTCCTTGCTTACAGTATTGCATACAGTTGTCGCTGAAATTCTTTCCTTTGATATATAATAGATCAAAGTTATATCAGTATGTCTCTATCATAGAATATATGAAATCATCTAATGATGATTTCTATTATAGGCACAAGGCCAGAAATTTGAAGGGAGGGGAAAGTCGATTAAATCGACCCCAGTGCATTACAGGTACTTTATTTTATCGACCCCGTATGGATGAAAGGCAAAGCTAACTTCATCAGGATTTGAACTTTTTTATTTCTAATAATGGCGACCTCTGCAATCTTTTGCAATTTAGTTAAAGCCAAATAAACTATATACACCTAGAATTGATGAACTTTGCAATTGGTAGAATACAGAGGCGGCCCAGGAGATTCAAATCTCCGATGGCAATATGGCTACCTCGACTGATAGAATATAAACAACGATACCAACAAATAGAAAACGACATGAGCAACAAGAGAAACATCAACAACAACAACCACAGAAACAACAGCAGCAACAACAACGATGACATTAACCAAAATGAAAGTCTCTACGCCACCGCTCTTCTTTGAAGATTGTAGGGTGTGATTTGAGGATAGATTTGGGTGCTCTTCCTAGTATCTCGAGCAACAAGATAGAGTCTTCGCCTTTTGCTCGATAAAGGATGTGTTTGTGTTAAGCTGAATATTTGGTTTTACTAACTGACACATATTTGCCAATTCACTTCTAGTTTAAGAACTAGTGAACAAACGACTACTGTGGTGCAATACTGTCATTCTATCTATTTACCATTATATGAAGGTTGCAGGGAATAGCTGTGGGTTCCTGGCAATAGGTTCCCTCACTACATTCGACATTCCTCAGCTAAAATGTATGCAAGTAATGTCAGTTACGTATATAAGTACATAGGC
>OZ024758.1:1109623-1114623 GCA_964016885.1 Eledone cirrhosa
ATTGTGACAACACCTTAGTATATGCGGTTATTAATTTCACACACGGCATTGTTCTTCACATATGTACGTTATCAGTATCAAAACCAACATGTAATCAAACTCATGTGCTGAGATTTATCGAACAGGTCACCGGTGTGAGAATATGGCAGTGAACAATGATAACATTAACAACAACAATACAACAATATGTATAGTTCTAATATTAGAAGCAGAAGTGACTGAGCAGGAGATATTACAAGGACATCTTGCAAAAGTAAGAAGGGTTTTATTTTTGTTGTTCTTTTTTTTCTTTTTTTTTTTGCTATTGGTCAAGGAAGAACGTAATAATGTGATGACGATGATGATGGTGGTGAAGGATCAGGAAGAAGAAGAAGAAGAAGAAGAAGAAAAAACGCATATATAAAAAAATGTATATATAAATATATGCTTATATAAGTGTTGTATAAATATATATATATATATAATAAACGAATATGGCCTCAGATTTATATATATATATATATATATATATATATATATATATATATATATATATATATATATATATATATATAAAGTAGATTGATAATTTTTATGTATAGTGATCGACTGCTGTTACTAATATTTTCTGCATTTGGGATTCCCACATTTTCAAACTTCAAATCACGCAACGCTACAATAATATATATATATATATACACATTCACACACACACACACACGCACATAATATATATATGTTTGTTTGTGTGTGTGTATGTGCGTGTTCGCGTATACACGTGTAATTGGCGGTTAGAATTAAAATCTAAATCTCTAACCAACATTTATATATAAATATATATATATAAATATATATATATATATATATAAATATATATATATATATATGCATATATATATATATAAATATATATATATATATATATATATATATATATATATATATATATATATATATATATATATATACATATAAATACATATATACCTACATTCCCGCAGATGTAGACACACCAAGCAGGAATATATAATCAGGTGTAAATACACAAATACACACACATTGATCAATACACAAATACACAATAGTTCTCTTTTGATTCCCTTCAATATCTCTATATCACCCTCGTCTTCTTTCATTCCCCACCATGTCGACTTCCTTCACACATATTTATATTCAATATTTTGTATATCGAGACGGCTGTCCACCTGCATAATCACACACACACCACATTCTATGATAACACACGTAACAGATGGAGGATATATATATATATATATATATATATATATATATATATATATATATATATATATATATATATATGTGTGTGTGTGTGTAGATAAATCTACCAAAATATACGGTAGTGTCCAATCCGTATGAAGAACTCAATGTAATCCAAATATCATGAAGAGAGAAGATGCATTCAAAAATGTTCGATGAAAATCATAGGAAAACAGAGTCAAGATAAATTAATAAAAACAATGAATAAAAACAAAGAACAGTTCCTTATATTAAAAATCTCATTTTTTAATATAAGGAACTTGTTCTTTGTTTTTATTCATTGTTTCTATTAATTTATATATATATATATATATATATATAAGCGAACCTAATACCTAACACTTTCCGTAACTGTACTCCTTGTTGTTGCTATTTGCTTTTCCAATATATATAAGTTTAAGTTATTATAATTTGGATGCGAATTCGTTTAATCCATTGCAAGCTGCTGTTGATTTTGTTTATTAATACAAACCTATTTATATAAAATGACGAATCTTTGTTTTTGTCAACTCCCAGCTCCCACACTAATTTAATCCATAGATTTTAAGCCTTCCATGTACAGAGTAATCTTGGTGTTGTGAGCTAGTGTTAGCGGGTTGATAGCGGAAATCTTGAAATTTTACATTAAACTCTATTTCGTTGCCCCTGATCCATTTGTCCATAGAATCCAAATATTATAGGAGAGTAGCATTAGACAGATTCTTGATTGCCTGAGTTACTTTCGTGTCGTCGGTATAGCTACAGTGAGAGTGACTACTTATAGTAGCGAGGGTGTATCTGAGAGAAATACCACCACAAACAGCGATATCCCCAAGACAGTTCCTCGAGAACACCACTCGTTATTAAAATTTCCTTTGAAAGGGCAGCATTGGCTGAGAAAGACAGTTTCTCCCCGAGCGAAAGATCTGCTAGGTTTCAGCAAATAACGTGATCCGTCTACTTCTGACAAGTCTCTGCGCGAGTTTGCTGATATGTGTGGTCAGTAAGACATGTCTTTTAACAAGTCTTATGCCTTCATTTAGCACTCCTGGTAATTTACCACTTGGGAGGAAAGTTTGGAAGAAAATGTGTTGTTGTTTTGCTCAGGTTGTTTCCATATTTGTAGGAGGATTACAGGAATATGATCTGTTAATCGAATTTGGTCTAATTCACGTACGGCTGATATTACATCTTTCTCCTTCATAAATATGTAATTAATGGCTGTAATTTGTATGTAAAACTGTGAGGTCCAGGAAATCATAAGGTTTATATATGTGTATGTGTCTAACAGAGAAGAGGAAGCAATCTTGTATTGCTCTTTTAGCAGCTCACTTATCCTTTGAGAACTGCAGTCAGTTAGCAATTTTCTGGGAACAGTGACCCTATTTTGAAGGATACCGAAGTAGATAATTCTGCAAATTTAAATAAAGCTTTAGGGTTTGTTTTCAAAATTCTAGTCCTGACTTCTCTTTCTGCACTATACCTTTCATGTGAGTGTTTGTGTAGAGTTTTAATTTCCAATAGTGTCTACTGGATTTCTTAACCACCATTTAATTGTAAATTTAAACAATTTGAGATCGGTCTTGGTCCCATTATTCTGTCTCTGAGAATTATAATTTTGTGTTTGTTGACCTTTCTTTCTGTAGGAAATCCAATGCATATGATTTATATGTGTAAGCTTCATGTCGATGTCCTGCATAGACCGACAGGCCGATAAGTTTTGTTTTAGGTTCACTTTCAGAAACTATTTCCAGTTAGATTGTAATAGTTTTGGTTGGTTAGAATTCGGGTGATTCCTGTAAGTTAAGTATCTACAGTCTTCCTCGAACTATATGTTATAGGTTCTAGTATATTTTGGTCCGAGACAACTGTCGGTGTCAAATTTAAATTCTGGATGAGTTACGCATTATTTGTGAATAAAAGATCTAAGGTATTTTTGTCTCTTATTGGGTGTAATACCACTTTTCCATGAACAGACTGTTTGTAAGATAAAGCAAGGATTCTGCCTGTCTTTCTTTTCTATCATTCCTGGGAGAAGGTGGGCCAATAAATTTGGAGAGGTGGTCGATGTTTAATACATATTATAATTAGTGTTCCTCACTGAGTTGCAGTGTGGCTTCTTCACAAACCTATATTACGTATAATAATACATATGAATATATATATACATATATATATATATATATATATATATATATATATATAAAGTGATAAACTAATATGTATCTTCATTGCACTGTGTTGTTTCCGTTTTGCATATATATATATATATTGATTTCGTAAACGTACGTTTTTACAGGGAATTTTAACATTGTATCCACAAATAGCTGCTGAAATCTACATGTTTTTAAGAGTAACAATAATATAAACAACAATCATAATTCTCAATCGATTAATCATAATATAAAGAAAATATATAGACACATATATATTTCTATATATCCTCACTTCTTGTAGATAGCTACACACACGTACATAGTGACAGAGAGTATAGCTCCAAATATATATTTGAAAGATAAAAAAAACTGTACAGAAACAGATGTAAATATATATCTATTAATAGTTATATTTACAAAACCTCACACCCATGCAGATATACACGTATATGCAATTGAATATGTGAATATATATATATATATGCGAATCCAGAGTCAGGTTCGATCCACAAACAGATCGCACCTCAAGCTGTTCGCCGGAGAAACCATTGTAATACGTAATAAAATGTGTTCTGATGCACCACTGATTCTTCGTTTTCCACACACACACACACACACATATATATATATATATATATATATATATATATTATATATATATATATATATATATATATATATATATATATATATATATATATATATATATATATATATATATATATATATATATATTAAAATAACAGATTAAAGTTTAAGCAAAGAATCGCTGCTTTCACCCTTAACGGGATCTTCTGAAACTTATAAATATTTGCTCTACGGTTCTTATATATTTGATATATATTTATCCTTATCGAGGCCTCTTTGGATTTTTGTCTTAAAATTTATTATTATTATTATATATATATATTATTTCTATATATATATATATATATATATATATATATATATACGTACATATATACATATGTAATTTATCTAGAAACATTTATATATGTACATATAAAGAGTAAAGGCCACCATTGCACACAACTGAAGATGGCATTGGGACCTAGAAATTTTTCTCCCTAGAAGTTCGGACAATGTTTTATTATCAGTCATTTCACATCAACAATGTTGTCCAAGGGAAAGGCAAAGACCGATGCAACTTGGTACCAGTGATGTCGCATCTCATTTCTATAATTGTGTGAACTGGAGGAACGTGAAATAAAATATCTTGCTCAAGAAAAAGCTCATCGCCCAGTCCAGGAATTAAATTCACAGTCTCCCAATTGTGAATCCGACGCTTTAACCACTGAGCAACGCGTTTTTATATATATTTATTTGTTTAACGCTGTACGGTAATTATTCCGTAATTGTGCTAACACAAGTCTGATAAGCTTTCGACACTATAGTCGGGACCGATCGATAGACATCGAACATTGAGATGATTAATCGCGAAACGGGCGTCACACCTGAATAAACGAAATCAAAATTTGACATCTCACCCATGCTTATTATATATATATATAAACCTTTAAAACGGAATGAGACAGTTCTACACCAGGAGAATCGTTATATATATATAATGGATTATTCTTGTTAGTTTTATGAATCAGTCGTAAA
>OZ024758.1:1123813-1136313 GCA_964016885.1 Eledone cirrhosa
AAAAGTCAAAGCTAACCTCGGCGGGAATGTAACTCTATGTCGCAAAGCACTGTGTCCGACGCTCTACCGATTCTACCAACTCACCGCTCTTTACTTGTATAATAACACACTTACACACACACACACACACACACACACACACATATATATATATATGCTCTTTTGATATTGACACTCAAATTTCTTTATGCATCTATATGTATTTATGAGGCTCGGTGATAGGTTCATCGGTTGTCAGTGAAGGAGTGATGTTAGAGCTGTGAAATCTTGCATACATGATTTTCCACAGACTATGTTAAAAATAAACCTCATTTCGTCATTCCATGAGAGTATCTTGGTCAGCCTATGAACATTTCAGTGGAGCCATGTAATAGATTCCCTACACGTCAAACAAATGAAACTAGTTCAGTTGGTTACATAGACAACAGCTGTTCTTATGTATTATCATAGTCAGAGTGATATGACGCTCAAGAGGTCAAATCTGGATTTCAAAATAATTCTTTCATGTTGATTGATATATGTCATTAAAAACAAAACAGTAGACAATAAATTACGAGGCATTGGATTGGCAGATCATCAGAAGGTAGAGGATATTGTGTATTTAGTTACGTCCCTTTATATATTGCTTTCTAATCACTCAACTATAATTTTCATCATTTCGGGTTCGATACAATACCAAATAAGCACTGAGTTCGTTCTAATAGTATACATACTTCCCTAAAAGTTGAGGTCTTGTGGCTATGTACGAAATCCATATATTTAATACATGTGTTTAGAGGAATTTTAAAAACCATGTATAACATGCTCATACATATTTTTTATATAAGGAATATTCAAGTTTCCTTCTCTCTGTCAGTCACATCCAGACATTGGACACAGGTAGTTTCTAACATTTCATATATGATGTGGTGTTTATGTATCATAGGTAGCTTTCCTCATGGTTGGAATTTTTCTCTGCAAACTAATCAATGGAATGATATCCCTAATTGTTTACCTAAGTCATCTATCACTATTTGGTTAAATCATCCATCGCTATTTGATTAAAACAAGGAAATATCTACGTCTAAACGTGGATATCTTTACCATTAACACGAACTATTGATTATCTCTTATTGATATGATTATTGATTAATACTGACAAATACTGTTTTATAGATTTGAATATACATTAATCGATAAATGCAGTTTGAAAGCAACATACCTTTTAGCTGCGCTGGAGGGTTGCAAGTAAAGTTACAGTGGCTCTTGTATGAGGTTCCATATGGACAAGAAAATGTTGTATGTACCATAGAAGGCATCTTGCAGTCAACGGGGTGACAAGCAATCTCTTCCGATCGCTGCCAATAACCATCTGCACAAATTACTTCGTTTAGGGCGTTGTTTAGTTGATAACTAAAATACATTAACAAGAAAAATCATAATAAATTATAATAATGGATTCAGATTTAGGCACAAGGCCAACAATTTCTTCTTTTGTGGGGGGAAAGTCGATTAAATTAATCCAGTGCATTACTGGTACTTTATTTTATAAACCCTGTAAGGATGAAAGGCAAAGCTAACTTCGGCAGGATTTGAACTTAGATCGCAAAGGGTTGTAACTCTATGCTACACAGTATTTCTTTCCGAAGCTCCACCTATACTGCCAATCCACCAACTTGTTAGGTAGAAATCCAAAATCTCAGCAAGATTATATTTCTCAAAGATATTTGACTCCTCTTTAAAGTGAAATGTCCTCAGAATCGTAATTCGTTTCCAGATTTTACTCATAGTAACGTTATACTCAACTTAAAAAATATCATGAATAGTATTACATAGTTTTCACCAGCTCAGGTAGCACATATCGCTAATTATTTAGTATAAAGTATAGTGGATTATATCTATATGTAGTATGCATATCTGTAAGCCCGAAGAAATGTTACGATGACGTTCAGTGACCCACCAACCTTTGATTAGGAACATTGTGTGCTCAAAATGCTTACCAATATGTTAGTAAAATTGAATATCCACACCTGAATAAGGCAGGATTGTATTACACAGCTATTATAATTGACTTTACAATGAAAGAGTAAACATTCGTTTCATCATTTTAATAAGAGACTGGGCAAACTAACAACTCTAATTGAATGACCAATTATTGCTCTTATAAATAGAGATTTTTCATGAAATTAATTTAATATGTCAGAATTATCAAACTCCTATATGGGTGCAAGAGGAAGAATGGGAAGACCAACCAAAAGACACAATTAAATGTTTTTTGACACCAAATTCCTACACGAAATCCTTGGTATCAGGTGGGAGGACTTCCCTAGCAACATAGAAATTCGTCAACAAACCCACCAACAACATATGTCTAACAACATGCGCAAGCATCGACTTGGTGGTTGTCACATGTCACATGACACGTCACATGACTCCCAAGTGAGAGACATCTTAATAAGCTTCTGTATTATTACCTCCATGGAAGAGGTGAAGAGGATATCTCAAGATTAACTGGCAGCAATCAATGGACAGAGACCTGAAGCCCGTCAAGAAACGTTGGAACGATGTATTGATATAATACAAATGTCCGTGGTCATTGGAACATTTTGGCTGCCTCATGCATCTCAATAGGAGGAGCTTCTAAGTCTAATTAAACCCCAATATCATTGATTTCATTAAACATAATACCATAACATACCCATCTATACAACTAATATGGCAGACATCACTTTCCCCTCGTCCGGTACATGACATTAAAGCGTTCTTCAAGGTAAGTTGGCCACACAATATTGCTGGACATGTTTGGTTAACACATTGCTGTGATCGTGGGTTGTAAAACTCTTCCCCTCCGCAGTTCTCTGGTGTTATAGGATCAAAACTTTCAGAAGATCGGAGACGTACTCCAGCAATGGCGATTTTTGCCGAGGAAAGTGACAGCTTTATACCTACAATTGAAAATAAATACAAATTTAAGTATATTTTTACTTAACTGTTGGATGATAATTTACAAAGGAATTATTATGTAAATATTTTATAAATCTAAACTACATTAATATATTTTGTTTCGGATATATATAAACATTGATATATATATATATATATATACGCACACACACACACACACACACACACACACACACACACACACACACACACACACACACACATATATATATTTGTCGGTAAACACACTAAGGAAAGACAAGAGGAAAATGAACAGAAAATACATCTTTATCAATAAAGAGCTCTCAGAAAGCATAAAATTATCTATATACATTATTGTTGATTTAAGGTAAAAGTGGGACTATTTCGGATACAAACCTTTTGTTTTAAAAAATGGCTTACTAAGATCGTGAAATATTGAGATATGGACGGGATTTGTGTCACAAAGAATCATTAGTTTTCTTTCGACATCTGTCACGTGATCGTTAGTATCAATCAATTGAATAAAGATAAATTTATTCTCTGGACTGTCATAGGTTCTTCCATCTGATCCCAGGTAAATGATTACAGCTACCGCGATAACCGGGCGTTTGAAATATATCTGTTGAAATAGAAAATAAGATAAAATATTTTTGTATCTCTGTACGATGTGTGTATATGTGTATTACAATGTATTTATATATATATAAATATATCCTGTTCATGGCCTGCTGTCTGTGAATAGAGTATATCTGACACATATTTAGCAATATACTGTATGTTTAATTAAAAACATTTAGAAGACCATTCGCAATGAGTTTTAAATTAAACACAGTATATTGCCAAATATACTATACATACATTCATATATATATATATATGTATATATATACACATACACACACACACACACACACACACACATATATATATATATATATATATATATATATATATATATATATATACCACAACCCACCAGAGTACTCGATACTTAGGATAGTAGAGTGGGTAATATGAAAGAATTCAGGACCCCGACGGCTGAGCTCCGGCCGTTTCGACAGCTAGATCCGAACGGCTTAGTTCGGCTATTGGATATGTCTGAATATTTTGGGACATTAACGGTTGGAGTGACTTTCATCAATTCCGCTAGTTTAGGGTTGATCTGGTGATTAACAACATCGAAATACTATCATCCCAAAACACATGCTGATTATATGCTAGTGATTTAACTAATCAAAACCTACAGACTGTTGCCGGTTTTATCTGCACGTATATTGTACATGGTATATATATATATATATATATATATATATATATATATATATATATATATATATATTGTTCCCATCAAAGTAACTGTATGACAGGTGGCAGATGGTGAGACTTTAGTGGCAATGAACTCTGCATGTTATGACAGGATCTGTGTGAAGCAATAGCTGTATATGCTTAGTAGAAACAAAACTCTCTCACATGCACACACACATACATTTACACACACACATACACACATCCACACACACATATATATATATATATATACATCTCTCTCTCTCTCTCTCTCTCTCTCTCTCTCTCTCTCTCTATATATATATATATATATATATATATATATATATATATAGTGTAGTTGAATTTTGTATTAAATATTTAAGTAGGTAGACCACTCAATCCGGGTAACGAGTTTTGTTATGTAAATTATTTTATTATATCAATTATTTAAAAAATAAAGGAGGTGATACGCTGCTTGCAGACGCGTGTAAAAATATTTTGCACGTGCAAACATGACTCAGAGTTTCAGCTTATGACCAAAGACCTGCACCACCACTGTCACTACAACAACTACAGAAAACAACCAACAAAGCCATCACCGACAACAACAACTAGAACAGCTGTAGCAACAGTAACAGTGACACCAACAAGCTTTTTATCAATGCTGTAGAATACTATAATTATTGGGAACTGGCAGTATCGTTAGATCGTCGGACATCATTCTTTATGGTATATAGTTATAGCCCTTTACGTTCTGAGTCCCAATCTCACCGAGGTAAGCTTTGTCTTTCATCCTTACGGGGCTGATAAGATAAAGCACCAGTAATGCACTGGGGGCGATTTAATCCACTTTCCACTTCTCCCAAATTTGCTGGCCTTGTGCATAAATCAGAAACCTGGTGGAATGGCAGTATCGGTAGAGAGTCGGACGCCATGCTTTGCAGCAAAGTGTTACGGCCCTTTATGGTCTGAGTTCAAATCCTGCCAAGGTTAACTCTTCCTTTCATCCTTACGGGGTCGATAAAATAAAGTACCAGTAATACACTGGGGTAATTGCTGGCCTTGTGCCAACAAGTAGAAACAATTATTATTGATAACATCGAACTTCTTTACAAGTTGAAATGTTATATTTATTTGTCTGAATGTTTATAGTATTATATACTGTAATTAATATACTGTAAAATACTATTAATATACTATTAAAATACTATTAATATACTATTAAAATACTGTTAATATACTGTAAAATACTATTAATATACTGTAAAATACTATTAATATACTATTAAAATACTGTTAATATACTATTAAAATACTATTAATATACTGTAAAATACTATTAATATACTGTAAAATACTATTAATATACTATTAAAATACTATTAATATACTATTAAAATACTATTAATATACTGTAAAATATAAATAACCTTCTATAAAGGAATAAAAAAAGCAACTTGGTTCCTTATTTACATGTAGAAATATTTTGCAATCAGTTAAAGACTATGTCTGAAGTTATTGATAAAGGTACCTTGACCCAGTAGTCATAATCAGGGAAGAAATTGATATTGTAAGGTCGCCAAACATCACTGAGGTTAGCATTATTTTTGCATTCCTGCAAAAGAAGTAAATTTAAAGAAAATGATAGATAACATGAAAAAGGAAAGAAATTAATTGAGATTTACTTTAATTACTTCGCAACATAACGGTTCTATCCTGAGCCAACGAGGTAAATGTTATGGAAACTTTCTGTGTGCTAGAGATAATGTTCGAATGAACCTCAAATTAGATACTTCCCTTTTTTAACGGGTTGATACCCTGGAAATATAATCTAAACTATGATACGGAATGATCAGTCCTGATCACTTTTAATCATTTAAAAGTTAAAGAATGTCCCAAGTGTAGAGGCTAAGGAGGTTGGAACGTATAGCCGTTTAATCGTTGTTGATCGACTAAAAGTACCAAACTCCCCAATGGGTGAGACACCACTTTATTACAATGTTAAGTCCCGCTGCTACTGGTACTCATATTTTCTGGATTTGTTGGCCATAGATCTGTTTAACCAGAACTGACATGTGATTCAACAAAAGCAATAACAACAACTGTTCTCTCACAAACGTTTTAAATTTTAAATCTTGTTGAAATAATTAATGCCCGAAGCCTGGTGCACACCCTCAATCAGGCACGGCTCTTCTAGAAAGTTAGAATGGTTTTGTGAATCAGTGGTACCTCTCAATTAGAAACCATACAGGGGTTAACACACTTCAAAATCATCGTATTGCATCTATCATTGTGGTCATCATAATGAATCTCGCAATTAAACATATTGTCTCGACTTCAGTAGGTTCTTTATTCCCCAACCTTCATGAAGATGATTTGAAATACACCCTGAAGGAAACGATATATTTAGGGGGTGAAAATTACCTGAAACCTTGAGGGAGGGCCAATCAGTACGTCTTCTTCACAGCCAGGCATTTCTCGATGTTGAGGGTTACCACTAACAGATACGGGCCATTGATCTTCATAACCGACTGGAGTGAAGAATCCACAATCTCGTAAACTCAAACCTTCTTCATCTTTTTCACACACACCATCACCATCATATCTGTAACACAGGCTGGGCATTCCTATAATAAAAATCATACGTATCGCCATAAATGCACACGAAGACGGACGAGTATTCATACACAAATACCCCTCCTGTGTGTGTATATATATATATATATATATTATGTGTGAGTGTATGTTTATATATATATATATATATATATGTGTGTGTGTGTGTGTGTGTGTGTATGTGTGTGTGCGAGTGTGTGCGCGCGTGTGTATGTATATGTGTATGTGAGTGTATGCGCGAGAATAGACTTGTGCGTGAGTGACTGTGTAGTTATGATAACAAATGACGGTAAACTCGGGGCGGCCATTTTGTCAGGTCAGCCATACATACTAATAAAAAAACACAGCTACACACTTCAAGATTTGAATTATATGAATGAAATTCTCCAAGACTTATCTTTATACCTTTACACTTGTAATGTTTCTCCACCTGGCAATGTGTTGTGCACCCATCTCCGTTATGGACATTTCCATCATCACAGGATTCTCCCAGATGGCTACACAATGAAATGTGGAAAAAAAATATTAAGAAAATATTAAAAAGTCGCACGAAAATTAACGTAAAAATCGAAAGTCATAAAGTTCTTCTTTTCTAACTTTTTATTACATACATGATTAAGAACTGTATAAGTAATGATGAGATGCCTCGTTCGATTCCACTGTAGGAATATCTGAAGAAATATGAGGGTGGTCTGAAAAGTTCATTGGCTGACTATGAAGGAGTGATGCTAGAATTGTGAAATCTTGCAACACTTCTTATTAATAACTGCATTGTTTATTTCCAGGGATTATGTTGAAAAATAAACCTCATTCCTTGAAAGTATCTTGGTCAGCCTATGATCTCGTATGTTTTACCGTGGCTTATGGTCAACCGAAATCTATATTCCAATTCCAGACTGTTAAATAATAGAACGACTGGATCCCCTGTACACAGTATTTCTACCTGTATGTGAAACTGAGAACAAATATTGTTTCTATTTTAGGCACAAGGTCAGCAATTTTAAGGGGAGGGAAAAGACTATTAAATACACCCCAGTATATTACTGGTACTTTAATTTATCGACACCAAATTGAGAACAAAGATAAAAATACTTCAATATTTAAAATTCCTTCAAACCTTTCAACTCTGCCATTGCCACAAAATAACTGTCCGTGATAATAATGAAGTGATGGTGACAAACTGCTTCTTTTATTTCCGATGTTAACTTGTATTGAATAACTATAATTTGCTCCTCGTTTAACCGATCTGAAACAAAAATGGAAAATTGAGAGAAAAATTATATAACTTACTAAAATGTATATCTTTCGTTACTCGGTAATTCTAATCGTATTTGTAATTTTCTTCTCAAAATCAATCAAACTAGTAGGAATTCAAGTGTGAAAGGGAACTAATAATAATAATAATAATAATAATAATGATAATAATAATAATAATAATAATAATAATAATAATCAAAGTGGTCCCGATTGTCATAGGCGCAATAGGTACTATCTCAAAAAGTTTCCAGGGATGGTTAAAGAAAATTGGCCCCGCCACGCTTTTTGGAACGCTTCAAAAGGCATGCTTGCTGGGAACAGCAAGAACCCTCCGATACGTCCTGAATATCTGAGGCTGCAGGTAGTGGCTTGATATTCATTTCAATAAACTTTCCAGTTAACTAACATCAATGACTGAGACTCAAAGAACAATAATAATAATATATATATATATATATTGTGTCTCCTTATATATGCAAGTATATACATGCTATAGTTACATAGCTTCTAATTGAATGGATGGAAGCATGAGTGGCGTGTTGGTGTAGTGGGAACACATTGGTCCGGAAAACCAAAGATGTGGATTCGAGTGTACGTCAATACTCATTCTTTTTTCAATTCAGAGGGTTCTTTTTAAAATCCCAACCAACAGACTAATTTTATTTAGTCAAATACGGCATAAGCACATGTTACTACCTATTTATATATATATGTATATATATATATACATATATACATATACATACACACACACACAGATATATATATATATATATATATATATATATATATATATATATGAATACACACACACACACACACACATATATATATATATATATAAATACACACACACACACACATATATTTAGTGCTAAGCTTATACACACTTATTACACATTTATATTTTCGTTTATGCGTTGTTGCAGCGTTACGATAACCAGCCAATAAATAAATGACTAAATTAAGGAACAAAACATTAAATTAAAAACCTATAATGACGAAGAATGCAAAACTTAATACTATAAGTGTTACCTATCAGTATACATCGTGTTACTGGTGTAGACAGGTCTTGGAAATTTCGGATTTCGTATCACTTGGTATTTTGTTGGTCGGCAACTGTTACAAACCTTAGCGCTTGCCGGCGTCGAAACTATTTGAATGGCGTCAATGCCAAGGTAGACATTATTTGTGTATACACGAATCTGTGTAAATATAAGGAAAATCAAAGTGTATTTATAAGTATACACACACGTACATACATATGTGTGTGTGTATATATATATATGTTATATATATGTTATATATATATATATATATATATATATATATATATATATATATATATATATATATATATATATATAAATATATATATATATATATATATCCAAAGTATTAAAACGATCGAATTTTAATTTAGAACATTTATTAGCTGACAATTGTTTCTTCCGGAGAAAAGTCGAAGTCTGTACTAAGTACTACCCTACATATTTATAGTTATATCAAACATATATAAATATAAATATATATATATATATATATATATATATATATATATATATATATATATATATATATATGGCAGCGAATATTGGCCAGAATTTATGATACGTAGAAAACCAACAGCCAACAGCAGGACAAAAGAGGAAGATGTTTTTTGAAGCTAAAACCCCAGTGAGAAAATTTGTTCCGAAATTATTGCAAGTATCCGACGAACCTGCAGTTCTAGAATCAGACACATCCATACAATGATCGTGTCTCAAGCTGTCTGCCGTCGAAACAATTGTAACACACAATAAATTGAGTCCAGATGCATCACTGATTTTTCGTTTTATATTATATATATATATATAATAAAATAGGCATGTAGTAAAATATTGTTGATTACAGTGAGCAAAAGTTGAAGATATATACAGAGAGAGGGAGAGAGTCAACGTCAGAGAAGTAGAAAGAAGCAGAAAAAGAGCGAAGCTAAGGGAAATAATTAGAGACAAGAAGATATTACTAATACTATCTACCGGTCGCAAATCCAGGCTGAAGGAACATACGTGAAATAAAGTTTCTTGCCCAAGGACATAACACATAGCCCGGTCCGGGAATCGAACACGCAGCCTCACATCTGCGAATCCAATTCTCTAACCACTCAATCACACGTCTTATAAGCCATAGAACCCATAAACCATATCAGTCTAATGCCGTTTTTTTTTTTGTTATTGAACCGGCCAATATTCACTTCAATAATTTATTAATTTTGAGAGCATGATGTTATTATTTCATCATCTCTAGATTCTTTCTCTAAAACATAATAGTTAAAATATTCTAGTTACCTTCTTTACTTTCTTGTTGTAATTAAGTCTTGCAGTAAATGGCATATCACAGAACGCCGTCACTGGACCGAGAGAATCTGTTGTTCCATCTACGAAGTAAAACTTCACATTCTTTATTCCATCTGCTGCCTCCCACACGACCCAAATACTGATTCTGAGAGGAGAAACACAGATAATATAATCTTACAAAATTAAAACATATTTTATTTACCTCTTAATCGATCTCTCACAGGATGAAGACAATACCTTAGATATTCAAGATCAGGGGTATCAATCAAGAAAAGGTGGAAAAAGGCCCAAACTCAAGACATCTGTAGAACCTCATAGACATGTGAGGCCGATGCGCTTTATGTCACGAGGGTGGGCTGAAAATATCTTTTGGCTGACTATGAAGGAATGATGCTAGAGCAGATATATTACACTCTATATATATCGATGGATTGATTGATAAATCTAAAAAAAAGTATTATCCAATGCTTATACTATAAGATAAAATAGTCGATATAAATAACAATGGTACCAATATTCTAATAAATATAATTTCAAACATCAACGACTTACCGTTGTGGAATTACATTGTACTTAAATCCAAATTCTATATAACACTTTTCACTGCAACCATAATTTTCTTGCATCCAAGTCATTCTACTGGCTTTACAGAGCTCAGCATCTGGTGGACCTGGTTATTTGGAAAGGAAGTGAGACAATAGTTTATGGAGAATGTAAAATAGCAGTTAATCTTGACATTAAAAAAAATCGCTATTTGGTCGTTCTACAGCAGAGGTTCTCAAAGTTTTGGGGACACCACTTCCCCAACGGCCACGTAATACCCTCACCAACCCCGCACCTATTTCCAGAGAGACCTGCCTACACGCAAATTGTAAATAATATATAATAAATAAAATTGTTAATTTACATATAATAAATAATATAATATATACTATGTATAAATAAACATTATATATATTTTTTTATTTTACTATATTTTTATAAAATATGTATCATTTGATATTTAATATATTATTATCCTCTCTACCACCCACATCACCCTCTTAGGCCGCAAAAAACCCCAGGGGTGGTAGCACCCACTTTGAGAACCCTTGTTCTACAGTCTGGAAATAACAACCACCTCTCAACTAACCACCATCGGCAAAGAGTTTGCTACTCGGAGGTGTGGACCCCGCAAGCTGGAATGGCTCTTCCAGCGCGGCACCCACATCACCCTCCGAGGACTAACACTTACCAAGGGCTTCTTCTTTCTTCCAATGTAGCTTCCTCTTTGAATCACTTGGTGCTCGGGCACTTGAAGCATACTGCATAAGAGAACCGTCTCCTAAGCACATATCACATTCTGAATGAGGCCCATATACATTTTCTCCCAACCCAGGGATCCATACAAGTCTTACTGACGTTAGTGTAGCTGCGCCAACCTGAAATTAGAGATATAGTTTATTACTTTATATACTCATCAGAAAATACAACCTGAATTCTATACTCGATAATAGACTGGGACACCTTTCATGTTTTATAATTTCTATTGATTACATTTTATCTATAAATAAATTTGAGCGACTTCCGTTACACACTAGAGATGACAGAGGAAGGAAGGAGTGATGACGTCAGGCACTAGAGATGACTGAGGAAGGAAGGAGTGATGACGTCAGGCACTAGAGATGACTGAGGAAGGAAGGAGTGATGACGTCAGGCACTAGAGATGACAGAGGAAGGAAGGAGTGATGATGTCAGGCACTAGAGATGACAGAGGAAGGAAGGAGTGATGACGCCAGGCACTAGAGATGACAGAGGAAGGAAGGAGTGATGACGTCAGGCACTAGAGATGACAGAGGAAGGAAAGAGTGATGCCAATCTAAAGAAAACCGTCTATCGTTCATAATTCATCAAATCGAGGGGAATGAAACGTCGACATCTCATTTCTACAGCTGAGTAAACTGGAGCAACGTGAAATAAAGTATCTCGGTCAAGGAAACAACACATCACTCGGTCCGAGAATTGAACTCACAACCTTTCGATTGCAAGCCCAATGTTCTAACCACTGAGCCATGCACCTTCACATTTGATATTTGATATATTACTATATCATCTCTACCTCCCACACCGCCCCTT
>OZ024758.1:1138813-1161313 GCA_964016885.1 Eledone cirrhosa
GGTTAGGTTTACCCTGCCAAGGCGCAGAATGGCAGAATATATACTGCATTTGAGAAAACCGCTTGTGTTATCTATTTATATCGGCTTACATTTTAAGTTCAACTCTCAACAAGGTCGACTTTTCCTTTTATCCTTCCGGGGGTCGAAGACATAAAGCGCCGATCAATAACTGGAGTTAATCTATAACGCGTTTCATTACATTTGTGGGGTGGGGGTGGGGTGGGAGGGAATTAGGCATTTATTAGAAATCGATATTAATATTAAAATCATGTTTTTTTTTCTTTCTAGTTCTCGTTAACTTAAGTAAATAATATAGTGGCGGGAAAAATAAACACACATATATATATCACCATAATAACAACAACAACAATAATAACAATAATAATAATAATAATAATAATAATAATAATAATAATAATAATAATAATAATAATAATAATAGTAATAATAATAATAATAATGTAAAGAAGAATAAGTAAAAGAGAAAGAGTAAGGAAAGCTACATAAGTAGAAAGAACTACTAAAATTACTACGACGATAAGAAGCAGGAGAGAAGGAAAAAGAAATGGCGGCCAACAACCGCAGTATGAGTCATTTTTGGTAAGTCACTTAAATACTGCTTGGGAAGATAACAATACAATAACACCATACAACAACTATAACAACTATAACAACTATAACACCATACAACAACTATAACAACAACTATAACAACTATAACAACTATAACACCATACAACAACTATAACAACTATAACAACAACTATAACAACACCATGATGATGGTGGTGGTGGTGGTGGTGGTGGTGGTGGTGGTGGTATTGATGATAATGATGATGATGACCACAACTACCAGGACGGGCATAGTGATAGTGGTGGTGGTGGTAGTGGTGGTAGTGATAGTGGTGGTAGTGATAGTGGTGTTGGTGGTGGTGGTGGTAGTGGTGGTAGTGATAGTGGTGGTGGTGGTGGTGGTGGTGGTGGTGGTGTAGGTGGTGGTAGTGATAGTGGTGGTGGTGGTGGTGGTGGTGGTGGTGGTAGTGATAATGGTGGTGGTGTAGGTGGTGTTGTTGGTAATGGTGGTGGTAGTAGTAGTATTGGTGGTAGAGGTGGTAATGGTATTAGTAGTGGTGATGAAAACGATAAGACCAAGGGAAGCCCGTAGCCGCAGCAGTAGTAGTTACAGTAGCAGCAACACGTCACTCGGTAGTAAAATCTACGTTTCAATGAATGTGAAATATATGCAGACATTTTATAACTATTTATGTATGAAAACAATGAAAACATTATCTGTATCACACCCACCACCACATATACATACCGGATAGTCATTCAGTAGTGTTTTTATATCTTAGATTTTACATGCATCTATATATATGAATGTATGTATGTATGCATGCATATATGTATGTATGCATATATGTATGTGCGTATGCATGCATGCATGTATGCATATGTACGAATATATGTATGTATGCAAGCGTGTATGCATATCTATGTATGTGTGTATGTATCTATGTATGTATGCAAGCGTGTATGTATATATCTATGTATTTATTATAAATGCATGCATGTATGTTTGCATGCACACGTATTTGTATATCTATGTATGTATATGTGTGTGTTTATGTATGTATAAGTGTATGTAGGTATGTGTGAGTATGCAAGAATGTATGTATGTATGTATATGTGTGTGCATGCATGTATGTTTGTATGCATGTGTTTATGTATATCTATGTATATATGTGTGTGTGTATCCGTATGTATGTCCTCAACATGTGAGGCTGCAGGGAGAGGCTTGATGTTCATTTCAATAAACTTTCCAGTTAAATACCATCAATGACTGAGACTCCAATAATATTAATTGTTTCTACTTTTGGCACAAGGCCAGCAATTACCCCAGTGCATTACTGGTACTTTATTTTATCGACCCCGTAAGGATGAAAGGCAAAGTTAACCTCGGCGGGATTTGAACTCAGAATGGCAAGGGCCGTAACTCCATGCGTCAAAGCATGGCGGCCGACCTTCTACTGATACTGCCAAATATTAATAATAATAATTGTTTCATTTATTGGCCACAAGGGCCGACATGTAGGGGACAATACAAAGACACAGACAGTGGGGGTTTACAATAAGCTCGAGTAAAAGTGCACAATGGAAAGAGCCATCTTACCTTTGGAACTAAAGGCACAGGCGAGGGTTTTATTGTGGTTAGCCACGGTTGGTAGACAAGATCCAAATAACAATGCATTCGGGCAACCTGCTGAGGTGTAAAATGATCCGTACAGTTGTCGCCTACAACGATAAACGTCATCTACATAAAAACAAATATTGAAGTCATACACAAGTTTGATGTCAATTGTCACAGAATAGATTCCACAGAACTTATGTTTGCAGTTTCACTCCCGAGGAGAAATATAAGTTTGCTGCTTCGCTGTTTCAAAATGAATGATTTTGAAACGCTCTACTGATACTGCCAATGCACACATAAATCAGAATAAAGACAAAGGTGATGATGATGATGATGATGATGATGATGATGATGATGATGATGATGATGAAGATGATGTTGATGATGGTGATGTTGATGATGATGATGGTGATGATTATGATGATGATAATGTGCTTATTCATGAGTATGAAGATTCTGAAAAAAGTGCATCTAAGTTATTTGATGCTGACATATCGTTTCTTAACAAATATACGATGATCTGAGAGCAGTGAACACTAATTCCTCCTTCCATTGATGTAAAATGAGGTAAAACTTCTGAAATTTTCTACAATATCTCTATAAGGAGAGACATATATATCCTAGAGTTTTCAGTGCAGAAATATTTCTATGAATTGAAACGTCAGCAGTGTGGTGTTACCATGTTTAGCCACAAGCCTGTATAAAAACAATAAAAAGACCAAAACAACGTCGAAATATTATAAAAAGAACGAAAAGATCACTTACTCGCATAACTCATATAGTTACGAAATGGTGTGTTTTTAAAGGGACCCATTCCACATCTTCTGATGGTCGAATCAGGTTCTCGACAGTTCACATTCTGAGTTGTTGGAAGAGTATCTGAACACAAATCACCCAGTTCTAAAGAAGGTTCGGTTTCTCGACAAGGGTCATTACATTTTAACTCTGATACTCCGTGGTGGACATGCCAGAGGCCTAGATTATGTCCAAACTCGTGTACTAATTCGTCTAGCTTTCCAGGTACACCATAACTGTTTGTATCCACAATAGTTCCTCCTGAAATGCAAATATTATATTTATTTATCAATTCACAAATTCACCCGTGCAAGATAATGTTATGTAGTTGTTCGTGATATGGTAATAAGAATAATTCCTGCTGAAGCGTTATATGTTACTGTAGAAGATACACATGTACAGACAGTACATGTATTTATTAATGTCATCAGAATTTAGTTCTGTATTCGTTCTCGAGATATGACTATTTTTTGTTTCTAATTAATTTCTAAATAACCTTCATTAAAATAGGGAGTACATATCACTTTCTAAAGGCTAGATTGTACAAACTAATAGATTTGAAAAATATATCAGTAAAATACTCACTAAATAATTGTATCTATTAGTTCGGTTATTAAATCGAAACATTTATTCTTATGTTTACTAATCAAAGAAATGCATTGCAGCATTGCTTTTATTGCCACATAAATGGTGTTATAGAATTAGGAATGCAACATACATCGTGTGATCCACTGAATTAAAGGGTTTTTCAAAGGCAAGTAATACTCACCCAATGAACTGTAGACGTGTTTCTCCCATGGAAATGTAGCTAGTCCTTTCAAAGACCAGGAAGCAAAATAGACATTCAAATGTGTGCTTCCGTTGACATTTAAGGCTGTTTTGTATTCGTCCATACTCAGATAGATCCTGGGAGAGAAAATTAATACATTTATTATCATTCATAGAAGACTGTATATATATATATATATATGTGTGTGTGTGTGTGTATACACACGCGCGCACACACACACACACACACACACACACACACACACACACACACACATATATATATATATATATATATATATAGAGAGAGAGAGAGAGAGAGAGAGATCAGTGTAAAGCCTACAACAGGTTGGACCATCGATACCCGGTGGCCCTTGTAAAATCAATTGGTTTTTTGACCGTATCTTCATTATAATATACAGAGAAACCTGCTCACTGGTAAAATTAAACAGCTAAGTATCAGAAACCGTTTAGCATTGAATTATCAGTCAGCCAAGACTGCCTCTTGCCCTTGTACATGTTGCTACTTAAACTTTGGCTGTGGAGGCTGCAGACCGTGTAGGGAACACGCCTGAACTCGGTGGGACACAGGAGGCTGCAGACCGTGTGTTGACCCGTGTTTGTATACACATATTTAATGGCAATTTTATGTTTAAAAACATCAGAAATTGATGCGATACGAAAGGATCGTTTGGAAAGCCCTAATCAACCTATGTTGTTTCTACCTCCTTCTTCAGATCCTCATCTTGTTTCTTATATTTTTCTGTATTATTATATTAATAAACTACCGGTAATGCACTGGGTTATTGCTGGCCTGTGCCAAAAGTATAAACAGTTATTATATTTATTATCGTGTATTTACTCATATGTCCATAGTGTTATTGTTTCTCGGACTTTCCTCAATTCAAACCCCGACCCCCATATTTTGTCTTTGTTATTTTTCTATCTATTTCTTCTTTGTAATATCTTCAGTGATTCGGACTCTTGTGGCAAATAAAAGAATTTATTTACATATTTATTTATATATTCATTTATGTCTTTATTCATGCAAAGGTGTCTGGTCTGAGGCGCCTTTATGTGCTAGCATGATGTGTTGGCTAGCCAGTCTAAATCGTTTTCTCTTACGACCATATACACATATATGTACACAGACACACACACACAACACACACACACACACACACACACACACACACACACACACACACACACACACACACAGATATATATATATATATGTATATATATATATATATATATATATATATATATATATATTTATATATATATATATACATATATATATAAATATATTTACAAAAACTGTCAAACACACACACACACACATATATATATATATATATATATATATATATATATATATATATATATATATGAATATATATATATATGAATATATATATATGTGTGTGCGTGCGTGTGTCTGTGTGTGTGTGTGTCTGTCTATAACCACAATTGCCAAAACTTGTATCTCCGGCCACACACTATCATCACTAATGTTTCGATGCTAAAGATAAAATTACTACCATTTTCTGACAGCTTTACGATCTTAATATTTCATAGCGGAGTGATAATATAGACTGGTGGAGCGACGAAGTGATATGGACGTGCAACAGTTGCAACAGTTTCGGCCATATTTGCATCAAATCAGCTTTAGAAACCACATAATACCATACAGACCACTAACACTACAGATATTTGTCAATACAACACACTCGCACCTATACATACAAATGTACACACACAAAGATATGTTTCGTATGCGCACTAATATGCACACACACACACACGCACACATATTTCATATGCGGACCCATATGCACTCATATACATATATATACTCATCTCTCTCTCTCTCTATATATATATATATATATATAGGAAAAGGTTCAGGACCCCGACGGCAGAGCTCAAGTTGTTTCGACGGGTATTTCTCATATATATATATATATATATATATATATATATATATATATTGAGTATATGTTGGTTGTTTACCGACACCTCAGTATGCAGATTGGAGCACTCGACGAAGTACGCAGGCTGGTTTGTTTACTCCGGAGTAATGTAATATATGTATGTATATATATATTTACTCATATATATATATATATATATATATATATATATATATATATATATATATATATATATATATACTCATATAATAATAATAGTAATAAACGAAAGAAATATATTTTATATCATCTCTATTTATTTCATTATATATATTTCGAAGGTGCAAAGTTTTATGTATAACATAAAGCAAAACATGTTCTCCTCAGACAAAATATATAGAAAATGTATATATATATCTTTTCATGATATGCTGGTAGACAAACGGACTGGACAAATCGGTGACCACCAGTGTTATATACTAATATATATATATATATATATATGTGTGTGTGTGTGTGTGTGTGTGTGTGTGTGTGTGTCTGTGTATGTGTGTCTGTCCTGAAACAATGAGCAGATTAACAAAATATAGAGGAAGGGTATAGAGTTGTGAAGTAACTCTTCATATGTAACGTCTATTTCGTTAAGATGAACTTTTGTTTCCTTCAAGATCGATAAAATACTCCGATAGATATTTGACCAAATTACTTGAAGGAGCAGCTCAGCCATGTCCTAAATACAGACTCTGAAACCAGTAAAAGAGTAAACGAACTAAAATAATACAGAAATAACAGTCAGTCCTGATGTAGGATAGAGAAGTTGAAGTGTTAACTCTTCAGTCGTTGTCCAAGACCCGTGTTTAATACCCTCAGTCATTGTCCAAGACCCGTGTTTAATAGCCTCAGTCATTGTCCAAGACCCGTGTTTAATAGCCTCAGTCATTGTCCAAGACCCGTGTTTAATAGCCTCTATCACCTGGTAATTGAAATAACGTTTCTGGAAAGCGAAATTAAGGAAAACTAATGAAGTTTACCTTATTTACAGTCAGTGTTTTTCTTTTAATCCAATACAGTAACCTTTAATAAGATTTGGTTCTGTAATGTCTGCAGAAGTGAGTATTTATTGGCACTAGTCCAAACCCATCATCTGATTACTGTGCTTTTGTTTTCAAATCGCCCCATTGCAATATACTTACTAGCTACAGCGTCTTCAAACTATTTAAATGCATTTACGTACATAATACCTTTCTTTTTTTACAAAATAAAAATAAAAACCTAGTCTTTCTCTTCTTATTTTGCTTTCTATTTTTCTATTTGTTTTATTTTGCTTCGTTTGTCGATTTTTTCCTTTTGTTTATTGCCATTACTGTTTGTTTTGTTTTTGATTTTTTTTTTTCATTACAGTTATTCATTGTTACTGTTGTTGTTGTTTTATTGTTCATTGTTCTGTAGTTTTACTTATCCTTTCCATTAACTCCTCCCTGATTTTCTCTTCTCTCTTCCCTCCCTCACTCTTCCCCTCTCCCTCTCTCCCCTTCTGAATTCCCTTTCATTATAATGTCGACAACAGAAGTTAGAATCCTATTCTTCACACTTGCCAATTAACGAAACTTGCACACTTTTACTTACACACATACAGTCAAACACACACACACACACACACACACACACACACACACACACACACATACACACACCATGTAACTTTAACTCTTTGTCCTAAGATTTACTTGGCTCCCAGCCGGAATCCATCATTTTCCTTACAGCTTATTCTTGGACATTTTAAATACTGGACATGTTAACACTGCAAATATAAGAATATTCATATTCCATTTCATGCCCTACACCCCCTCCCTCCCTACTACTACTACTACTACTACTACTACTACTACTACTACTACTACTACTACTGCTGCTGCTGCTGCTGCTGCTGCTGCTGCTGCTACTACTACTACTGATACTCCTACTACTACTGCTGCTGCTGCTGCTCTAACTACTACTACTACTACTACTACTACTACTACTACTACTACTACTACTACTACTGGGGTCGATTTAATCAACGTTCCCTTCCCCCAAAATTGTTGGCCTTGTGTCTAAATCAGAAACTATTATAATTAAATGCATTAATATAATCCCGACGAGTTTATCTTTGCCTTTCATCTTTAAGGATCGATAAAATAAAGCACCAGTTATGCACTGGGGTCGATTTAATCGACTTTCCCCTCTTCCCAAATTGTTGGCCTTGTACCTATAGTAGAAACCATTATTATAATCCCTAAGAGCTTAGTTTTGCTTTTCATCTTTTAAGGGATTGATAAAATAAATTACCAGTAATGTACTGGGATAGGTTTAATCAACTTCACCGTCATACAAAATTGTTGGCCTTGTGCCTAAATCAGAAACAATTATAATTGCAATGTGCGCAGAGCAAGGAAAGTGTTGAGCATAGAATCGTTTTGTACTTGTATAATTTTGACTTGTGGAGTTACGTTGAAAAGAAATTGTTGCGTGTAGGACGGCTCCGTCTATCAACTGATCTCGTTGTGAAGATCACATAACAGGGAATTTAGTGTAGATTTCCTTATGTCTGATAGCTATAACGAAAGATGTAGTGTGTTGGCCAAGATTGAGCAGGATGAAGACTCACCCATTATTTTTCGATTGATATATCACCATCTTTTCAAGTTTCACATGGAAAGGGAGGTGAGTGTGGAGAGGGGGGTTGCGAACTAAAGAAAACTGGCAAGAATAAATATATCTACTCCTTACTTGTGCCTGTACCTCGGGCAATGTCAGATGGAGAGCGCACTTGCCCATGGTGGTCAGTGTGATTTTGGATCTGTGAAGTTCATTTAGTCTCAGGTATTCAGCTCTCTATACCAGAAGAATTGAATGACTTATATAATTGTATGTCTAACTTGTATATTATGTACACTTGTTACAAGATTTGAATTCAGAACATACCGCTTCAATAATTTCAACAAACCCCCACTTCCTGAAATGCTACATTATTTATCGACCCTGTAAAAAAGGAAGGTATTGCTGTCCTGCATAGGGATTGAACTGAGATCACAGGGAACCAACACATGTGCTTCAAAACCTGTAAACCATCGCACAAACGACTGTAATTCGCCGTCTGTTAGATATAGCAGTTAAATATCTTTCAATCGAAACACCAATATATTAAAAAAAGGAAGAACGCAATGTGCAATCTATGTTCTGCTATATCAAAACATGAAATTGTCACAGCTGAAACGACTTCTTCAAAACCCTGCAACAACAGAGTTTATCTTGGACTAAACAACAAGAACGGTAAAGACAAATTGACGTTTTCTAAGTCGGAATTCGAAACTGAGTCAAGGGCTGAAATCAACGCACGAATGTCTATAATATGTGAGTTACCTACCCAGCAACATCTTAAAGATAACATCCCAGCGCATCTTTATGATGTAAAATATTGGCTCTGTGCCTGAAGACAGAGATTCCAGGTCAGACAGTAGACTGGCTAATTGTCTTGTTATGGTAATTGTTGTCCTAATTATACAGTTTCTTTTCCCTCCTCCTTCACTCCTCTTTCTTCTACTTCTCCTCCTCCTCCACCACCTCCAACACTTCTTCTTCTTATTATTATTATTATTATTATTATTATTATTATTATTCTTCTTCTTCCTTCGCCTCCTCCTCCTAATATCCTATTAAGGAGAACAGGTACTCTATTCTAAGGCCCCCTTTCTATGACTTAAGCAGATTTCGCTCTAAGCTTTTATCCTATTTCTGTCCCTTTACCTTCTTACACTCCTGTTATTGCAGTATCTAGGGCTTTAAACTTGGATTCTTTATCAACCACCTTTACCAAAATGTTATTGCCATCCAGGCAAGCAAACATCAATTGTGTAAAACTTATTCCTAATTTTTCAATATCTATTTGGTTGGTTCATCTGCCAGTATACCTGCGTAAGCCGTATAACGCTTTCATTTTCTCCTAGTCTCTAATATATACTAGTCTCTAGTATATACTTATATCCAGTATACTCTAGTATATACTAGTCTCTAGTATATACTAGTCTCTAGTATATACTTATCCCCATTTTATACAGCTAGTTGCAGGGTGGGCAGTAGCGGACTGGCCAGGTTGCTAGGTTGCCCAATAGCAAGTGTGCCCTAGGGTGACCACAGTAGCATTGCAGGGCCCACTGTTGTATTTTAGCTTTAAAAAAATACTTGAAATCTAAGAGAAAGAATGATATTTAAAAAAAATAAATAAAACAATTAAGCAAAGCATTTGTTTAACCAATTCCCCAGGGAATTACTAGAAACCAAAATATATGATAGTGCACATAGCTGGAATCAGAGAGAGAGAGAGAGAGAGAGAGAGAGAGAGAGAGAGAGAGAGAGAGAGAGAGAGAGAAAGAGAGAGAGAGTGAGAGAGAGAAAGAGAGAGAGAGAGGGCGGGAGAGAGAAAGAGAGGGGCGGGAAATGAGGTGAAACAGAAATGAAACGGATTACAGGTTAAAATATAGTCTAGATAGATGAGAAACAAAACGAGGTTGTAGTTTATGGAACACCCAAATGATTTAGAAGTCGACCTTAAGTAGGGGCAATAACATTAAGAAAGACATGAACGACACCACATGATTTTGTTTTGAAAGTAGGTTTATAAGTATGAATTTTCATGAGATTTTCGTAGTTGTCTCCATGGCTTAGCGGTAGGTTCTAGAGACGGAGGGAATACTGGACTTGGTTTCAAACCTTTTTCAGTTTTTATTTTACAACCAACAGAAAAAACTGAAAACGTTTACTAGGAACCCTACTCCCGATCAGGACCGAACTTCAGACCAGAATCATCACCGGCTATGATTCCTCCAAATAGGCCACCGAGACAGCTACAAAAGTATAATGAAAATTAATAATTATAAACCTACTTTCAAAATCAAAGTTTAAAAGATTTGGTGTCGTTCATGGCTTTCCTAGAACTATTAATCATATTTAGTGTCGATTTCTCGTCATTATTGAAAGTCTCTGGATGTCGCAAAATACATAATATTTTTATTGATGAAGTTAAGATATTTTCCCGCAAAAATTTGATTGCACTGTTTTGTTTCTACTTATGTATTTTTTGAAAATGTTATTTATTCATTATAAAAATTAAATGATAGCATTCTATATGTAGGTGGGCCCCCTTCATCTCCTGGCAACCAATATTTTTAGACCCAGTCCGCCACTGAGGCTGGGTAATTGTTGCTTTACAAATTTAAGTAAGACATATATATTATCAAACAAACAACACTTGCAAGAATTCGGTTTTATATTATTTTTCATAATATGATTCCCATAGATTCTAACTGCAAGACACTTGACTTCAATTTTAATTATAAAGACTTCGTTATTAATGACAGTGATGTCTGTTATATGGGACTTTGTCGTTTGTCACAATTCCGCTAATTTAGTTGTTCTAAGATGGTTTCAATTTATTTGTGACTTCCATTTTCTCCATTGAATTCTGTTTAAAATATCTATTTAATCATTTAAATAATTTAGATGTATCCATAATTTCTGAAGCTAATGTCTGTTTAGTGATAAACACTTCTTCATATTCTATCATTTATAATGATCGACTATTATTATTGTCGTTTGCCTGAGGAACGATTATATTTCAAATATGAAATAGACTCAATAGTCCTTAAATCAACCGTACACACACACACACATACAGACACACACACACACACACACACACACACACACACACACACACACACACACACACACACACACACACACACACACACACACACACACACACACACACACACAAACACACACACACACAGATAGACACACACAGACACATACACACCCACACACACACATATATATATATATATATTATAATTATTAAGCCATACTTTCTCCTATTCACCATTCTACTACCCTAAGTATTGAGTACTCTGGTGCGTCATGGTACATCTGGATCCTTACCACAACTCCTTCATTATATATATATATATATATATTCATATATACGTATTTTAATATATATATATATCTTTATGTGTGTGTGTGTATGTGTGTATGTTGTGTATATATATATATATATTTGTACACACACACACACACATACACAGACTTATATATATATAATATATATATATACGTATATAATGTGTGTGTGTGTTTGCGTGTGTGTGTGTGTGTGTGAGTTGGAGACATATGATGTGAAATATGATAGCAGTTTAGATTCTGCACCATACGGGTAAGTATTTCTTTACTCATAAGTTGCACGGGGTTAACCTGAAAACCACCTTAGTTTGTACCGAGAGTCACTTCATTACAACAGCCATTTGAAATGCACAACATCCATTTACATGTATTATATGGAGATATTCGAATTTACAACCTCAGCTGAACAATATAAAATCACACACACATACACAAATGTACATAAATATATATAAGCATACTCACTCACACACACACACATATATAGAAGTATATATATATATATATATATATATATATATATATATATATATATATATATATATATATATATATATATATATATATATATATATATATATATTTGAATTATATATATATATATTTATATATATATATATATTTGAATATATATATATATATTGTTTTTTGGAATATATATATATGTATGTATATACATACATATATATATATATATATGTATTTACACACCTTCATGCATATACACATGCAAATATTCTTTCAGTCCATACACATATCTGTTACTTATATCCGTGTGTGTGTGTGTTGCATGTGAATGTGTATTCCGGCGTCTGTCTGCATGAGTACAATTGTGTGTAAATATCGAACCGAATGTCCAGTTACGAACTTATTTCATTTCCCGGAAGATTTCTTGTTGCCATTTATAAACTTCCTCTTACTTCACACAGCTTGAGCTGTCGACTAACTTCCTTTCCACAATGAAACATACTGCTCCGGGTCAAACAATCAAATACACCATAACATACTTAACCCTTTAACATTTACATTACTCTATATATATTATTGTATTTTCACAGTAAACACTTTATTTCACAGAATTCTCTCACATAATATCGAATCTACGAGATTTTAAAACTGTTTATTTTGAGAACAATACCTTAACATCAATATGAGTGACTGTTTACAGCGAGTTTGATCAGAAATAGGTGAGAAAATTCTGGCCGGATATGGCCGGTTTAAATACTAAAGGGTTAATGTTTATATAGGCATGGGGCTTTGCTGATTAAATGTTATATATGTACGAAGATCGGCTGAATGGTTCATAGACTGATAATGACCTATTGATGCTAGAGCGGTTAAATCTGTTCGATGATAACAGTTAAAACTAGTTCATATTTAGATGAGTGACCGCCTAGGAAGCACACGAGTCCTAAAGACATTCGGAGGGCTAATTAAAACTCTATGTTGTCAATCGAATTCCTATATGAACAGCTACGTCTCCATCACTAATCACATTCTACCAACTTCAAAAAGAAAAGACATTACAAAATACGACCGATACATATAATATTCGATTATAGATGTTTATTGTCAAATTTATCTTAAGGTTTATCCGAAAATAAAATAAAATAAATAAATAGATAAAACCGCAAGCAATAGAATTGATGTCAGCTCTACACGTAAAGGAAAGATTCCTCGTATGGCACAGTCGGTTCTTTAATGGATCGAGTTTGATGTACATTTACAACTATACAAACTCTGATATCTATTTACAAGTAGGAAGAAGAGTAGAATCTATCGACAATATCGCAGACCTCATTCTCTTATCGAGTAGAATGTAACTCGTCAAATCAGACCGATCGAAACTATTAGCAAAAAGAGAGACGTGAAATATAATGTCTTGCTCAAGGACATAGCGCATCACTCGGTCCCGGAATCAATCTCGCAACCTCAGGATTGTGAATCCAAATCTTTAACTAAGGCACGTGGCTTCACAAATAGGAAACATGTCTCATTTAAAAGTTAAATATGATACATGGTGCACACAGCTAGGTGCAAGGCTGGAACAATCAATCATTCTAGTTGTAATACCACACCTATCCACATGCTTCCGCCATCGCTCGCTTTTCTCTGGTTTTTAGAAGCACATGTTTATTAAAACATTGATGTTGGTACAATTTTCTAGCTAACAGTTTTAAATTTACATTGCTTTTCCTGTGAATTCCAAACTAATATTAGCATATCACAGTGTTAACTTATGAAACACTTTTCTACACAACACAACTGTTTCTGAATAGACTGGAAATTGTTATGGTTCAACGTTTCTCGTACACAGCTAATGAAACAAAACCTAGAGAAAATGATTGACCAATAGATATCTATTTGATGTAAAACTTATAATTCTTACCGGGACACTGTGCGTATTGGACATACATTTATTTCTCAGAAGTATCTCCAAGGACATATAGAAGGAAACTAAGAATTGACAGCGATTGAAGGGTGTAGATAACTTAAAAGATAAATGTTCAGCAATATATTCCATTGATCTAGCCACAGCTGCTGATCATATTGAATCGACCAAAGTACCTTATTGATTAACATGAAATTGACAAGAACATTATAAAAGCATAAGTCAATTCTTTAAATAAAAAAGGTAATTCTTTCCCTTATAACATCCGATTCTCGGTGGAAAAAGCTAAATAATTTAGACTATGTAATTATTGTAGCTTTATTTAGCTCCAAATAGAATGGAAATTTATTAAATAATATTGCCTACCTGAATGGCGAATTAGGATCAAGACAAGTGCTGTTCGTGGATTTAAACGGACTTTTACAGCAATCACCATGATCCCAATTATGATATGCTCGGTTGCATTCAAAGTCACATCTTCCGTTTCCAAGATTAACAGCATCACATGGTATTTCATCAATATCACAATCACCTCCATCGTTTCCAGTTTGAGTATGCTGACATTCTAAGTTACAATGTTTGTCTCCTATTTCATTGGGAAGACAATCCAGAAGCACAGTTTTATCTCTTAAAGTTGTATTCCGTATTTTAATTTCTTCTAATTCCCAACTTATATTGTAAGGTTTAAAGGCAGCAATCAAAGCTCGATGTTGTTTTACAACCTGGTTATTAGTCACCTTTGGGTTACGATTATCATCATCCATTACGTTAACAATTCGATATCGAATTTTCTTTTCCTGGCGCAGCTCACTGTGACGAGTATAACTACGTATTATATCCGGATTGTCACAGACCGTTTTACCGCAAGATGGAGCCGCCAGTTGAATAGAATAGCGCTGCTCCTCTACATCAGAAAACACAAGAGCTGGTTGTTTTTTCAAGATAGTTTTCCATCTATGAAGATGGCTGAAGTCTTCTTTAAATACAAGTCCTTTGTCTTTCTCTGAATGTATATTCAAGTAGAATAAGTTTCTTACAACATCTCTGTGTTTTAGGGCAAAGTCCCAAATTAGTATTTGATCAATATAACCCCTATAAAGCTTGTTTTTCGTGTAAGGTTTTCCCCCAAGTAAGATTTCTTTACAACTGTAAATAGTAAGAAAAAATTATTAATTAAAAAATATACATACTTGTATCAAGAGATTAGTTTAATATATTTTATATAAATTTATTAGTATTTAGTTTTTAAAACATAACATTAATCAAATGATCATTCTTAGCCATCCTTTCGTTCATACTTTAAATTAACAAAATTATTCTGATTCCTAACAGGTTTGGGGTCTGTAACCCCGTCCTATTTCCCTTTTCTTTCATCTGTTGTCTAATAACCATAACTCTTTCCCTCCCTTTTCTCTCATTTATGGCATTTATAGTCCTTTCCAATACCACCTTCTCTTTCTCTATATTTACAGATCTGTGTTGCAATATCACAATGAGGTATTGTTACATTTCTAGCAGGATTTGAACAATAAAAATGTCATAGTTTGCAAATATCAATCTTTCGTTTCTTCTCATTTAAATATGAGACTGTGGCTAGAAAGATATAATGGGATTTTATTGAGTACACGACACATTTTGCAGGAAAAATTGTGTGACTTTCAAATCAATTTTGAGACGTATTACATTTGCATGGGATCAAAATCGGGTTCAGGATTCCTAATCAAAACAAATAGATTGATGATAGCATACATCGGGGTCCGAATGGAACTCCAAATGTTAATACCGTCTACTGCGAACGAAAGGTCCTTTATTGCTGTATACACTACCGATTGTGTATTACTTTAATATTTCGAATTGATGATGCACCCCCTCATGCTGTTCAACAAGACAGTATTAGCCAAGCTAATTCCTCGCGAAAGAAGTCCACTAACATTTTTAGCTTAAAAACGTCTCCCTCGCTTCGACGTGTATCAATCCAGTTCATGGGACACTAGCTTAAATTGATTTATAATGGCGATTCCTGAATATTTCATAGAATATACATATCTATTAATTGTCACGGGCATGAATAAAGTCATGTAGAAACGTATTTACTCATTCACAAATGAAAATAAAGAACAATAATGTTTTTGTTTTTTTTAAATGGGGTTATACCAACATTATCTTGAAACACACTCAACTTATACCTGTTAGCAGATGCACTGAATAAGTCGCCAGTTTGCTTTTGGGAGACAGAAACAAGTGCACTGTTGATATATAGTTTCATTTGGTTGCCAGAGTATGATACAGAAACGTGTAACCATTGGTTTGGCAAGTATGATCGATCTGACATCAATATCGTTGACTCCTTTGAACGGTCTGTTTTGAGAGCAAAGTACACACGAGCATCTTCGTCCCTGCCTTCTTCGTTTGTACGTATTCCAACCGACCAGCCCTTACTGTGTTGGTTTTGATGACACATGTCAAATAAACCTGCAAATACAAATACAAAAATAGATCGTAGGTTTTTATATATATATATATATATATGTGTGTAATATATATAGTATATCTCTATATATATATAATATATATATATATATATATATATATATATATATATATATAAATATATATAGTGGTGGAACACTGGAAGGTAATAACCGTAGTGGTAGAGCACTCAGTCCAAGGGACGAGTTAGGTAGAAGTGGTTACACAACAGTTAGTTCACCATACTGAGAACAATTGTTTCACCTTAACGGATCCTCAGCTCGGAAGGTGAAACAATTGTTCTCAGTGTGGTGAACTAACTGTTGTGTAACCACTTCTATATATATATATATATATATATATATATATATATATATACAGAAAGAGGAGGGGGGGGGATTAAATACGTATGAATCAATAATACTCAATAATAAATAAACTATCATATTTTCTTAGATACAAAATATTGATTTCACAATAAAGAATTCACAAAACCGGTTAGGAAGCATCGGTCTAAAGACTGGACTAAAGACGAAAGCACTGGACTAAAGACTGGACTAAAGACGAAAGCACTAGACTAAAGACCGAGACTGACGGCTTTCTAATCGCACCTAAAAATCAAGGCCTCTTTACGAGAAACCAACAAAATTTCATCATGAATAGAACATGATAACTGCAGAATATTTTGAGGTGGGGAAGAAAAAATTAACCACATAGTATCTAGCTGCCCAGCTTTAGCCAGGAAAAACCCCGAATATATCCACAGATATGATAAAGATGGGATTTACATACAGTGGCATTTATGCCGAGACAACGAAATATCAACAGAAGACAAGCTGATACAAACTACAGCAGAGAATTTATCAGATAATGAGTTTAGAATATGTCAATAGTTACAGACAGCGAGACCAAAGTCAGTGGAACATATTTTATTGTGAAAGACCACAATGGAAGACGTCTTCTAACCACCCAGTCGACAATTTAGAGAGACATTATCTAAATGGGGTAATTATTCAATTATAAAGATGTGGAGATAGAAATACCTTGAAAGATATTTAACAAGGACATTTTACATTGTAAGACCAGCAACGAGCCTTATAATCTGAATTGTAGATATATGTCCTTCCGTTAAATTCATCTCGGATTTTCTAACTAAAACATCAAAATTCAAGATGCCAGAGATAGAGTATTTGTATGGTATCACGCCATATTATTGAGACACCACATTAGATAAATTCATCCTGTATGCATTTCGATGCATGGTCACGGCTGGAATGCTTTAGAAGATATTGATACTTTCACAACGAAGAAAAAACCCACTTGTGTGTACCATTGAAGAATAAATGCTGCCACCCACCACAAGACACAAGACATCCATACCTTTCTGGGCGTGAGGGATGAAAATAAATAAAACATGTGAAATTACATAGGGTGTTTGGGAGTTGATCTTCGTTAAATAAGTTGCATCCATTACGTCAGCACTATGTAAAGATAGTAATAATTGTAAGATGTTTTGTGTCTCAAACCCTTTCTTTCAGCATGTGTTGAAACATTAGACAACATTTAAATAAGCAGTTAAAAGACCACCAGTATTGATAGTACAGACGTTGTCGTTGACGTACTAACTTGTCATTTATGGTTTGAGATCCTCAGGCAATGATTAACCTCTTTATTGATCTCTTTATCCCATTTATTACATATCTCCTCGTAGTCTCTCATCTTCCTGTGTCTAGTCTCTTCACTGGGAACAGACACACGCACCTACACATATTCACACGTACATATATAAACATATTCACACATACATACATAAACATATTCACACACACCTCACAAACATATTCACACGCACCTGCACAAACATATTCACACACACCTACACAAACATATTCACACGTACATACACAAACACATTCACACATACGTACACAAGCAGACATAACCGCTTTACATATACCACCTAGCAACACTTAAGAAGTGATATTTAAGAAGTGTAATTAAGGATAAAAATTGGATTACGATTTTGAGAAAGGAATAATTGGCGGCAACACTACTTTGTGAATGTAATTATATTTATCACGTTATCTGTCTACATAGTCTTACAGCAACTTACTATATTATTTATTGAACAATATTTGGATTTCAAAGATAGTTAATAAAAAGAAGAGACGCTAGGGTTACAAAAAACCCTGATTCTGGACACAATTCCTTACTTCCGCTTAAACCTTCTCATAGCAACATCATTCTTCTTACAAAATAATTGTTTCTACTTTTGGCACAAGGCCAGCAATTACTCAGTACATTACTGGTACTTGATTTTATCGACCCCGTAAGGATGAAAGGCAAAGTTAACCTTGATGGGATTTGAAATTTGAACTCAAACCGTAAACGGCCGTTGCTCTATGTTGCAAAGCATGGTGTCCGGCCCTCTACACATACTGCCAAACCACCGCTTTCTTCTTACAAAATTATAAAACATAGGACATACATAATATTGTCAACAGTTCACGCAGATTTAGAAACTCAAATGCCATATATATATGGTATATTATATATGTGTAGTAAGGTATATACAATTTTTTAGATACGCATGCGTCTATATATGTATGCACGTGTGTCTGTGTATTTGTATATGGCTGGCAGATTGGAGTGGATATCTGGATATCACGAGAGAAAAGACGACTGAGAGATAACAACAATAATATATGACATAAAATCATGTAAACATATAAAATAAAACATAAAATATAATAATTAAAACAAATGTTTTGAAGATAACAAAAAAATTAGGGCAGAATAAATCAGGTAGAAACCCAATTGATAGGGGGAAAAAAGGTTTCGAAAATACGTCTAGGGCGTTTAGAATAAATACATTCTTGAATTGAAGCGTGTTTGCCGGAGAGATAAGTAGGTAGTGATGCTTCTTGTTGTCAGTTTGGTAAATGAGTGGAAGATAATTGTAAGGTTAATTTCATAGTCAAGGTTAGATTTCGGGTCACACACATTATCTTTAACTTGCTACTGTTTGGGTTTACCTATTTATTATTATTATTATTATTATTATTATTATTATTATTATTATTAGGGTGGTGGATTGGCAGTATGGGTAGAGGGTCGGACACCATGCTTTGCAACATAGTGTTATGGCCCTTTACGATCTGAGTTCAAATCCCGCCGAGGTTGACTTTGCCTTTCATCCTTACGGGGTCGATAAAATAAAGTACCAGTAATGCACTGGTTAATTGCTGGCCTTGTTCCTAAAGTAGAAACAATTATTATTATTTGGCTCGTTGACTTACCTGGTCTAGATAGATGAGAAACAAAACGAGAACGTAGTTTATGGAACACCCAAATTATTTAGAAGTCGACCTTAAGTAAGAGCAATAACATTAAAAAGACATGAATGAGACCCCATCATTTTATATTGAAAATTTTGAAAGTAGGTTTATAGGTATGAATTTTCAGTAAATTTTCGAAGTTGTCTCTGTGGCCTAGCGGTAGGTATTACAGACGGTGGAGGTCCTGGTCTTGGGTTCAATCCTGGTAATCTTTTGCAGTTTTTATTTTACATCCCATAGAAAAAAACTGAAAAGGTTTACCGGGAACCCTACTCCCGACTGGAATCGAACTTCAGACCAGGAACACCACCGGATATGATTCCTCCAACTCGACCACAGAGACAGCTACAAAAGTATAATGAAAATTAATAATTATAAACCTACTTTCAAAATCAACGTTAAGAGGATGTGATGTTGTTCATGGCTTTCCTAGAGCTATTAGTCATATTTAGAGTCGACCCCAGAACTAGACAGCTACATTTTTATCGACATCGAAAGAATGAAAGGCAAAGTTGATCGCGGCGGGACTTGAACTCCGGGAGCATAAAACCGGAACGAATACCATAAAACATTCTATCTGACGTTCAAACGACTCTGCCCATTCACCGCCTTAACACATGTACTCCGCTCTTAGCTCCATGCAGAAGCGTCTGATATGATCACAGCTTAAGAAATGGAGTGTGACTAGACATATGCTTTTTTGTATATAGAATATCCTATTGTATATGGCTCCATATACACTTTCATTCTCAATTTAATTTTGTTCGTGTTACAGCTAATTCTAGCCATCTCTTATCGTGCATCAAATGAGAGAATTGGTAAATTTTAATTGGCTAAATACTACTGCTTAATGTCTCATGCAAAAATTGAATAAATTTGTTGTAAGTAATGCCAAGAGATTGCAGAATTAATCGGTTAGAAATACTAAAATAAGAGGGAAGGCATTTTGTTTGAAAAGAAACACAACAAAAAAACAATGAAAATAAACGAATTAAGTAGTAGCTTATAGTATGTGAAATGTAATTTCAGTGCCATTTCAGCATGTCATTATCTAAATATATAAATGTAATACTTTAATAGTTTTATTTCTGAGGAAATATCTGCAAAGTTCCAAATAAAGACGCAAGAAAAAAAAAAAAAACGATTTCTAGTTTAGCCACAAGGCCAACGATTTGGGGGAGGGAAAAGTCGATAAACGACCCCAGTGTATTATTGGTGTTTTATTTTATCGACCCCCGTAAGGATAAAAGGCAAATCCAACCTCGGTGTGATTTGATCTCAGAATGTAAAGGGGCGTAACTCTATGCTGCAAAGCATGGTGTCTGACGCTCTATCGATACTTCCAATCCACCGCCCAAGAGGAGCAATAATACATATATAAATAATTAAACTAAAGAAACAATGATATATGCAAATGAGCAGTAATAAGCCACCAGTACAATTGTGTTGAGTTTGGGTCACGTTTCATAACAGATACACACTAATAAATCTTCTTCTTCTTCTTCTTCAATCTTCTTCTTTGCCTTCTTCTTCTTGTCAAACATCAAAGATAAACAACACAACGAGAGAAGTGTAAACTCCAGCAGTAAGACCCTGTTGAATCCCACCCAATATATATCTCCGTTTATCTCTATTTTACGACTGATAATATCAATTTTTATGTAAACACTTTAATACTAAGTATATTATCTCGATGTAAGTTATATTGTTTTAGATTAATATTACTGCCAGCTTCCAACAATCTAGCTAAACTCTGTTGTTTACATTTATTAAATATTTATTAATAAATGCATATAATTATACATACACACATACATATATATATACACACATACATATAATTATACATACACACATATATATGATGGCTGCCCCGTCGTTATCGAGAATGGCCATTGCACGATATAACATCATTAATAGTTATCAATTAATTCTATCGTGCAATGCCTGTGCGTGAAGATATTTTTTAAAGTGAGGAAAGACTGTGCACTGAGCCAATCCCACTCTCGGTAACTACTGAGCCATTATGATGTAATTGTTATGATGTAATTGAAGTGTGGTGATGGTTATGATGTGATTGGTGGGGTGATGGTTATGATGTAACTGCGGTGATGGTTATGATGTGATTGAAGTGTGGTGATCTTAATGAGTATAATAATTGTTTCTACTTTTGGCACAAGGCCAGCAATTGCCCAGAACATTGCTGGTACTTTATTTTATCGACCCCGTTAGGATGAAAGGCAAAGTTAAACTTGCCGGGATTTGAACTCAGAATGGCAAGGGCCGTAACTCTATGCTGCAAAGCATAACGTCCGACCCTCTACCAATACTGCCATTCCACCACCGGCCCTGAAGCTGAGGCAGAGCAGGATGAGGAAGTGGGAGAAGCAGGCTTGATAGATTAGTTTGATGTGTTTTTGTAGGGTTACTTAGGATAAGAACAACAATGAAAATAATTGTTTCTACTTTTGACACAAGGCCAGCAATTATTCCAGTACATTACTGGTACTTTATTTTATCGACCCCGTAAGGATGAAAGGCAAAGTTAACCTCGGCGGGATTTGAACTCAGACCGTAAAGGGACGTAACTATGCTGGAAAGCAACAATGAAAATGATGTTGATGATAA
>OZ024758.1:1166313-1176313 GCA_964016885.1 Eledone cirrhosa
CAGGAATTTATACAGATCTATAATTTACTTTAATCCACGGAAGTACTACATTAAATCACTGCCAAAACCTGCTTTACATCACTTGTCATCATTATAAAAATTGATACACTCGATAATCTAGTTCAATATATAATCTATACATATATATATAAAACTGTAGTTATGTGTGTGTGTGTGTGTGTGTGTGTGTGTGTGTGTGTGTGTGTGTGTGTGTGTGTCCTAATTTTTGCAAAGTCTATACAAATTCACATTTCTACTCCGATTGACTTCAAACTTGCATTTATATATTCCTTGCGGTCTAAAGATATTAACTGCGGCTTTTATTTTTCAATTTTCTGTTGTTAAAGTGGTGTTAGGCGCCGGTTATCGATCTCCGTCGCGCCTTTACAATATCTGTCTATATGTCTGACTGTCTGCATTACGACATTATTACAAACACGTCATTGCTGACATATTATTTTCGCTACATTCACACACACACACACACACACACACACACATATATATATATATACATATATATATATACATATACATATATATATATATACACATATATATACACATATATACATATACACACACATATATACACATAAATATATATATATATAATATAAAACAAAAGATGGTTAAAAGAGTTCCATGTATTTTATTATGCACATTTCAAAAACAAATATCATCATGGGATGATATTTGCGTTCTCATCAGATAAACTCACCTCCTACATATATATATATATATATATATATATACATACATATACATAACGCATATATATATATACACATATACATATATATATATATATATATATACACATAAAAAAAATATATATATATAAAACCTTGGAGAGTTACAACAAGAAACACTACTACTACTACCACTACTACTACTACTACTACTACTACTACTACTACTACTACTACTACTACTACTACTACTACTACTAACTTTAATACTACAACTATTTTGCTGAAAGGGAAATCATAACAACCTAAGAACGCCAAGAAAATAAATAGCAAAAGACAAGATAAAAGAAATATGAAGAACGATAAAGTTGCCTACAAAATAAACAACAAAAACTAGAGAAAAATATGGCGGAGATGAAATATGATGACTCTGACATGGAGGACAAGAGACGTGTTGATGTACCCAAATACAAATATACACAGATAAGACAAAGGTGTTTAGAATGGAAATAATCTTATATACTCCACCCCCGCCGCTTATATCTTATATTTGTTCATTCTCTCTCACTTACTCCCTCAGATATGTTCATTGTGTCTTTCATAGTAAATTATATATATATATATATATATATATATATATATATATATATATATATATATATATATATATATATATATGTATATATGTATGTATATATACATACATATATATATATACATACATATATATATACATAAATATATATATATTTGTGTATGCGTATATATGTATATATGTGCGTGTGTGGTATATATATATATGTGTGTATATAGATTTATATATATGTGTATATATATAGATTTATATATATATATGTGTATATATATAGATTTATATATATATATGTGTATATATATACTGATGTCCTACTGGTTAGGGCGTTGGAATTACGACTATAGTCGTAATTCCAACACCCTAACCAGTAGGACATCAGTATCGGTAGAGCATCAGACACCATACTTTGCAGCATAGAGTTACGGCCTTTTACGTTCTGAGTTCAAATCCCACCGAAGTTAACTTTACCTGTCATCCTTTCGGGGTCGATAAAATAAAGTACCAGTAATGCATTGGGGTAATTCGTTTGAATAAATGAATTCAACACGAAACTCCCGGCCCTCGAGTCTCTAGGTAGAGCTTTTAAAATAAATATGAATATGTATGTGTGTGTTTGTGTGCATATATGTGTATGTGTGTGTTTGTGTGCATATATATATGTGCGTATGTGTGTGATTGTGAGCGTGTATATTTGTGTGCATATATATGTGTGTGTGTGTATATTTGTGTATGTGTGTGTTTGTGTGCATATATATGTGTATGTGTATGTGTGTGTGTGTGTGTGTTTGTGAGTGTGTATGATAGTGTGAATATATATGTGTGTGTGTATATTTGTGTGTGTGTGTGCGTGTGTGTGTGCATAGCTTTCTCTCCCAATTCAGCGACTTTCTTCAGTTATCGTTCATGTGACACACTGCAGGACAAATGGTAATTGATGGGTCATTTCATTTCATTTCTATGGGTGTACATTTCAATACGTTTGTCCCGACCCCCCATCTCTTGTCTATTTCTCACTCAATGACCGTTTGTGTCATTTGGTCTTTACAAATTTTAAAGTAACAACAACAAAAAACATTAAAAAGCAAAAATCCAGTATCCCGTATCATATTATCACATATACACAGGTAGATATATATATACAGGTAGATATATATATATATATATATATATATATATATATATATATATATATATATATATACATATACACAGGTAGATATATACATACATATATACAGGTAGATATATATATACATATATACACAGGTATATATATACATACATATATACAGGTAGATATATATATATACATATACACAGGTAGATATATACATACATATACGCAGGTAGATATATACATACATATACACTCACATATACATAGATAGATATATACATACATATACACTCACATATACACAGATAGATATTTACATACATATACACTCAAACATGATTGTGGTAGGTCTTATTGCTTACTATTCTTGATTTCACTGACTTCTTTTCTCCCTGTTGCCTCTTTTTCACTCCTTTAATTTCTCTTCTACCTTTGCTAAAACCAACGAACGTCCTAAAACATTTATCGTCCATGTAAATGTTGTAAAACAATTTGTCTTTTGACAACAGTAGAGCTTTCAAACTTATTCATAATTGTTGAGCGGGACAGGGTGTCTGTTTCTGTACTCGGAGTAAAGTTCCTTTTAGATATAAATTAAATCACACCATATGATTTTCGCAAAGTGAAACCTCCGTCAAATTCGACGATGAACAATCTTGTCATTCTATCAACGGAATAATCTAAGCATTGAATAAATGTGTAACAGGTTGAATATCCTCCTGAAATATGTTCACCTGAGATAATTCTCAGAGTCATAGAGTTTCCCTCGTGTGTGTCAAGGCCTAGACAGCAGAAGGTCTTAAGAGAAGAAACCCCGCTTAAATAAGTGTTTCGGCCCTTAAATTCTAGTGTTTCTTACCACTCAGCGTGTGTGCTAAGACTAACTTTTAGAATGCTGGGTACAGTACGTCCGACGGGCTTCCGCATCGTCCTCTTCGTCAATGCTAACGTAGAAAAAGATTGAGTAATATGCCACGCAGTAGGATTAAACCCGGGATATACATGATGGTGGATTGTGTTGCTAAATTGTTCCACCTTGACTGAGTCGATTGTAACTATTCACTACGTATCTAGAAGAAATAAGATTACACTTGTTAACCACAGTTATATAACAAACATGGCGGATAGGTACAGATATTTGTATTAGACAGTGAAATCATGAAGAGGATGAGACAAATAAATAAAACCATTCTCCTTGACAACTAACAGTCTATGCCGCGACAGGGTCTAACAAACATGATTCTTCAGCTCTCTAGAGACCTTCCTAGGGACGTCGTCCTTTATTACGTCAGTGGCAGGTTGCAAAGCGATATTAAAAACAAGTTTGGACGATGTACCAATAACAAATAAGAAGGGGGTGTACAAGAGCCTCGCATATAATCTCAGATGTGTCCAATCATGTAACAGACATATTAGTCAATTCCTCTAATGTGCAATGTGGAGATGGTCAAATCAGATCTGTTAATACAGATTCGATCTACAAAGAGTATTCTATAGGTCAGTAGATAGGAATAGTGTAAGTTGCCTACAACTTAACGAGAACATAATGATGAGAACGTACTACTGGATTCCACAAATATGTGGGGATTTTCAGCAGTGGTTTACTCAGTTCTTCGGGGTAAGTAGTGGGCTGAATATCAGGATGATCTCCAATGCCTATCTAGATTGTTTGCCACAAATCTCGACAACACAGATGGAGTGGTGAGAAATGCCTTCACAGCTACTGAAATATGGCTAAACCAAAGTACAGATTGCTCAAATAAATCTTTCGTCCCCACTAATCAATTGTTCCTTCGCTCTACTTCGAAGATAGGGCACCTTAATCAGTATTCTGAATTGATAGATAAAACATTTTACAAACCTCTTCGAAACCCATCTACAATATATGTGATGCGAGAAGTCCTTTCTCAGCACGATTTTATCGAGGTAATGAATAAAGGTCGTAATATAGACATAAAAACTGCAATAACGCTAACCAAGGCAGCTAAAACACGAGAAAGTGATATCATACCTGATGCTGTTATACATGATGTGGGATGTGGTGGCCGGTTTTGTGACCTCACTGATTGGCAGCGAGTGGATTGCTTCTACAGTTCCACAATATTAGAGAGACGCAAAATTTATTACGTTTTTCAAGGTAAAACCTGCCAATAATGCTGTGGTAAATTTCGGTGTATTTCCTTAACGATAACAGTTGTGTAAATATTTAACAGACACTTATGGACAGGTGGTGGATGAGGGGGGGGGGGGTAGATAGAGAGATATACAGACAGGTAAATATATAGAGATATAGATAGATGGAGAGATAGTCAGACAGGTAAATAGATAGATAAGAAGATAGATAGGCAGACAGACAGACACATATATATATGTGCGTATGTATATATATATATATATATATATATATATATATATATATATATACATATACACATATATATACATATAGATGTATATATACACACACACGTATATATATATATATATATATATATATATATATATATATATATATATATAGAGAGAGAGAGAGAGAGAGAGAGAGAGAGAGAGAGAGATTGATAGACAGAAAGATAGATAGATAGATAGATAGATAGATAGATAGATAGATAGATAGATAGATAGATAGATAGATAGATAGATAGATAGAGATCCATCCATACTAGATTTGTAGAATTGTTACGTTATACATCCCTATCAACAATTCCTGGGTTACGGTATCTTTATTTCCCAGTAGTTTTTATTCTATATATGTATGTATGTATAAATGAATGTATGTATGTATATATGTCTGAATGTATGAATGCATGCATGAACGTATGTATGTATATATGTATACACGTATGTATGTATGAAAGAATGTATGTATGTATGGATGTATGGATGTATGGATGGATGCACGTATGTACGTATGAATGTATGTATGTATGTATGTATGTATGTGTATATGTGTATATGTGTATGTATGTATGTATGTATGTATGTATGTATGTATACACGTATGTATGTATTTATGTATGTAAGTATTTATAGGTGGCTTGAAATTTCAACTGCGGCGGATCATTAAAAAACACATAAGAGAGGAAGAAAAGAACGATCTGTTTACTGGCTGGGTTTCTTGTTTATGTCTGCTCCTTGAATATGATCCTCTTGATAAACTTGTCTACACATTGCGTGTTTGTGTTTATGTGTGTATATAGGTATATGATTGTGTGTCAGTGTGTAACTATGTCATTAAATCTGTACCATATATATTTTTACACAGGTAACTAGGTATATGATAGCAATAATCACAAAATAGGAAGCCCAAGTATAAGAGTATTGTCATTAATATGGCAGAGGAAAAAAAAACCTTAGAGGGTTTCTACATGTGTGTGACAGTTCACACCTATGCAGGTTTAGCTGGCCTCCTCCAAGGTATGTCTCGTTGGATGTATCTTGGGTGACTTAATGATAGAGACCCCAGTCCTATCATCTCATTTCTACACCTGAGTAAACTGGAGCAACGTGAAATAAAGTGTCTTGCACCCGGTCCGAAATGCTCTAACCACTAAGCCATGCGCCTTCACACCCTTTAGAGGGTACTCTATTCTACATTCTACATAGCAAATACCAATCTGATACGGTCACCTACAGTGGTTTAAACCTTTTAGATCAACTATGATTCCTCCAAGCCATTAGTAGAAAGTAAATCTCTCTAGGGGCGTCTCACATCTAACACAATACAGAAGAGATGTATATCTATTAAAGCAACTTCTTCTTCTTCTTCTTCTTCTTCTTCTTCTTCTTCTTCTTCTTCTTCTTCTCCCATTTATTCCCCCACTTATTCCTATATGTTGGTCCAGGGGATAGGGTCCGCAAGCCCACCTTCCAGAGGGTTCTGTCAGAAGCAAACCTCTCTAATTGATCAAGTGGGTTTCCCAAGCGAGACAAGCCAAGCTTATGCATATAATCCAACCATCTTGCTCGGTGTCTACCCCTGGGATTCCGGCCGCTGGATGAGATTTTTGTTTATTAAACAGGCGAAACTCTAGAGTAACAAGACTCACTATATGTATATATATATATATATATATATATGTTTGTGTGTGTGTGTGTGAGAGATAAAGAGAGTGAGTTTATGTATCTATCTATCTATCTTTCTCTCTCTCTCTCACTCTCTCTCTCTCTCTCTCTCTCTCTCTCTCTCTCTCTCTATATATATATATATATATATATATATATATATATATATATATATATATATATATATATATATATAATGGCACATCCAGATTCAAATGACAGAAGAGAGAGTAAGACAGAGAAAGAGAGAGCGAGAGAAAAAGATGGAGAGAGGTGGAGAGAGGTGGAGAGAGAGAGAGTGTGTGTGTGTGTGTGTGGATAGAGAGAGCGCGCGAGAGAGAGCCAGAGCTGGAGAGAGAGAGAGAGAACTGAAATTATTGGTTAAACAGACAGCAATGAAAGCTTGTCAACTAACGATGGTGGACATTAGATAGAGTAAGAGAGTTGACGTAAAAGAAAGATGGTAAGAGTAGACTGTGTTTTATTTTCTGTCTTTAGCGGCATCAGTTCGAAATACCCGAGATAGAAATTGATGATTATGCAATATTTTAATAGTAATCCTCGCAGATTTGTTTGTTCAGCGCCTCGCAGACTGGCTGACTGAACGGCAGGGGAAATTGTCATCGATCATAGCGAAATATTGATTTTTTTTGTCTTTTTTTTTTTACATTGATTATTAGAAGGATATACCAATCCTATTATTAACGACCTTGACACTAAAATATTATTTACATTGTCGAGAACGTCACGTAATTAATACAGTAAAAACAGTAATTTAACCGCCTTATATATCTGACACTTATTTCCTTTATATATGATATATACTGCAAAGGAGAGTGACATCAAGTGATATTATGGAAGGTGTTTGATCATTCTTAGATTATGTCACCACCCGATAATTCCTTCCTCTCGTCTAGCCTCTCACCTAATAGTAGTGAGATATAAAGATATATATATTGAGTATATATATATATATATATATATATATTTATATATATATATATATATATATATATATATATGTATATACAATACATAAACAGAGAAAGCCTTGATACTCTGACCAACTCCATCTCAACAAACATTAGGATATACCTAAGTATTTTCCCAATTTAGTGTTTGGGTGCTAACTAATCAGTATTTCGTTGATAGCTGGTTGTATTATTTTATATAAGACATTATTAAATAAATATCTCTTTCATATATGTATATATGTATATATGTATATATGTACATAATAAACAACACAATATAATTACTCCATTACCTGTTAGGATCGTCTAGTTTCTTGAAACCATTGGAAATGGAATAATTCTATTGTGTTGTTTATTATGTAACTAAATAGCTCTGTACTATGCATGGAGCACTCTCCTTTCATTTATCTTTTCGCCGGAAATTCTTAACACACACTCACATTGACACTCACATTGACACACAAACACACACACACTGACACACACATATATATATATTAAAATAACAGATTAAAGTTTAAGCAAAGAATCGCTGCTTCACTCTCAACGGGATCTTCTATATATATATATATATGTATATGTATATGTATATGTATGTATATATATATATATATATATATATATATATATATAGAGAGAGAGAGAGAGAGAGAGAGAGAGAGAAATGCATTGAGGTGAAAATATAATAGGCTGATTTCGTCAGGAATTCTAATTAAACCTATGATCGATGACAATTAAGCAACAACATAACAACAATCAAACAGACCCCATCCTCTCTCTCTCTCTCTCTCTCTCTTTTTCTCCTTCTCTCTCTCTCACACACTCACAGCCACATAGCCACATAGATACATACATAAATACATACATTCATACGCACATACATACCTACATACACATACATACATGCATATATACATATACACATATACACATATACACATACATACATGCATATATACATATACACATATACACATATACACATACATACATGCATATATACATATACAGATATACGCATTCATACATATATACATATACACATGTACACATACACATACATACATATATACATACATGCATATATATACATATACACATACACATACATACATATATACATGCATATACACATATACACATACATACATATATACATATACACACATACACATATACACACATACACATATACACATACATACATATACACATATACACATATACACATACACATACATGCATACACACATATACACGTACTTACATGCACGCATCTATTACAAACATCAATTTGCTCCTGTTCTCTAAACAGATTGTCTACTTATAAGCTACTATAGGGCTTTGAAAACACAAGAATAGAATAACTCGATTATTCGCGAGCTGAACTGAGAGAATTAAACATTTATATTCTACAATTTGCATCTCAAGTGAACATTGAATTAGGACTACGTCCTATGTCACCTTTACAGTAGCTGTTCACATATTGTTATGTTGAAGCAGCAGCACCTGTGAATGGGTCTTGGAGCTCAAGTACCTTGGCTTGCATTTTGATACGGGTATATTGACATTCACAGACAGACACACACACAGACACGTACACACACACAGTAGCTTTACTGAGGAACAGTTCTTTACTATATTCAAATAGTAAAGCAGCAAAACTTAAGGTATCTGATCATCAAATGGAGTACACTTTGAGAACTGGAACCAACTGTCTCGACTTGAGAACCAGATCAAATTGTCTAGAGCTTGAGAATCAGATCAAACGGTCTAAACTTGAGATCGAGTTAAATAACCGGATGGTTGCTTAGTTGTTGATTGTCATCGAAGCTCTTTCGTCACACATTATATGACCTCCTCATGGACTACTTTTGTTGTTATTTTGTGTCTTTCCTTTGTTCTATCTATTGATATGTTTGTATAAACAATAAAGTACGTTTTGTGCGCACGTTTTGAGTTTCATTACTGTATATTTGCAATTGCAGCCCCCTGTATATATGTACATACATAAGATTAACGCATGTCCCATAATCACGTGAGCAGATGTCACATAAATCACAGAATTCACTTCAGAGTTTGCCTCTCTTAGAAAAGGGGTGTAATAACAGCTGATGATCCACCAGTTCTGGTGGAATTATCGTGTACCTTGATTCCAATCAAGGAATATTCTTGTGCCAAAACACTGATGGGTTGTTATAAATACTTCTAAGAGGTTCTAGGGCGTTACACGAGTGAAGGTGCAATCATTTAACTATTCCATAGCTGAGGTAACTAAGGCAACGTGAATTGGGTGCCATTGGTCAAAGATACAACGTGCCCCCGAGATTCACAGCCATGCGGTCGTGAGTTGAATCACCTTTCAAAGAAACTGTACACCTTCAGAATTATATACATACACACAAACACACAAATGCACACACACCTACACAATATATATATTTATATATATATTTATGTATGTGTGTATATGTGGATATGCATGCATGTATGTATGTATGCATGCATTGATGTATATAAGTGTATATGTATGAATATATGTATCTCTCTATGTATG
>OZ024758.1:1178813-1183813 GCA_964016885.1 Eledone cirrhosa
ACCCGAATACACTTATTACACACACACACTTGTGTATATATTCCCAAAGCGAATCGGCAGCGGACCACTGTTAAAGGTAATCAATAAGTCAGTAGAGTGTCGCATCTTTATCTTGTATAGAAATCTATTCTACGGGACTAGAGCTGTTTCTTTCGTATGAAATCATCAAGAAAGTCCTGAGGGTTTTATAGATATATATATAGAGAGAGTTTATATATATATATATATATATATATATATATATAGCGGCGATGAATTAGTTTTGCGAGGTTTTTTATATGAAATCGTGTGTCGAAACAAATATTGTTATACTTGGGGAGGGTCATATTTGTGTAATATTGCCAGAATTAATAACAGAACACACTCACTGTTTGGTTGGTTTTCGTTTCTCGCTGTCTTTTATATCGGTAATCTAACTTGCCATTGACTGACCGGCGGTCAAAAATAATACAGATACAATATAGACATGTGTTTGTGTCTATATTGTATCTGTATTATTTTTGACCGTCGGTCAGTCAATGGCAACATTGAGGACCGAGTAAGTTAGATTACCGATATAAAAGACAGCGAGAAACGAAAACCAACCAAACAGTGAGTGTGTTCTGTTATTAATTCTGGGAATATTACACAAATATGACCCTCCCCAAGTATAACTATATATATATATACATATATATATATACATATAAAATACATATATATATATATATATACATATGTATATTTATATACACACATATATATATATATATATATATATATATATATATATATATATATATATATATATATATATATATATATTATCCAAGTGAGTATATTGGTTAGAAATATGTGTGTGTGTGTATATATATATACACACACACACACACACACACACACACACATATATATATATATATATATATATATATATATATATATAGTAATAATAATAAAATTGAAGACTAAAATCCAAAGAGGGCTCGATAAGGAAAATATATATCAAATATATAAGATAAGTTTATCCCGGGTTCAATCGGGGGGTAACCACAGTAAGTAAGGTACTCAATACAAAGCAGAGTATAAATATTTGATATAGAAAAGGCTTCTACGGAACTAGAACTGTTTCATTCGGGAGAAATCATATATATGCATATATACATATGCATATATGTATATATATATATATATATATATATATATATATATATATATATTGCAAGCAGGGAAAAGCGGACGTAAAATGATGATGATGATGATATATATATACATAAATATAAATACATATGTACATTTAGTGATGTATACATATAGATATGTGTGTGTGTTTCCATGCACGTATAAATATACATACATGAGTATATGTAAACACAAAGATATTCACACGTGTGTAAGTTATATAACTTTTTCTCATATATATTTTGTACCTCATTATTTACATACAGTTTATATATATATACATATGTATGCATATGAATAAATATACACACACAGGCATATACACACGCACAAACAAATGCATTGTAGCAATATATATATATACATGATTACTGTCACTTATACGCATACATCAGTATATGCATACACAAACATATACGCACGTGTTATATAACTTTTCTCATATATATTTTATTTTATTTTTTTTTTAAGTACACAAACTTAAATAAGATTTTTGACATGTTTTACTCACCTATTATGGCTGTAGGATTATGTTGTCCACCTTCAGGTTTCATCCAAAACTCTAAGGTAAATTGTTTTCTAGGAATCATGGATTTTGACATTCCGTGTTTTCGTTTTAACTTTAATTGTAAAAGTTGCCGGTTTCCTGAGAAATAGGCTGCATTACCGAAACCGTCACCAGTAAACTGTGAAGCAGTGGATGACGATTGTCTTACATCTCTTGCATAACGAACTCGCTGGCCCCTGGCTAAATGTTTCGGGGGTGCGTACTGCCGTGGATGATGAGCGAGGTTTTTCAATCCTCCTGTATGTTTCGGATATCGGCCATGATTCCCACAGGGTTTGTTTTGTGTATTGTGTATCCTGTTATGTGCATAGTTTCCTTTTGAATTCTGAAGATGTTGTCTTTCTACATAATATTTTGGTACTCCCGTGTAATGGTCGCCATAAAAGTCCTCTCTTTTGTGTTCTTTTTCTTCGTCATGATCATGTGGAGAATGTTGTATATATAATGATTTAATTTGCCTCTCATATCGTTCTATCTCTTTTAATTCATTGTACAGTGTATGCTTAATCCAGTATGTACTTGTGTTTTGCCCATACCCTTGTCTATATCTCTGTCTTTCATGATTATATTCGTTGTGAAAAATATTCTCATTACTCTCATAAAATACAGTTTCATTGTAAGATGAAAGATTCTGGTTCAAACCTTTGTCGTCCCATATCACATTTTCATTTCTATTTACTGAAATTGTGTCTTTTGTGAACGTATCCCTGATATGATTATTGTCAAATGTGTGTTGTGTTTTCTGATCATCTGAAGATATACTCTTAAATCCAAATGATTTTACTTCCCGAGGATTCATATAATTGTTCTTACCGTTGTTAATTCCAACAACAATTTTCCGTTTATTCAATTCTGTTAGTTTTTCTACGTTTACATTAACTCCAACATCGTCATAAACATTTCCTATAACATGAAATTGGGTAAAGTTTTCATTATCCAATTTTCTAGCAGGGTTCGTTTTGTTTCCGTTTAATATGGTGCAAAACTGACCAGTTTTCAATACTGTTCCCCCTCTATGAGGAAGGATCACTTTCAGTATTTTGGTTTTTGAATTTCTAAAGATCTCCTTGATTTCGTCATAAAGATAATCCTTTGTATTTTTAGAGCTATGAAAACATTTTCTATATTTTATCAATTTTCTTATCCAATATGTTTTGTAGTAAATACAGTTAATTTCATTAACTGTAAGGGTCCTCTTGTCAAACATTTCATCAATAATGTTTGATTCAGAGAGTTTTTGTGAAATATTTTCACCGTGTTCTATCTTCCCATTCTTTCTTTTTAGTTCAAATTTCTCGTGAGGAACATTTGAGGAAACATCGTCTCGGTCCGACACGATTAATTGATATTTTTTATTTTCCCCTCTTCTGCTTTCAATCCAACTATAATTAACATTTGTTAAAATAGCAGATTTTAAATATAAATATTTCCCCATAGTGACTTCGCTGTTTTTTGCATACAAAACAAAAATACCTTGACATTGTAATTCTCGTAATGATTGCAAACATTTTTGGGGCGGCCATTTTTTCAATTGTTGTTGCAATAAAAGAATATAATTATTGTTCTCCTCATTCCGTTTACACTTCGAATTATAAGCAATACTTTCATTGTTCCATTCATGAGTTGGTACTTTGATGAAGGTCCTATGTATTCGATACATATCTAAGGGATCTGCTTTAAATACATATTTCGTTTCAGATTCTCGGTGCCACATTTGAACACCTTCCCATTTATATGATCGAAGTAACTTTGGAAATATAAATCCAATAGCATGTTGTATTTCTAGAAAATTACTAGTGTTTCTCTTGGGAATCCTGATTCGTAATTTTTTGTTATCGAAGAATTCAGTTTCTTCTAGCGTTCGATCCTGTTTCAGTTTCTCGTGGTATTTCAATCTCAGTCTTACTGTTTTAACATCCGACATTTTTGTTTGAGCTAAGTAAGAACTTCCTGTCTGAGTACTGAGATCTTGTTCGGGTCTTATCACTAGTAACGTGTGCATGCAAAGTCGAACAATCCAATCCATTGGTGGTAAAATTTTCTCAACTTTAGAATCACTGATCTTCTCCGTTTTAACACTGATCAATCCGTTATCCGTGATGTGGCAGCACTTGAAATAGATTTTAAACTTTACAAACTTCCCGCCCTCTTTACATTTTTCATGATTCATAAATACATTAATGAAAGTTTGTAGTTCAGGAAAAGTTTCTGTCTTTGTAGTATCTCTGCTAGACGTGACGGGACTTTTACCAATGTTCCAATTCCAAATAGAAGTTGCTTTGGAAGAGTTAGCAGCAACATTAGCAGTATTAGCACTTGAGTTGTTAATCGTAAATTTATCGTCCTCATCATCATCATCTTCATCCCCATTATCATCATCACCACTATCACCATCATCATCATCATCATCATCATCATCATCATCATCACCATTATCATCATCATTGTTGTGTTTATCGATAGAACTATCATTCTTAATAATCGTGGCAACCTTAGGATGTGTAGTAATTGTAGTAATAGTGATAGTAGTAGTAGAAGTAGCAGGAAATGTACCAATAATATCAGTAATAGAGCATGTCACGCCCGATGCTGGAGTACAAATATAGGTAAGATTCCCATTTTTAGGTAAAATAAGTCCGACAGATGATTCTTTCTTAGTAGTATTTTGTGTAACAGCAGCCGCAATAAAGCTACCAATTCTTGCAGACTTTTCTATATTTCTTGTAATAGTTGTTGTAGTATTTGTTTTATCAGTAGTAGTATTATTACTATTAGTGGTATTATTAGTAGTGGTAGTATTAGCAGCTGTAGTATTAATATTCTCTCCAACACCAGTAGCATCAGTGATAGCAGCAGCAGTAGTAACAGTCGCATTAGTGGTACTAGTAGCGCTAGTAGCTGAAGTAGTGGAACAACTGGTAGTAGTAGTAGTAGTAGTAGTAGTAGTAATAGTAGTAGTAGCTGCAGCAGTAGTAGTAGTAGTAATAGCACTACTACTACTACTATTGGTGAAGTGTAATGTTGAGGTCGATGGGGCAGGTACTCTGATGACGGCCGCTGACGCCGTCACCGCCACAACCACCACTATTGCCAAGAAACACATCGCTGTAGTACGGTGGTGGTGGTGGTGGTGGTGGTCGTAGTGTTTGTAGTAGTGGTGGGGGTGGGTGTTCCGTTGATGGTTTTGTTTTGATTGTTGCTGATGTTGCTGTTGCTGTTGTTGATGTTGCTGCTGGTTGTGGTTGTGGTTGTAGTTGTGGTTGTGGTTGTA
>OZ024758.1:1186313-1196313 GCA_964016885.1 Eledone cirrhosa
ATTACTGCAATATTAACTTAATTTCTTACATTATCAACAATTAAATAAAAAAAAAACAGTTTTTAGAGAACACAGACACACATACACGTTAGCACACACACACACACACACGTTATATATATATAGGAAAATGTGTAACCCCGACAGCAGAGCTCAAGCCGTTTCGACGGCTATTTCTGGACAGAATAGAGTTCAGAAATAGCCGTCGAAACGGCTTGAGCTCTGCCGTCGGGTTAAACATTTTCCTATTACCCACTCTACTACCCTAAGTATTGAGTACTCTGGTGCCTAATGGTCCATCTGGTTCCTTAGCACACCTCATTCATTAAATATATATATATATCGATTAGCATATGCACTATCCCAGCTAATATGTCGCGACACACACACACACACATATATGTATATATACATATATATATATATATATATATCAGATAGGATGTGGTAAAAACTAGACCTTTACTCACCAGAGTACTCGATACTTGGGGTAGTAAACTGGTTAATATGAAAAACGTTTGGACCCCAACGGCTGAGCTCTGACCGTTTCGACAGCTAGATCCGAAGTTCAGATCTAGCTGTCGAAATGGCCGGAGCTCAGCCGTTTGGGGTCCAAACGTTTTTCATATATATATATACGATTTTGTTTATCTTCCTTTTAATACACACACCTGATTTATCATTGAATTGTCACTTGGTTTAAGTTATTTTGTCACACTGAAATCGTGTCATTCTATTCCATTGGACGTTTTTCTAAACTTTGTCACACATCATGTTATTATTATAGAATTATAGGCGGTGTATTGGCAGTATCGGTAGAGGGTCGGACGCCATACTTTGCAGCATAGAGTTACGGCCCTTTATGATCTGAGTTCAAATCCTGCCGAGGTTAACTTTGCCTTTCATCCTTACGGGTCGATAAAATAAAGTACCAGTAATGCACTGGTATATTTGCTGGCCTTGTGCCAAAAGTAGAAACAATTATTATAGAATTATTGATATTAATTATTATATGAGGTGTACACACACACACTCACACGTATATATATATATATATATATATATATATATATATACGTGTTATTTCTTTTGAATTAATACTGTTATTTACAAATATATGTGTGTGTGTGTGTGAAAAGAGCCAAAAGTGTGTGCGTGTGTATATGTATATATAAATACGTGAGTGAGAGTGTGTGTGCGTTTGTGTACCTATTCTTCAGAATTCAATATTTCTATATTTTTGGAGATAATCCACAATTTGTTCAATATTATAATTTAATGAACAATGATGTGTGTGTGAGAGATAGATAGAGAGAGAGAGAGATACAGTGGTTATGTGTGTGTGTGATATGTAGCATGATGTGTTTGTGTGTGTGTGTGTGTGTGTGTGTGTATGTGTGTGTGTGTGTGTATGTGTGTGCATGTGTGTATGTGTGTGTGTGTGTGTTCTACAGTGGTTATGTGTCCGTGTGTATATGAGATACAGTGGTTATGTGATCATATATGTTTAATGTGTGTATGTGTGTGTGAGTGTGTATGTGTGTGTATGTGTGTGTGAGTGTGTGTGAGATACAGTGGTTATGTGATCATATATGTTTAATGTGTGAATGTGTGTGTGTGTGTGTATGTGTGTGTGTTTATGTGTGTGTGTGTGTGTGTGTGTGTGTGTGTGTGAGATACAATGGTTATGTGATCATATATGTTTAATGTGTGCATGTGTGTGTATGTGTGAGTGTGTATGTGTGTGTGAGTGTGTGTGTGTGTGTGAGTGTGTGTGTGTGAGAGAGAGTGTGTGTGTATGTATGTAGTAGTAGAAGGAATATGAGACGCAAGACAACGTGAAAACATGAGCATGTGTTTGTATTTACATGTGGATATGTCGTATATCTGTGTGGGTATGTGTATATGTGTGTCTCTGTGTGTGGCGGGGTATGGGTGTGTGTATATCTGTGTGTGGGGGTATATGTGTGTAAACAATTAAAAACATTGGAAGAAGAAGAAGAAGAAGAAGAAGAATACAAGGTGTTTGTGTAGGAGAATAGATAGATAGATACATAGATACATAGATACATACATACATACATACATAGATATATACATACATACATAGATATATACATACATACATACATACATACATACATACATACATACATACATACATACATACATACATACATACATAAATTGGTAAGGGGATAGATAGATAGATAACTTTCTTTTTATTTGCCACCGGGGCATCAAAAAGTGGGACAAGTACAATGGGGGAGTTTACATGAAAAGGCGTCCTCAATAAGGAGGAGGCAATAACAAGATATAAAAATATAGATAGATAGATAGATAGATAGATAGATAGATAGATAGAAAGTTAGATAGATAGACAGACAGACAGCCAGATATATAGATAGTGCGAGAGAGAGAAAGCGAGAGAAAGAGATATAGATACTGTGTTAAGTAGATAATTTTCAATTACTGTTATGAAGAATGTTTTAAATATTCTTTATCGAAGTTAAAAACACGGATATATTACTTGTTTTGATAATTACACTCAATAACTGTATCTAGAGATATGGAACGTCTTTGTTTAAAGGAAAATGACTATAAAATCAAGAAACAAGAAGTTTAAAGAAAGCAACTGGCGTAAAACGTATTAGAAAGTTTTGGAAGTTGAAATGATGGCATCCCAGAGAAAATGGTCGAAGTAAGAGTCAACCAATATAAATAATAACTGAGATAAACCAGGAAAATTATGTTTGGAGACGGAAACAGGGCTGCTACCAATCAAATTATTTATGGTAGTCACAAAACACCCAAATGGCGCGAAAATGTAACAAATTTCCTGACCAGGTTTAACAGCTAATGTTATATATAGGTGTCACCATAAATGTATTGACTATATCGACTAGGTGTTTGTAACCAAGAACGAAATGAAACAACATTGTATTATTTCTAGACGAGTCTTTCAAAGGTTTTCAGGACTTAAGAGCTATTTAAGATCTCATGCCAGAAAGGAACAGACATAAAGTGCAAGAAGACGTCAAGCTTTGTCTGGAGCAAACGAACTTGATGTATATATATATATATATATATATATATATATATATATATATATATATATATATATATATATATACTATATTACTATCTCAAACAAAGGTTCAGAATTGATCAGATGTATATATATATATATATATATATATATATATATATATGCATATTTACATTTTAAAAAATAAGCCTCAGAAGTGATCGAAAGATCGCAGTAAAGTACTTTAAAATAAAGAAACCTTATAAGGTGTGTACATATATTTGTGTCTGTTTGTATATATGTCTGTCTTAACAGATATGTAGGATGCAAGAGGACTACAAATTGTTTCGTATATGAAGAAAGATTTTCCACCTGCACCATGAGAACTGACGGTATATTATCTTGATAAACCATTCACCTTGCAGGATATCACTTATTTATTTTATGACGAACCATATAACTTCTTCTGCGTGCTATCGTCTCTTATGTATCAGTTATATATCTCAACTAATATGTATATATATTAGTATATATATATATATACATATATATATACATATATATATATATATATATATATATATATATATATATATATATATATATATATACATATATATATATATATATATATATATACATATATATATATATATATATATATATATATATATATACATATACATATACATATGTAAATATATATATATATATATATATATATATATATATATATATATATATATATATATATATATAACGGAGCAAATGTGGTAAGGAACCAGGTGGACCATAACGCACCAAAGTACTCAATACTTAGGGTAGTAGAGTGGGTAATAGGAACGAGTAGGACCCCGACGGCTGAGCTCAGCCGTCGGGGTCCTACTCGTTCCTATATATATATATATATATATATATATATATATATATATATATATATATATATAAATTCTAATTTAGTCCAGAAATAGCCGTTGAAACGGCTTGAGCTCTGCCGTCGGGGGTCATACTTTTTCCTATTTCCCACTCTACTACCACATTTCCTTCGTTATATATATATATATAACAAAGTAATTGTGGTAAGGAACCAGATGGACCATAACGCACCAGAGTACTCAATACTTAGGGTAGTAGAGTTGGAAATAGGAAAAAGTATGACCCCGACGGCAGAGCTCAAGCCGTTTCGACGGCTATTTCTGGACTATTTCTGAGTCCAGAAATAGCCGTCGAAACGGCTTGAGCTCTGCCGTCGGGGTCATACTTTTTCTTCTATATATATATATATATAAATATATATATATAAATACATCAGAATTTTGAAATTATGTAGAATTATAAAATTGTGAAGAATTCTAAAACATTAAAAGCCAATTGTACACAAATTCCCTCAGTACCTTCAACTTTTAAGCCCACCATTACCATTATTGGAATTATCATACCGGATAATCCCAACCCATATATTCATACTGTAAACATGTAACACAACCTTGCAACAATGTGAACTCCGTTAAATATGACAAAAGTCCAGATGCACAAAATAAGTTAAAGCCCCGTCTTTGGCCCACAGATAGAAACGTAGCTCGGATATCAAAGAGTCACCTCAGTTAGAGCCAGTACTTTGAATTGAAAGACCACAGCTCCGATACTAAGGGAATGTGGTTAGAATTTCTCCACTCCAGGCCTGAATACAGTAGATTTCTTCCAGAGAAGGATAGAGAGAGTAAGAGAAAGGAAGTGAGAAAGAGATATAGAGGAAGGATCGACCCCAGTACGTGACTGGCTCTTTTTTTATAGACCATGAATGGATGAAAAGTAAAGTTGACCTCGACGGGATTCGAACTCAGAGAGCAGAGAGTCGAAATAAACACTTTAAACCATTCTATCCGACGTTTTAACGACTCTGCCAATTTGCCGCCTAAATTATATTACATAATCATTAAATAAAAAAAGGATATAATGAATAATTTAATGCCTCTAAAAACGGGAAGGCCACGTCTGGCGTGCCTTTGATCATAAGTCTACACTATCGATGTTGACGTTGTGTTAAACGACTTCAACAACAACTAAAACAATGTTCCCGCGATAATCAAGGTTGTTACGGCTTGAATATTTCTGATCCTAGATGTGTTCGATTAGGACCAATCAACTAAAGCTAATCAATAGGGATGTCCTCTTCCCGAGTAGCAACAGCAGGAATACAACCAGTAAAATAATGGTTTCTACTATAGGAACAAGGCCAGCAATTTTTGCTACTTTATTTTATCGACCCCGTAAGGTCGGTGGGATTAGAATCCAGACCGTAAAGGGCCGTAACTCCATGCTGAAAGGCATGGCGTCCCACTCTCTACCGATACTGCCAATCCAATGCCCTTACAACCAGTATAACAACAATAACAACAACAACTGGTAATACCGTAGCAAACAACGCCGACACTAACGAGAGGATTAAGAAAGGAAACTAACAAGAGAACATGCATGCAGTCGCTGGAGCTGCTAGACATAGCAGCCAATTCTTCTTCAAGTTACCCCACCTAAACCCTACTTAGATAATACATTCCTAGACAGAAAATGAAACACTTTGATCGCTGTTAAAATACTTTTGATTATAGGATATTTTTATACATAGTTTATTTTATATTTTTTAATTATTAAATTGGTTTTGTTATACATTTTTACTCAATCTCATTGTAAACCCTCAGTCTCTGTCTTTGTATTGTGGGCCACATGTCGGCCCTTGTGGCCAATATATGAAATCATTATAGGTTTACACTGTCAGTGTTGACCTGTAGCTAAACAACATCAGTATTATGAAGATGAAACTAAATAGTTGTAGTAGTATAATACAGCTGAAGCAGACAGCGCTGCTTACGTTACTATTATGAGTAATACTGAACAGTTATCAGTCTGTGATGGGACATCGGTGGCGATTGGCTGGACATATCGTTGCTATCAATGATACCCCCCCCCCTCCTTCCTATCATAACTTCCACTCGGCCACTCGTTAGTTTTCACAACTATCAACTACAGCCAACGTCACTACCGCCTTATAACTATTACCTCTACTACTACCATCACCACCACCACCACCATCACCAGCACTGCCATCACCACCACCACCACCATCACCAGCACTGCCATCACTACCACCACCACCACCACCACTGCCACAACCACTACCATCACTACCACCACCACCACCACCACTGTCACCACCACCACCACTGCCACCACCACTACCACCACTACAACCACTACCACCACCACCACCACCACCACCACCACTACCACCACCACAACCACTAACACGACGACCACCACCACCACTACCACCACCACTACCACCACCACCACCACTACCACCACCACAACCACTACCACCACCACCACCATCACTGAGGGCGGTGGATTGGCATTATCGGTAGAGAGTCGGACCCCATGCTTTGCAGCATAGAGTTACAGCCCTTTATGGTCTGAATTCAAATTCCGCCGCGGTTAACTTTGCCTGTCATCCATCACGGGGTCGATAAAATAAAATACCAGTAACAAACTGGGTCGATTTAATCGACTCCCCCCACCCCAAATTACTGGCCTTGTGCCTATACTAGAAATCATTACAATTGCAAGACTAGAAATGTGTGTGTGACTGCACGTGTGTATTTTCGATGGTCTCTGCTCCCCAATTCACGTCTACCAACTCTTCTCATAATTCTGTAATGCGGTTAGTGTATCGGTCATCCCGAAACAATAGTAGAAACAATTTTCCGTGCTGTTGGTACGAATCTAGAAGCACATGGCTGTGAAGCTGACATTTTTATAAATATGGAAATAGGTTCAGATCACTCTGTTTGTAAGTCAATACCCACGCTGAACCTCGAAAATAAAAACCTGAGACCTTTCAGTTAATTATTGTTTTCCGCTTTGCCAAAGTTCCGAATAGTTTATTAAACCTGGACAATAAAACCGAATTTATCTTTACTAGTTCCTTTCATTACACCGAAAAGTATTGGTAATCTAAGCTTGTTGAGTATGTCATAAAATATTGAATAGAAACTCGAAGAAAGTGAAATAGCGAAATATATGAGGGGAAAGGGAGCTTTCGAAATGACGTGTTTGAAAATTCAAATTCGTGGTACATATTTATATAGGGTTAGCAGAAACAGTACCTAGAGCAGCATTTCTAACACTGTTGACTCTTGTGGAACCCTGAAAATAATTTCCATATCTTAGGGAACCCCAAATCCTAAACAGACACAATTAAGTGTTATAATTTATTTAGTCTGATGTTTACTATATTCGTCTACTAAAATATATGCCATTTATTAACAAACTAAGTAGTAGAATAATCTTGAACTGTCTTCATTATATCAGCTTTTAAAAGCATAAAGCCATTTGCTTGATTTCAATATGTGAAACTAAACGTTGGTAAGTAGTTTGCTAAAGAAAGGTTATAACCTTTGATAAAAATGTCTGCACTTGTATACAAAACGGATGACGTCAAGGGAGGGGTATATATAACAATATATTGTATCTTCTGATAGCACTACGCCAGACAACCAAATCCTTCGGATAGACATTGAGCGTCTGTACACGTATGTCTGTCCGTGTGTGTGTGTGTGTGTGTGAAAGAGATAGAGAGAAGTGGGAGAGACAGATAATATATGTGTAAGTGTATGTGTCGGAGAGAAAGAGGTGAAGTGAGTAAGAGAGTGAGAGAAGTTCTAAAAGAGAAATACACAGACCATTACTGTATTACTAGATAAAGTTTATTACAAATTGTATATCTGAATATTTATTTGCATTTATTAAATAATAATTGTTTCTACTTTAGGCACAAGGCCAGTAATTATCCAGTACATTACTGGTACTTTATTGTATCGACCCCGTAAGGAAGAAAGGCAAAGTTAACCTCGGCGGGATTTGAACTCAGACTGTAAAGGGACGTAACTATGCTAGAAAGCATGGTGTCTGACGCTCTACCGATTCTGCTAATCTAGATTTATTTATATATTGCCACAAGACTGCGAGGTCTTAGATAAATAACAGACGAATATATCTATCAAAATTGTTGAATATTACTAAATTTTCTCGACCCCGGGAATATGAAAGTAAAAGATCACCATGGCGGTCTTTGAGGGCAAAATGTAAAGGGAGTTAACTCAATATCGCAAAATAGTTTGTCCGGGAATTTGTACTGATTCTGCCATTGCAACACCCTACTAAGTAATGATTAATGAATCTTTAGATAGACACGGAAGTATGTGAAATAGAATTTCTTGAAATTGGTATTGAAAATAAGTGCGTACCTTTGTATGTATATACTAGTATGATTATACAAGTAAATATGTATATATGTATCAATGTATGTATAAACACACCCAAACAAACACACACTCACGTATGCACACATGTATATATATATATATATATATATATATATATATATATATATATATATATATATATATATATATATATATATATATATATGTATGTATGTATTAGTATAATAAAATACAGAAACTTGAAGATCGAAAATTGCAAAAATGTATTCAATACCACCTAACAACATCAATAGAACTCCAGTTGTCATAGAAGCTTAGGGCTCGATGCTCCTTAACCTCAGAGGATATCTTCTGCAAATACAACTCGAATCATAAATCATAAATTACTCTCCCACAAAAGACTGCACTGTTGGGAAAATTATTCATCCAAGTGATCTATTATGAAGTAAAATTATTCAACCAAGTTATTTAATATATTTGTAGGGCACAGAAACTTACTGTCATTTTGAAAGCGGAATTTTGCTTCATTTCCCAAACAAGCTTTTAAAAGGTTGTTCTTCCCCATCGTTTAACTCATTGATCTGAGAGAAAAGATTTTGTGTGAGATATCCAAGTGACTACAACTGCTGGTAAAAAGAATACAAGAAAAGTGTTCAAGTAAATTCGGCGTAAAGATGTAAAGGAAAATGTATGTACAATTGGTGACCACACCTGATTATAAAGAGAAACATGGTTTCAAAATGATCAATTATTTGTTAGACGTACTCTTTTTTTGTTTGTTATTTGTTAACTGGATTGGCAGTATCGATAGAGGGTCGAACACCATGCTTTGAAGAATAGAGTTACCTCCCTTTATGATCTGAGTTCAAATCCCGCCGAGGTTAACTTTTCCTTTCATCCTTACGGGGTCGATAAAAGAAAGTTTCAGTAATACACTGGGATAATTGTTGGCCTTGTGCCAAAAGTTATCATGCTGGTGCCCTGAGATATCTGCTCTTAAATGACTGAACCCTTCATAAGAGTAAGCACCCCCATGAATGTATATATATATGTATATATATATATATATATATATATATATATATATATACATATATATATACACACACAAATAAGTGTATGTGTGTGTGTGTGTGTGTGTGTGTGTGTGTGCGTGTTCGTGGGTGCGTATGTGTGAGTGAGCATAAAGGACTACCAGATTTTATTATTTCAGGTAAGGTAAAAGGGACGTTAGAGCCCCATATATTCTTTCGTGTGTTGTTTTTGTCGAACTCGCTGTGTGCTTTACACATCACATTTTTATTTCACATGATACATTCAACAGGGATCCTATATATTCATTAGATCAATTTAGACGTCCGTATAGAGCTAGTAAGACATAACAGACTAGGGTAAATATGTAGTACTTATTACAGTTGGTAATCAAACAGAGCTTGTGAGACAAGTAGTTAAAAAAATTAAGTTCCTAAAAAACGTGACAACTGGGGATGATATGTGAGTCTACATGTCGGAACCAGAGGTCTTAGATCATTCATTTAAGATTAATCTACCAATGTCGCCACTCATTAGGGTCTTTATATAAATCAAAAGAATCCTGAATATTTTATTCAGTTCCCGATACATTAAATATCAAGAACAGGCACCAGAACGTCAAACAGTTACAAAAGAATATACCATAAAGAAGTCAAAT
>OZ024758.1:1201313-1203813 GCA_964016885.1 Eledone cirrhosa
TACACAGACACTCACACACAATCCTATATATGTGTGTGCGTGTGTGTGTGATGTTTTTGTTGTGCGTGTTTATGTTTGCATGTGGAAACACAAATGTGAATTCATACAAACCCCTTCACTCGATCACCAACATAAAACCACACAGAATTCTGTCTAATATAATATATAAATACAAAGATACACGTTTCTTTATACACACACACGTACCCCAAAACACACACAACGATGTGTAAACCGTCACTTCGATAAAGACGGTTTCAAAGAATAATACACACACAACAAGTTTAAAAAAGGAAAATAAAAAATAATAGCTTAATCTCTTAATCCAAGATTCTTAACAATTGGACAATGTGGCACCATGATTCACATCCGGCCCACACCGGGTCTATGTATTCATTAAGCAATTTTCGACAGCTAATCACGCCCCGTGTGACATGTCGTCCATTGACAGCGCGCTCTGAGACCGACACTAAGTTAAAACGGAAAGGAAATAAAATAAAAAGAACTTGAGCTATAACAGTACTCTACTTGCTCTACTGAGAAGTTGGGGGTCCTTTCCTTCCCAATAGGAACAACAACACTAATAACAATAGCAACAACAACACGAACAACAGCGAAATTATACGACAGAAGCCCACAAAGACATGGATGAAGAGGAAAAGAAATAAACAAAAGAAAAAGAAATATATATACAGGAGAGACTATTTTTTTTTTTTAGGGTTCAATGGCTATTTTTACAAAAAAGAAGCCGGTCTTTTTAGATTGTAGTCTCGGAACAGAATGTAAATGTTCAAATGCAGTAGTTGTAAGTTGAAGGATCAAACTAAAAAGAAAATTGTATGAATGAGCAAATGAATAACGAGATAAGTAAAGAAAAAAAAAGCCCCTCAAAGAAGCAAAAGAAAAACTGAATGGGGATATAAAGACAAACTTTAAAACTAGCAAAAGAAGTGGAAATACGTAATAAAGAAATAGGTAAAACGAAATTGAATAGAACATGAACGGAAAGGTAACGAGAATAACTAAAAGTAAGATGAAATGAAATAAAATGAGAAGAGACGGAAGGAAATGAGAATATAATTTGAAGAGCTAGAAAAAAGGGATAAAGAAAAAAAATGCATGAGAAAAAGATTAGAGAAAGAGTTCACTTGGAATGAAGTTTAACAGAGCTGAATATGTATTGTTATGCGGACTCACACAAAGATCTATGTAACATCATTTCTCTAATAAAGATATGTAGAAATCATCTCGTATTTAAATGGGCGAACATCGGAGTCATTTACTTCTTACTCCCCCCCCCCCCCTTCTGCTCCTCCTTCTCCTCCTCCTCCTCCTCCTACTCCTCCTCCTCCTCCTTTACCTACCAATGTCAGTCAGTTGTTGCAAGTAATTGATAAATTAAATGATTGTAACTCCAAATTCTCGTAAAATCTACATTTACCTTTCTTTTTTTTTCACCTATTCTCGTTTACATATCTCTTTATCTATCTACCCCCCTCTCTCTGTGTATATATATATATATATATATATATATATATATATATATATATATATATATATATTCATCTATCCATCCATCTATCTATCTTTCTATATATGTAAATATATATATATATATATGTATATATGGATGTATATGTGTACATATATATATATATATATATATATATATATATATATATATATATATATATATATCCTATGCTCCTTTCACGAGTGTTCTTACTACTGAATGAAATATCTAATATCTGAATCCATGAGGCCATGGCGTCAGAAATGGCGGCTACAATTGTATTTCTCTTCTCTGTGAATGAAGGAAAATGATGCTGTAAGATTTAACATGTTGCTGGGTCTGAAGTATAGACAGATTTTGAATGTGGTATGACGATGTCCAACTCAATATAGTTGGACGTTGCATACATGTGAAGATAAATAAGGGAAATTAATTAAAAGGATGCGAAAGTATATTGGGATCTCGGTTTTGTTTGGAGTTTAATCTTCTAAATTATCACCCAGAGGTACATTCTCTAGCTTTGAAAACAGCCGATTTATTCAAGAGAAAGAAGGAGAAAAGGAAAGAGAGCGAGAGAGCGAGAGAGAGAGGGGGTGGGGTGAAAAAGAAGAAATGTATAAATAACATATGGTGATACAGAGATAGTACATTTGTTATTGACCTGAAGAGGTGGGAAGACAATATTAAACTCGGCAAGATTAGAAATTAGAGAGGTTGCGAGCCGGAACGAATTACCTCTGGCTTGAAGATCCATAAGCTTGCAATAATCTATAAGATTTCGGCTCTTCCACGTTCGGACCATATCCTTGTAGTTGTGTTTAGAAGGAATTCTATACTAAGAACGTGTGTTACTACATAGATGTATTTATATCGCCATTCTATAGAAGTGATTGGCCGTCTTTAAACCTATGTTGATGCCTCGACAAATTGATCCACCTCTCATGTCAAATATACATTATTCTATGTACTATACATGCACCTTTGATG
>OZ024758.1:1208813-1226313 GCA_964016885.1 Eledone cirrhosa
CATAAATGAACACTCCAAATTTACAAGCGGATGTATTAAAGAGCTGAGAGTTAGATAAATTGGTCATTGGTTGAGATAGACGATCGGCAGATACCGGACTTGTTCTTCTCTATCCTATCAATTTTCAAATAAGAACTCTCCCCACCACACTCACACTCACACGAGGATATAAAAACCTCATTCAACATCGCCAAAATGTAGCTCGTACATGTATTAAGGAAGGGCTCATTAAAAGTATTGTTTACCATTACCCTTGTTAAACCTAAAGATATCATGTTCATCCTAAAGATTTGCCTTATTGATAAATGGTTAAATTCACTCTCTTTTTATTCACTATTATTTATATATTGGTCATTCCTTGTTTGAATTAGGGAATTTCCATCAAATATCCCCAAGCTAACTTTATGTAAATCCATCTACGTTTTCTCGGCTTTCATTCTGTGTTTCAGACTAACTTTTCGCAAGACAATTTTTCCCAATCACTCCTTCGTAGATTTGCAAACATTTCAACCCCTTCTCTGCCAATATTGTTTTCCCAACAGACATCAACCTACATATGTTAAAACTGAACCATTACAACCATATAAACCACAAAAATCTCACCAGTCTAGGGTAGCTAGTAACACACACGGCTGCTGCTCCTCCTACTCAGACTAAACACAAAAAAGTATTGAGGTGTAGTGGATAAAACGATTACCAGTGGCATAGTGGGGGTTGATTCAGTAAAGAATATTCCCGCCTCTGTAAAACAAAACACAAAAAAAAACTGGCTTCGTGCTCAGTTAAAATGAGAGCATAATTTGTTTTCTGTTTACGTTTTCTTCATTTTGTTCCTGATTTTATTTGCTGCGTTTGTTTGTTTTTTAAGCTAACATTGTGCCAAAACAACATCATCATATCTTACTTTATATCGTTTGTCTGGACATTCACTGTAAATAGCTGTAAGAGAATACTGCACAGCTCACATGGGTACGGCATTACCTTAAAACATATGGATAATAGAAGAACCGAGAAGAAAAAGAAGAAAGGAGGAGGGAAAGAAGAAAGGTGAGCTTATGAAGATGTAGAAAAGAAAAGATGAAGAAAAGATGAAGAAAATGAGGACAAGAAAAAAGAGCAACAGTATGTAAAATATATATAACAATAGAAGATGAACAAGTAGCAAAACCATTTAAAATAGACAAATGAAAGAAGAAGAAGAAGAAGAAGAAGAAGAAGAAGAAGAAGAAGAAGAAGAAGAAGAAGAAGAAGAAGAAGAAGAAGAAGAAGAAGAAGAAGAAGAAGAAGAAGAAATACACAACAGCTACAATAACAAACAAACATGTAAAAGTAATGATATAAAACATAACAGCAACAACAAGAAACAAAGAGACGAACACGGGCAGAAAAAAAGAAGAAAAAAAGAGGTAGGATGGTGGGGAGGGGGGAATAGGGAAAAAAATAAATACTTGAAAATGTAAAGAAACAAACGAGAGAAGGAAAGAAAGATAAAGAGATAGAGAGAAAAAGAGAAAGAGAGAAAGAAAGAGAAATAGAGGCAGATAGATAAAGAGATAGAGAGAAAGAGAGAAAGAGAGAAAGAAAGAGAAAAAGAGATAGAGAGAAAGAGAGAAAGAGAAAAATAAAAATAAAAAGAGATAGAGAGAAAGAAAGAAAGATTGAAGGAGGAAATACATAAATAAAAGACAAGAGGTGTAAGAAAGACTAAAGAGAGTTCTAACTAAAGAGAGTTCTTAACAATTTACAATCGTTTCATCTGATTCATCTTTTGCCAACTTATATCACTGTAGACGGCTCTACATTAGCGTAGTTACCTATAAATTGTCTCACTCTCTTTATATATGTAGGCATGTATGTGTGTATGCATGTATATATGTATGTTTGTACGTATGTATGTGTGTATGTATGAATGTGTGTATGTATATATGTATGTATGTATGGATGGATGTATATATGTATGTATGTATGTATGTATGTATGGATGGAGATATATATATCTATAATTCACATATATATATATATATATATGTATTATATTGAAAGATGTCGCCTCAAAAAATTGAGCCGCCCTGTATACACCTATATATATATACATATATACGTATATATATATATATATATATATATATATATATATATATATATATATATATATATATATATATATATATATATATATATATATATATATATATATATATATATATATATATATATGTATATATATAAGTGATGAAATGCCTATGACGGTTGGAAGACCACTGATGAAGGACACACTTTTTCATATGTAACCCATTTGCAACGCCGCAGCTCCATTATTATCATATTTATATATATATATATATATATATATATGTATATATATGACTATATATATATGTATATATATATTTATATACGAGGGGTCTTCAAAAGGTTCGTGGAAAAAGGACAGTTGGAAAAAGCAATTTAAGATGTAATGTTCATTTTTCAACATATGCTCCATTTAGCTCAATACACTTCTGCAAGCTTTGATACCAGACTTTAAGTTCATCTGTATAAAACTGAGGACCATGTGATTTAAACCATGTCAAAGCAGCTTTTTGTACATCTTCAACTGGGATCATCTTCCACCTCATCTCTTCCACTTCTAAAACAACTTATCTATTTGTATGTTGTTTATTTCTTTAGAGCATTGTCTCCATAAACTAGATCCTGAGTGTCAATGACTTGGCTGCTCTTCTACCCTAGATTAGCCATGAGTTTGATGTTTGGATGGAGACTATGTGGCTCAAGCAAGTGCTGACTTCCGACTGGCGGCGCCGCGTTGCAGCATGTATTTAAGGGTTCATGTTATGACACTTTAATACAAGAACGTACAGGTACATTGAGATCAAAATACCTGCATATGACATGTAGCTATGTACTTTTTCCACGAACTTTTTGAAGTCCACTCGAATATATTATCCTTTAAAGGGATGGGATCCGCCAGTTTTAAAAGTGCGGGAGGGATGCCATATACCACTATGGTGCCCTTACGTATCTATCAGGAGTTTGGTGACCATACCATACAATACCATACATATATGTATAATATATAAATATTTGTATATATATGTATATATAAATATTTGTATAGATATGTATATATATTCATATATATATATATATTATATATATATATATATATATATATATATATATATATATATATATATATATATATATATATATGTATGTGTGTATGTGTGATTATTCATAAGTAGAATCATAGAAGCACACATACATGCATCCGCACGCTCACACACACACACACTCACACACTCACACACTCACACTCACACACACACACACACACACCCACCCACCCACTCTCTCACACACACACTCACACGCATACATTCACTCACACGCACACACACACATCCACACACACACACTCACACATACACATACACACGCACACACGTACGCTCAAAAATGATTTATTCTCTTCATTTGTTTTTCTGTATTTAACTATGATAACACTCGTTATAGACGATGTCTGCAACTGCTGTAACTTAGTAGCAGTGGTGGTGGTAGTGGTAGTGGTAGTAGTAGTGGTGGTGATAGTAGTGGTAGTAGTAGTAGTAGTGGTGGTGGTAGTAGTGGTAGTGGTAGTAGTAGTGGTGGTGGTAGTGGTAGTGGTAGTGGTAGTGGTAGTGGTGGTGGTAGTGGTAGTGGTAGTAGTAACAGTAGTAGTAGTAGTAACAGTAGTAGTAGTAGTAGTAGTAGTAGTAGTAGTAGTAGTAGTAGTAGTAGTAGTATCTCACTATTACCTCCATCTTTACTATCTATCTTCGTTGTCTTACCCCCCCCCCCCCACCAGCACCACCGCCACCGCTAACCTCCCAAGCACCCGCCCCTATCCTCTCCATCTTATATATCTATTTGTTCTAAGTAGTTCGACCTATTAATTCCTGTCTAGCCACGTTCGAGAATGTTTATCTGTTATTTTATGAACTCGTCTAATTGCTCTACTTTCCCTCCTACATCATCATCATCATCATCATCATCATTATCATGATCATCATCATCATCAACACCGTCATTATCATTATCATCTCATCATCATTATTATCGTCGTCGTCGTCATCAACATCATCATTATCATTTCCTCTTCCTCATCATCATCATCTTCATCATAGTCATCTCCATCATCTCCATCATCATAATCATCATCATCATCATCATCATCATCATCATCATCATCATCATCATAATTATCACGAAATTATCCATTTGATGGACTTCTTCATTATTTCCCTCTACAGAATGTTCTTCTCAAAGATTCTGTCAACTCGAGACCTCATGACTTGATGGGGTAAACTTCTTACACTCTCAGTCATGTCTAATATAATTGCAATTGTCCCAGTGCATTACTGGTACTTTAATGTGACAGTATATTTACAGTATAATTTATTTGTCGTTGCAGCACCAATAAGACATAACCAGCAATTCTTTCAACAATATGTTTTAACAGCAAATGTGACAATAGTAACAAAAGACGGCGACTTAAGACAAAATGTATATATTTGTTTATTTGTTGCCTATAAAATAAACAATTTTCTTTTCATTCTCGTCTTGTTTCCTTATTGCTTAATTATTCCGTTGTACAGGGTGGTCGGAAATCTTGCCACCCCGTATCAAAAAGTAATGAGAAACAGTTTTATGTTCCCATCGCAGTATCGTCCTCTTCGGAGTAGCTGGTTTGCCGAATCTTGCATTGAAGTCATATCGCACATCCTCCACACTCTTGTCAGAATGCACACGATTAGGTGTCCATACACTTGCAAGCAACCTCTCTTCCAAACTGTAGGAGCTCTGAAATAGAAAGTCATATTATTATTATTATATATTATAATTAATTATATTATATATTATATTATTAAAATAAAACATAATGAAAGTTAAAACAATATGTGACAAGGGGTGACAAGACTTTCGGACCACCCTGTATTTCATTTCTGAATATATATTCTTGTTTTGCCAATGTTAGCTCACCGCTGAGGAGTTAGTTAATCTGATATTTGATTGTGTTTCAGCATGACATATATATATATATTTATATACACACACATACATATACAAATTACATATGTTATGATAAAATGCACCCAGTACACTCTGTAAGCAGACATTAAATGATATATATATACGCTTTTACCTGTCCCAGCCATCCAGCTGAGGCCATGCTGAGGCACCACCCTTATATCATTCATCATCATTTCATTTTACGTCCGCTTTTTTTTCCCTGCATGCAAGGGTGGGACGGGAACTGATGCTGGCTTGATTTCTACAGCTGGATGCCCTTCCTAACACCAACCTCATTTACAGTGAGTGCTGGGTGCTTTTTTGCCATGGCACCTCCACATCCACTTTACAGTGGAATGATATGGACCCCAGTCCCTATCATCTCATTTCTGCAGCTGAGTAAACTGGAGCAGTATCGGTAGAGGGTCGGACGCCATGCTTTCCAGCATAGTTACGTCCCTTTACGATCAGAGTTCAAATCCCGCCGAGGTTGACTTTGCCTTTCATCCTTACGAGGTCGATAAAATAAAGTACCAGTAATGCACTGGGTAATTGCTGGCCTTGTGCCTAGAGTAGAAACAATTATTTCTTTCTTTATATTATCTATATTTTGTTGTATTTAGGCGTAACTGATTCTACTTCATTGGATCAAAATTGCTAATACGTCAGACATCTTATCATACTTCCGTCCGTTTATTGACATTCTGCGCTTCAAACATGGCAAATCAGCTCTGCCTATCAGGCTTCCGAAATCCCTAAGATATGAACAGTTAATGTACTGTAGTCTAATAAATCCTCAATAAGTCTCATTTACAAGCATTGTGAGAAATGAATATTGAGCTTATGATAATCCTTGACATTGCAGCTTTATTTCTTTTTGTAAATTTAAGTTTCAGTAGTTTTGTTTCGGTTATTGTTGTTGTTATTGTCATCCATGATTGATAAAACATGTAGCCTTGCTGTTCTCTGAAAATCGATTATTATAATTATATTCTGCACTCACCTATCTGAAGATCATATTTCTCACTCCAAAACTCAGTGGGTAGATGTACACACACTCTCGAAGTATCTTATATATATATATATATATATATATATATATATATATATATATAGTAATAATAATAAATGTGAAGACTAAAATCCAAAGACGGCTCGATAAGGATAAATATATCAAATATATAAGAACCCTCAAGGGTGAAAGCACCGATTCTTTGCTTAAGCTTTAATTTGTTATGTTAATATATATATATATATATATATATATATATATTTGCCTTACTTTCATTTTACAGCTAACTTTGCTCTGTTTAGTGCCTACGTCAGAAAGGGTTAAAATGTCTGAGGGCAAGATAATTATGTGAGGCTCTTTACCTTTCCATTTTAAAACAAATTAATTTCATGTATCCAAGTCTTAACCACACATACATGTGAAAGTCTTTAGTGTACATATCATCCAGCTTCAAGTTCCTTTTCACATGATCTGTTTCCTTCTGTAATTTTCCCTTCAAGTTAGTTTATATTTCCAAGTATAATATTCTTTTATTCATCTGATAGATATTGACATAGATGAAACGATAAACTTTAGTGATAGCAAGCCGTCAAATATAAATTACTGAACGAAAGAAAGTGTATTCTTCGGAAGAACATATTCTAAAGCCTGGATTAATAGAAAACCGACAAAAATATCTGGAATCTCAAAGACCAACTAATTCTATCAGTTATGAGTGATTATTTGACTGAGTAGTAACATGTCACCTTTAAAGAAGGACTTAAGTGCTATAGATTCAAACTATAAAGTGGAATGTCACAAGTATGAAAATACACTATTGACACGTCCGAACACGGAAGAACCGATCTCCCACTGTTATCGCCCCATCTCTCTCGCCCCTCCCCCATCTCTCTGTATAGTGAGCAAAGAACTTGACTGTTGCTTTTCCTGCAGATGATGTTTCTGGCCAATCTCGTCTTTCCCTAAATGCACCAGACGGGTCGTGCACCATGGCAACGCCTTTACTCATCCATTAAGAGTAAAATTTCGAAGAATTATATTCTATCATACATGACTTATAAGTTTGTACATATATAACAATGTATATAACTATGACGTACCTGCTTGCATAGCGATATATAGTCATATTGCACACAATACTTAAATAGTGTGCCAGTAATATCTGCAAGTGTTCATGCAACGATTGAGATAGTTGCACAGGCAGATGCATCTCAGTTTACAGAACGTTGTTGCATATTATACACAAATCTATATGCATATTTATACACATACACATTACGTAGATTGCGCGCATGCACATACACATACACATGCAGATACACATACACATGCACATACACATACACATGCAGAGATACATACACATGCACATTACATATACATGCACACATACATACACATGCACATATACATACACATGCACATATACATACACATGCACATTACATATACATGCACATTACATACAGATGCAGATATACATACAGATGTAGATATACATACAGATGCAGATATACATACAGATGCAGATATACATACAGATGCAGATATACATACAGATGTAGATATACATACAGATGCAGATATACATACAGATGCAGATATACATACAGATGTAGATATACATACAGATGTAGATACAGACATGTCTGTCGTATCATCATTTGTCTGTCTCCCTCTTTCTCCATCAGTTTCATCCTTTGTCTCCGACTTCCACCCGTTCCCCCTCCCTCATATAGTTTATCGAGACGTCATATCGACCATGGACACATATTTTATGCTATTTATTATAAACTGGTAGTTATTATGTCTGTCTGTATTTGACAAACCAATAGCTTCCCGGATATAAAAGAATACTAAAGTTTTTAAAATATAGCCTAAGCAGGAGACACACACACACACACACACACACACACACACACATATATATGTATGTATATATTTATATATATATATTTAAATAGAAAGTGAACAGCACAATATATAGCTACTCCATTACCAAAGGTTTCAGGACTCTAGACAATATTAACATACGCCTAGTTCGCTCATCAGAGGTGTTATGAATACGAAATGAGATTGAAAATCTATTAATTTAGATCTATTAATATAGATTTTCAATCTCATTTCGTATTTTCATGTATTCATAACCCCTCTGATGAGCGAACTAGACGTATGTTAATACCGTCCACGGTCCTGAAACCTTTGGTAATTAGAAGCTATATATTGCGTTGTCCACTTTCTAATTAAATAGCTCTGTTATATACATAGAGCACTCTTTTTTCCTTTCCTTCTTTTTTCGGAAATACTTAAGATATATATATATATATATATATATATATATATATATATATATATATATATATATATATATATATATATGTATGTGTGTGTGTGTTAATATATATATACACACACACATATATAACGAAGGAATGGTGGTAAGGAACCAGATGGACAATAACGCACCAGAGTACTCAATACTTAGGGTAGTAGAGTGGTTAATAGGAAAAAGTATGACCCCGACGGCAGAGCTCAAGCCGTTTCGACGGCTATACAGTATATATATATATATATATATATATATTAATAAAAGATCGGTGATCAATTTTCAGTTGATTCAGGTTTATTTAAAACTCCGTCATACATAGGAATATCAGTTAGGAAAGCTTGAGCTCTTCAGACGGCAAAACCTAAAATAAACATTGAAAGTTCCTAAGAAATCTCTAAATTTGGAAAAATCCACTAATTACACAGAGATATAGACTTACATACCAACATATACCTAAAGAAATGTGCTCGTGTTCACATTATTGAAAATGCTAACATGATTTTTTTATATTATATATATATATATATGTATATAGACATTTATTCATGCATCCATTTTAGTGCATATATGCATTTCAATTTATATGAAAAAATGTGTATGTGTGTGTGTGTGTGTCTGTGTGTGCGCCTGTTTATATATATATATATATATAGGGGGATTATGTATTTACAGACACATAAGTGAGTATGTATGTATATCTACATCTCTCTTCTTCCCAACCGACACTTCGTTATTATATATTATATATATTATATATATCATATATTATATATATTATATATATTATGTATTATATATTATATATGTTATATATATTATATATATTATATATATTATATATTATATATATTATATATATCATATATTATATATATTATATATATTATATATTATATATATTATATATTATATATTATATATATTATATATTATATATATTATATATTATATATATTACATATTATATATATTACATATATTATATATATATATATATATATATATATAGGGGGATTATGTATTTACAGACACATAAGTGAGTATGTATGTATATCTACATCTCTCTTCTTCCCAACCTACACTTCGTTATTATATATTATATATATTATATATATCATATATTATATATATTATATATTTTATGTATTATATATTATATATGTTATATATATTATATATATTATATATATCATATATTATATATATTATATATTTTATGTATTATATATTATATATGTTATATATATTATATATATTATATATATTATATATTATATATATTATATATATCATATATTATATATTATATATTATATATATTATATATTATATATATTATATATTATATATATTACATATTATATATATTACATATATTATATATATATATATATATATATATATATATATATATATATATATATATATATATATATATATATATATATATATATATGTGTGTGTGTGTGTGTGTGTGTGTGTGTGTGTGTGTGTTAGCAGACCTGGGCGTCTGTATAATTATCATAGTAGGTAAGAGTGTATAGAATAATAGATATAGAGATAGAGCCGGAGGTGGACAGTGTCTGAGTGAGAGATTCTAGAAGCCAAACAGTTTAATTATGTGTTTTGCAAGTGGAGTTGGTTCAAGGGTTGCTTCAATGCAAAAGCTGACTCATCGTTTCTGCAGATTGGAAACAGCAGACGATGTAGGAAATCAGTTACTGTGCAACACGGGAACATACGAGAATATATATTAGATGATCCTGGTTACAATAATTGTATAACACTGTTGCTGTATATGTCTGTCTGTGTGTGTGTGTCTGTGTGTGTGTGTGTGTTTGTCTGTGTGTGCACAGGCTTGTGTGTCTGTGTGTGTGTGTGTGTATGTGTGTGCACAGGCTTGTGTGTGTGTGTGTGTGTGTCTGTATAACAAACACTGTTGCTGTATATGTCTGTCTGTGTGTGTGTGTGTGTGTGCTTGTGTGTGCGCTTGTGTGTGTGTGTGCGCGCTTGTGTGTGTGTGTGTGTGTGTGTGTCTGTATAACACTGTTACTGTATATGGATGTGTGTGTGTGCTTGTGTGTGTGTGTGTGTGCGCGCGCTTGTGTGTGTCAGTATGATTGTCTGTGTCAGTGTGTGTATGCGCAAGCATGTGTATCTGTGTGTGTGTGTGTTTCTCAGTGTCTGTGTGTATCTGTGTGTGTGTGTGTGTGCGTGTGTGTGTGTATATCTCTGTGTGTGTATATATGTGTGTGTGTATCTGTGTGTGTGTGTGTGTCTGTGTCTGTGTCTGCGTGTGTGCGTGCGTGAAGTTGTTATTCGCTCTGGAGGTTGGTGAAGATGTACAGTGAAGATAGGAGAGAGAGGGGGGAGATGAGAGAGGAGAGAGAGAGGAGATAGGAGAGAGAGGAGAAGGAGAGAGGTGAGGAGAGAGGTGAGGAGAGAGGAGAGAGGAGAGGAGAGACTATGTTATACATTAAAAAGAGGAAAGAAACTTTGCCTGTGTATGTGAGTTTGTCTGCATTTGTCTGTATGTATGTCTGTGTATGTATGTGTGTATCTGTGAAGGTGTGTGTCTGTGTGTATATATGTGTATTTACGTGTGTCAGTGAGTGTGTGTGTCAGTGAGTGTGTGTGTCAGTGAGTGTGTGTGTGTGTGTGTGAAGGTATGTATGTGTATGTGTGTGTGTGCATACGTGTGTCAGTGAGTATGTGTGTGAAGGTATGTATGTGTGTGTGTGCATACGTGTGTCAGTGAGTGTGTGTCTTGTTTAGCCACGAGAAAGCTATAATAAAGCTATCCCCTCAAGAAACAGATTTCAATCATAGCTGTTCTTTCTTGTCATACGAGAGTCGCTAGAAAGGTTCATTGGCTGAAAAGTTCATAGACTAACCAAGATACTCTCATGGAATGACCAAATGAAGTTTATTTTCAACACAGTCGCTGAAAAGAAACACTGCAGTTATTAATAAAAAGATTTGTAGAAGTTTGTCGTCTTTATAGATGCGAAACCGGTGGATTGGCAGTATCGGTAGAGGGTTGGGCGCCATGCTTTGACGCATAGAGTTACGGCCCTTTATGGTCTGAGTTCAAATCCCGCTGTGGTTAACTTTGCCTTTCATCCTTACGGGGTCGATAAAATAAAGAACCAGTAATACACTGGAATAATTGCTGGCCTTGTGCCAAAAGTAGAAACCAGTTTAGATGCGAAACCGAAATTTCGATGCCGCAAACATCGGTAATTCAGTTGCTTCCGTATCACAGATTCTTTGTTTTTGTACCAGTATTTGATGTGACTCAGTAAGGACTATTAACTAAATCTATTATTCATGGAATCTGATGACGTCGTCCAAGGAATTGCATCATGGTCTGATCATGTAATGAACCAGCCACGGAAATAGGTATTACGCAACAATAAAATAAGTTATTGGAATCAAGCCTACACACAGGGGTCTGACTGTTTTCATATTATATATCATATTATATATATATATATATATATATATATATATATAATATGATATATAATATTTTTAGCCTTAATATAAAAGAATATTAAAACTCTACCTCGGTATTAAGTGCTCCTTTCTCTCACCCGTCAACAACGTACATACGTGTATATATATATATATATATATATATATATATATATATATATATATATATATATATATATATATATATATATATATATATATATATATATATATATATATATATATATATATTATATATATATATATATATACGTATGTACGTTGTTGACGGGTGAGAGAAAGGAGCACTTAATACCGAGGTAGAGTTTTAATATTCTTTTATATTAAGGCTAAAAAATGAGTTTTGTTACCTGGAGTTTCGTTTGCTTATAACAGATTCATCAGACAAACTTCTTGTCTGATGAATCTGCGATAAACAGGCAAAACTCCAGGGTAATAAGACCCACTTTTGAGTATATATCGTCAGTCGATCGACATTCGTGAAATCGGACCGAGGAAACAATGTTTCCATGGGTCTTTCCAATTGCTAATACTATATATCTTCTACAGGTAGAAGTTGTATTACACTATATATGTGTATATATATATATATATATATATATATATATATATATATATATATATATATATATATATGACATGTATCCATGTATTTATGTAGCCATGAATATAAGCGAGTATTTGTGTATGTTTTATTTCAAATATATGCATACGACCATGAAACACACACAGACACACAAACTCATATATTTCTGTATGTCTATATATATGTGTGTGTGTGTATGTGTGTGTGTGTGTGTGTGTGTCTGTGTGTGAGAGAGAGAGAGTATGTGTATATATATATATATAAACGTGAACACGTGTATGATATTTATTCGCTATACTTACTGGTTAGTATAACCGTAAAGAGATTTCATGCCCGAACTATTCCCGAACTATTATACATCAATTATGCATGGATTCAGTTAAGAAAGTATAAAATTATATATGCTTTTATTGTGGACTAATTTTGCAATGGGGCAGACACTTAGACATAATACTTTTCGCAGAAAACATAGTCGCACGTTAATATGGTACAATCTTTCTTGGATGGATTACAAAATACAACAGGATAAACTTTCGACTTTTTATTTCGTTTCCTAAAGTTTGGCAACCGTCCGATAGGGGAATATTTGTCTTATATTTTTTACGCGTTTTTTTTTTATGTGGTAGGGAGTGGATGGTGTGTGTGTATGAGTGTGTGTATAATTGTGTATATGTGATCATCTGTCTGTGTGTGTGTATGAGCGTGTGTATAATTGTGTATATGTGATCGTCTGTCTGTGTGTGTGTCTTTCTGTCTGTGTGTGTATGTGTTTGTGTATGAGTGTGCGTAAAATTGTGTATATGTAATCATCTGTCTGTGTGTGTGTCTGTGTGTGTGTATGTGTCTTTGTGTATGAGTGTGTGTATAATTGTGTGTATGTGGTCATCTGTCTGTCAGTGTGAGTCTTAATAGTCGAATCTATCTGCATGTGTGTAATCAATCTGTATGTGTGTATCTGCATGTGTGTGTATATCAATGTGTGTGTGTATCTGCATGTGTGTATATATATATGTATATGTATATATATATATATATATATATATATATATATATATATATATATATATATATATATATATATATATATATAATATATATATATAAATGTGTGTGTGTGTATCTGCATGTGTGTATATATATATGTATATATATATATATATATATATATATATATATATATACATATATATATATATATATAAATATATATATATATATATATATATATAAATGTGTGTGTGTGTATCTGCATGTGTATATATATATATGAATGTGTGTGTGTCTGCCTGAGTGCCATCTTCAATTCTGTATTATTTTACGTAATGTATACCTAAACCTCGGCTCACTCTGGATCTACCTATCGTTCTATCTATCTATATACCTATATGTTTCTCTTTCTATCTCTCTCCTTTCTCTCTCCTTACGCCCCTCCACACACACTCTCTCTCTCTCTCTCTCTCTATATATATATATATATATATATATACTCATACGTATATGTATATATTTGCATGTGTGTTTAATATAACATAATAATAAAAATATTCAGACATTCAAATTGTCTTCGAAGTTCTAAAACGAGTACAACACACACACACACACACACACACACACACACACACACACACACATATATATATATATATATATATATATATATATATATATATATATATATGTATATATGCGTGTGTGTGTGTGTATGTATGTATATACGTATCAAATTGCGCGCTAGTAAGTGAAGTCTACGATAAAACTATATCTGTATACACACAGAGTGTATAACCAGGACTGAACCAGTGTGTATATAAATATATATAAATAGGCATGTAAACATGTCAGAAAATATGGAATTCCCTGTAAATTGAAAAAAAAAATGAGCAGTTTAAAAGAGAGCAGATCATTTGGCTTAACTAATGGTGAGACACCTGATCACCCACTCACGGAAGGACATCCGCACCCCCTGGGGAAACTCCATATAAAATGACTAATTGAAAGAAAGTTGAAAATGTGTAGATCTTCCTCCTAGGTGCTCAGGTGTCTCACCAACATTTCAATCTAGGAATCTTCACTCGGTTAAACTGCTCTATCGAGGATAAATTGCTGGGAGTTTATATCCGTTTAGTACCTGGTACCGCAGGGGAGATTAAATAGTTTATTAACTCTGACCCAGTCACCTGTTTCACGCATGAGAAACTCCATAGTAAGTCACTTAAAACTTATATACAGAAATCTATGTCACTTTTCTCCCTTTCCACATGCACTACTCCAACTGGACCATCTGCTTCTTTAACCCTTTCTTCATCCGGCCCTTCCAACTTTCTTTATATTATGGACATAACATTTTATTATAGTTACCCTCGCTCAACATTTCCTGAACTTTAGCACCCCCACATTCCTTTATCTATCTGAAATTGTACTCACTCTAAAGTCGTTTTCGTTTGTGTAGAAGTTTCCCAATAAGTAAATTGTGTACGTATAAAACAAGAGTGGACCCTAACAAGGCCAAACTAATTTGTTGGCCCCGTTAAGGGCCAGAGTTTCTCATATTTCACCGGCCACATCACGAAATTATCTTCACACCGTCAGTTTGACACCCCCATCTCACACAAAACTCAGTACCTCCCTCTCCTACATCAATCCCTTTCATCTTTTTCTCCTGTACATATCCTTGACATCTTTATATCTACAGCCCAGTCAACGTCTCATCAACTCCGTCTTCCACAAACCTACCAACTCTCACTATATCTTCTGTCACACCACTTTCTACCTCATGCACGCAGGACTGGGTTAGGTTGTGTTCTTGTTCAAAATACTTTATTTCATTTGCTCTAGTATACGTGCGCAGTTGAGATGAATGCCAATAGCTGTGGGTTTAGCCAAGCGATGGAATGGCGTCCTGCCCATTGTGGAGCATTGTAGATAGTCTGTTCATGCCATGGAAACCGAGATAAGTAAGGAACTGCTGAGCCTCGGGGCTAGAAACAGATATTAGACTTTTTAAAACAAATTATTACTTCAGTCTATCGAAGTGATCGGCGTCCTATTACGTGTTGAAATTAACATCTCATCTCTGTATAGACCTTGCCTTGATCTATAAGTTTAAACATAATTCGGATGTTATCATAAATGAATACACTAATTAGGTTACAAATCCAGCTTTATTGAAACAACACAAAGACGCAATGAATAGTTTGGCGCTATCTCTCTTGACCCAGAATTAGCTACAAAAGGTAATGGGAGACTTTCTAGCGTACACGATGTTATCAATATGTAAGTCAGTATTAATGGTAAATCTAAGGTCAAACCTTAATACCTTCGTTAAGTAAGTCTCGGTACTAAAAGGATAGAATCGTACGATATCAAATAGCGTGTACTTACAGTTATATCTGCCATGTAAACTTTGAAATCAGTAACTTGCTGAAGTACTATTATTCTATAGCAGATATTAGTGGCTCAGATAATGTTATTATTAATTTAATCGGTGGATTGGCCATATCAGTAGTGCGGCAGACACCATGCTTTACAGCACAGACTTATGGCCCTTTACGTTCTGAGTTCAAATCCCACCGAGCTTAAATTTACCTTTCATCCTTACAGGAGCGATAAAATAAAGCACCAGTAATACACTGGGGTAAGTGCTGGCCTTGTGCCAAAAGCAGAAACAATTATTTATTTAATCGATAAAATACTTTGTAACTTAACTTAGATATGTCATCTTTTAAAGTTAGCTAAGATGTTTGGTTATCCTATTTTTACAACCGTTTGAGCCAATAAAATTTACAATCATCAATATTAATCTGTAACAATATCGACTTGTTTACAAAACTGTGCTGGTCATATTGCAAGATATTTCATAAGACATCAACATAGAGACTTTCGTCACAATGCGTTGGTAAATGTGCTCCGGTATAGGCATCTGGACAAAATGTCTTTACAATGTTTAATTCAAACAATCCTATATTAACGTTATTACAGGATGGAGTTTATATCTTGTAGATGGCCATTGTATAATAGTAGCGGTGGACAGCTTAAATCTAACGGACGATAGACTAACAGTTGTAAGAGTAGATGCGTGAGTGTGTGTCTGTGAAAGATATACATATACACCAGGTTCGAACACAAAGGAACCAAACACCCACTGCCACTGCCTCCGTGAAAATCTGTCTAGGTTCTCTCCGTTGGTTTAAAAAAAACAACAAAAAACAGGAATTAACCAATATTTAACCAATATTATGTGGATTGGCAGTATCGGTAGAGCGTCAGGCATCATGCTTTGCAGCATAGAGTTATGTCCCTTTGCGTTCTGAGTTCAAATCCCGCCGAGGTTGACTTTGCCTTTCCTCCTTACGGAGTCGGTAACATAAAGTACCAGTAATACACCGGGGTATTTGCTGGCCTTGTTCCAAAAGTAGAAACAATTATATTTATATTTCCTCGGATGGTATGGTTTAACCAATAATTTACCGTGATGCCCATAAGGAGTTGTTATAATTGTTTCGACTTTTGGAACAAGGCCATCAAATACCCAGTACATTACTGGTACTTTATTTTATCGACTTCGTAAGGATGAAAGGCAAAGTTAACCTCGGCGGGATTTGAACTCAGAATGGCAAGGGCCGTAACTCTATGTCTCAAAGCATGGCGTCCGACCTTCTACCGATACTGCCAAATGTAAGGATGAATAAATCGTATAGTATATGTTTATATAATATCGAAAGGAAGAAGGTTGAATATAAACACTGAATATCTTTGAGGTCTCGGGGTTTCTCTGGTTCATTAATTAATATATTTTGTGTATTGCTATTGAAATGATAGGAGTTGGCAGGACTATGGAAATTCAGTGTTTACAAAAGCTTTTCCTTCTATTTTGATAAATATACTTATAGATAATGAAGTGTGAGTATACAATATATATATATATATATATATATATATATATATATATATATGTATGTATTTATATATATATATATATATATATATATATATATATATATATATATATATATATATATATATA
>OZ024758.1:1228813-1231313 GCA_964016885.1 Eledone cirrhosa
AATTTGCATTTTGTATCTGGTTTGTCTGCTGATACACCTAAAAACATATAGATATATACATTAATGTATACACACATGCGAATATACTTACGTCAATACAGAGAAACAACCGCATGTACACACACACACACACACACACATATATATATATAAATACATAATCGGAGAAAGCTAATAGCGATACTCCGGCCAAATTCCAACTCACTCAACAAACATCAGGAAATACCTGAGTATATTCTCAATGAAACGTTTGGGGTGCTAACTATATTGTATTGTGTGGATAATTGGCTGTATTATTTCGTATGAGATATATCAAATATATCATTTCCCAGACGACTCGTTTCATTATAAGATTTCTACAAGTTGGGTGAAAATATACGAAGTTATGTAGAAGCTTGTATAAGATCAACAGATACTTATTCACGTGTGCTCTTATAAATCTTCAGTGGGTAACCCAATAATATTAATATTGATAACCAAATCAACATCAATATTTATCAATAATAATCACCATCAGTGTTTGAGGGAGCTGCTAGGTTGTTAGTCCAGCAGTTCTAAAGAAAATCTCACACTGTCCCGAACATGGGAGGAAGGAAGCTACCGCCAAAAACAATACATGCGCAGGTCGTTGAACACTGAAAAGAATTCAAGCCACGTGCTAAGAACTCAATTGGATATGAAAAAATATTCATATGTGCACACCGCTAAATGACACATATAGATATTTTATCGGGCAAAATAACAGAATGAGATACAAGAACAAACAATCAATATTCATATAAAAAATAAATAAAGAGATTCATACCTTATATCGGGAAAGTTCATATCTGTTGCCCCAAGAGTAAATATATAAATACATAATCGGAGAAAGCTAATACAATACATACATAAAATTCTATTATTTGAGTGTACCTAAGAAATGGAGGTAAGTTGAGAAAACTTCTAGAGACGAAATAGTTATATCAAAGAGACAAACGAAAATAAGAAAAAAATGATGAGATAAACTAAGAAAAGAAACATCGAGTTGTGTCTGTGTCAAAGTAGTACAAGAGGCTTCATTTATTGCTAATCTAAAGATTGAAAAGTAATTTGAGAAGTATGAAAACTGAAGTTTATTGTTTTATATTACTTGACACAGGTAGTAAAAATTAGTCTCGTATCTCAGGTCTTCAGACATCTTCTTGTTTACAAGGACGTATAAATGGTGATTATTTTTTCTCTTGAGGACAAGACCTTATTTTAACGCAAAGAATTGTAATAGATTCTGCAGTAGACGTATTTTTGGCTACTCAAGATATTGGCCACATAAAACATTGAATAAGATTCTTTGACTTTGCTTGACGTGTTGACTTTTACATCACCCAAAAACAAACCCCCCCCCCACCCCCCACCATCATCACCCCACCCCCCACCCCTCCACCAAAAAGCAATATCGTTGGCCTTATGCCTAAATCAGAAACCATTATCCTTATGATTATTATATCGAAATTATAGCGGCTCACTTTCCGCTGTGATAGGAATTCGATTTAATTGATCTCAGTATTTGGCTAATATTTTTCTTTTTGTTGTGTTTGAAATAAAGAAAAAACACTTTCAATACCTACTAATGTAAACTAAAGAGATATACACTGATATACTAACAGTACATTCTTCTTACATGATATATATTTTATTTTTCAGATGGTGAAGTCACAAATACTATTGGGAGATATGTTATCGATTACATTGATTACAATACATGATTGTTACTGATTTCATCGAGCTCAAAGCTTAAAGCAAGTCCAAACCAAGTCCAAACCAAGTCCAAACCAAGTCCAAACCAAGTTCAAAACAAGTCCAAAGAGAGTCCAAATCAAGTCCAAATCAAGTCCAAATCAAGTCCAAAGCAAATCCAAAGCAAGTCCAAACCAAGTCCGAAACAAGTCCAAGCTGCTCTGCGATCTGTTCAAAGATTCCTTAAGCGAAAAGGATACTGTTGCAGAAAGAAGAAAGGAATTATGTGCTACAAGCACTGAGCCGAGAACATATATAAGCGGGATCTCTATAGAGTTAGGTTAGTTTCTCTCAACACAGCGAAGAAGCGACGAATTGTGTACATGGATGAAAGCTTTACGAGCTTATTAGAACCATTGAAGACGATAAAGAGCCCAAAGATGGAGTCAGTTATGGTGAAAGTGATACTTCAGGCTGTAGTGATGAAGATAACTTTAATAAATGATAAAATACTCTACTTATGACTCTAAGTTGTTTCATTTCCTCTCAAAATTGAAAAACGTTCATAATTTTGAACCAGAATTTCAAAACATGCATACCAATCTCTCCCACCCCACGCCATCGATGTTGTCCAAAAGAAAGGTAATGGCCAAAACAGCTTGGTTCCAGTGACGTCACTACTCAATTCTACATCTGAGTAAATTGAAGCAACCTGAAATAAAGTGTCTTGCTCAAGAACACAACGCAAAGCCCGGTTCGAGAGTTGAACTCTCACACACACGGCCGG
>OZ024758.1:1241313-1253813 GCA_964016885.1 Eledone cirrhosa
TTCCCTTCTAGAAACATGTAAAGTTATTAATCTAATGTCCCAGCGGGTTTAATAGTATTATAATAGATGTTTATGGTGTAAACGTATAACTATACTTATAACGTACATATGTAGGTATTTATATAGCTATATATATACTTATAACGTACATATGTAGGTATTTATATAGCTTATATACTTATAACGTACATATGTAGGTATTTATATAGCTATATATATACTTATAACGTACATATGTAGGTATTTATATAGCTTATATACTTATAACGTACATATGTAGGTATTTATATAGCTTATATACTTATAACGTACATATGTAGGTATTTATATAGCTATATATATACTTATAACGTATATATGTAGGTATTTATATAGCTTATATACTTATAACGTACATATGTAGGTATTTATATAGCTTATATACTTATAACGTACATATGTATGTAGGTATTTATATAGCTTATATACTTATAACGTACATATGTAGGTATTTATATAGCTATATATATACTTATAACGTATATATGTAGGTAATTATATAGCTATATACTTATAACGTATAATATTATGATATATATATACTTATACTTATAATTTACATATGTATGCAGGTGTGTATATACGTACATGTATACGGATAATATACATATATATATATATATATATATATATATATATATATATATATATATATATATATATATATATATATATATATATATATATACGTATATGTATACTTATAATATAAATACGTATTTAGGTATCTATATGGGTATATGTATACTTATAATGTACATATGTATGTTGGTATGAAGACAGAGAGCTATCTTGTTAGGGTATTCTGCTAACAATCGTAAGATTGTGATTTTGATTTTCGGCGGCGGGCTGTTTCCTTGAGCAGACATAAATCTACAGACATATATATGTACAATATAAGTCTACATATACGTATATATACCTACATATATGTATAATTATAATGTAATATGTAGGTATATATATACGTATATGTATACTTATAATGTACATATATATGTGGGTATATATATGCCTATATGTACATATAATGCACCGTCCCCTCAATATATCTTATTTCTCATTCTTTCTTTTGATGAAGGACTAGCGTCCGAAACGTTAAGACCCTCTTCCTGCTATATCAAGCGTTGACCTAATATATCCATTCCATATACTGTACCGATTGTGTTATTATTCTGCTTACCTTTTACACACACACACACATACACACACACACACATATATATATATATGTGTGTGTGTATGTGTTTATATACGTATATGTATAATTATAATGTAGATATGTATGTAGGTATTTATATATGTATATTTATACTTATAATGTGTATATGTATGTAAGTATATATATGCTTATAAGTATACACACTTGCATAGATGTTAATAATTCAACCAACACTCATATCACCTTTTATTATGCTTGGGCAGTATCGGTAGAGGGTCTGACGCCATGCTTTGACGCATAGAGTTACGGCCCTTGCCATTCTGAGTTCAAATCCCGCCGAGGTTAACTTTGCCTTTCATCCTTACGTGGTCGATAAAATAAAGTACCAGTAATGCACTGGGTTATAAGTAGAAACAATTATGTGTGTACAACATACATGAACATAATAGTGTATTGTATCTTATTACATTTACAGATTATTACGAAATATATATATGTGTGTGTGTGTGTGTGTGTGTACAACAGCATCTCTGTGTCTGTGTACGTGTGTATGTGTGTGTGTGCATGTGTATCTATATATATGTGTGTATGTATATGTGGATGTACGTATGTAAGTTTGTATGTATGTGTGTATGTGTATATGTATGTATGTGTGTATTTTTGTATACATTTACATATGTATGTATGTATAAATGCATGTATGTTTATATATATATATATATATATATATATATATATGCATATGTAGAGAGTGAGATTGAGGTAGAGAGCGATACACAGTGGTAGATGTGGGTGAGTGTGAGTGAAACAGACCGCCCCAGTACATGAGAGATATAACCAGTTCTTTTTAAAGCCCTCCATTAACGCTGTGTGGGTTTCAGTCAGGCGAAAAGCTTTCAGCTGTTCTGTTTACTTGAATGGAATAGACCAGAAATTGCCGAGATATTAAAAAAAATATAGACTCCATATTCAAAGATTTGTGTTCGATACTCATGGTCTGGAACGGAATTTGTTTTATTGGTTTACCTAGTTTCTTAAACAAAAGGCAGGAGACTCAGGGGCAAACCACGAGCAAGATGGTTGGATAACATCTATGAGCTTCGTAACTATGTTCTGACATGCTTTGTAAATCATCTTCTGTTAATGTTTGATATATTTATTTATATATCTGTCACTGTCTCTTATAATTTATATATATATATATATACACAGAGGTATCCACAGTAAGTTGTGGGGTCTATTCTGCATGAAGAACTCGATGTAATCCATATGTTGAAAATGTTGTAGGTTAAGATAATTCCCAGAAAACAATAAAACATTAAAAGGAAAACAGAGTCATGATATAAGTTAAAACAATGAAATAAAAAATCAAGTCATTAGAGATATACTTCACTGCTTTACGATCGTTTGTAGGTGATGATAATACATTGTAGCTATATATATATATATATATATATATATTAGGGTGGCCCTTATTTTTCAACTTTAGCTCCCACCGCCTATCTTGTTCCAATTGACAAAAACCCAATATATGCAAAACTTTAGCTCAAGCGGACAACTGCAGAGCACCCTCATTGACCGTGAAATTTTGAAGTTTTCGCCCGGAAAGTCATATATATATATATAATATGTTTATATAAACTCTCCTTACTATCCTTGCTTTCATATTTCTCCTTTCTCCCCTCTTCTCATTGTATTTGTATATAAACAAGTACATAAATACAAGGAGAAAGGGAGAGCAAGGAGATAAGGAGAATAAGGAGAGCAAGGAGAGCGAGGATAAAAGGAGAGCAAGGAGAGCGAGGATAAGAGGAGAGCAAGGAGAGCAAGGAGAGCGAGGATAAAAGAGGAGCAAGGAGAGCAAGGAGAGCAACGAAAACAGGAGAGCAAGGAGAGCAATGAGAAAAGGAGAGCAAGGAGAGCAAGGATAAAGGAGAGAAATGAGAGCAAGGAGAGCAATGATAAAATGAGAGCAGGGAAAGCGAGGATAAAAGGAGAGCAAGGAGAGCAAGGCTAAAAGGAAAGCAAGGAGAGCAAGGATAAAAGGGGAGCAAGGAGGGCAAGGATAAAAGGAGAGCAAGGAGAACAAGGAGAGCAAAGATAAAAGAAGAGCAAGGAGAGTGAGGATAAAGGGAGAGCAAGGAGATCAACGAAAAAAGGAGAGCAAGGAGAGCGAGGATAAAAGGATAGCAAGGAGAGCAAGTAGAGCGTGGAGAAAAGGAGAGCAAGGATAAAGGGAGAGCAAGAAGAGCAATGAGAAAAGGAAAGCAAGTAGAGCAAGGGTAAAAGGAGAGCTAGGGGAGCAATGAGAGGAAGGAGAAAAGGAGAGCAAGAATAAAAGGAGAGCAAGGATGATCTTGGTTACAAAAGTGGACTGAAAAACTTGAGAAGAGAGTTGTGAATGATGTTGTAGAAAGAAGTGTCAAAGTCATTCAGGAGTACAATAACATTCTCACAAAAGATGCAACTGAGAAACAATTTGTTTTACAGATCGTTACCGAAAAGTGTAAAACCTACCCAAGTGCCACTAAATCCTCTGTTTTTCATATTATTTCAGGAATTTTTCAAATTAACTATTGGTATATTTGATTCAGAACGTTTAAAAAAATTTGCTGGGGTTGCCTGGATGTGTCCACATAAATTTCTCTAAGAAAAAAAAAAAAGAAAATGGTCAAGATAGGGAACAGTATACCGCTTTTGAACAGAATTAATCGTTGCGTATACTATGTTCCAAATCCAAGGCGTTTGAGGGTCGCCTAACAGGATTAGGGGGTGCGAGCAGCAACTTATTGTTAAGGGCACCCTAATATATATATATATATATATATATATAAATATGTCTATGTCTACGTCTATATATATATATATATATGAAGTGTGTGTTTGTCTCTGTATATGTGTGTCACTGCAATGAAGTTGTTCATGAAGAGTACTTAACAATATACTTTTAGTGTTGTTATTTTGTTAACTAAGAATATGTACAGAAAACATCCCCTTCACCGTCAACATGTTAGGTTTTATTCCATTATACAGTTTCATATAACCTGTCTATAAAGTTATTTTCTTTCAAGACCTCTTTATGTCATCATATTGCAGACCATTCGGTACAGTAAAACATAATATATATATACGTCTATTTGTTTATATATATATGTACTTAAGTGTGTGTGTGTGTGTGTGTTCATGTGTGTGTGTGAGTGTATGTGTGTGTGTTCATGTGTGTGTGTTCGTGTGTGTGAGTGAGTGTGTGTGTTCGTGTGTGTGTGTGTGTTTGAAGAGTATGAACTTTATCTGTAAGACAATTTGGAGGACGCTATGGACATGGTGTCTTTTCTTAGATTTCGTCAGTGAAGCTTATTTACTTAGAATGTTCTGAGAATTATAGGAATTTAGAAAAAAAGGTAGAAATTATATAGAGCTGCTCTGTTCATATTTGTTTTTATAGCAGTTATTTTCTAACTTGTTCTAACTATTATTTTTCAGATAAATGATGTCAGACATCAGGCTAAGCCAGCAAATGAAAAGACACGCTGTAATTAATTATTTCAATGCAGAGAATAATTATATAGGGATTGCTCTCTTCCTGAAATTTGAACGGTTGTTTCTAGTCTAGATGTCTGCTGACATCACAACAGGATGGTTTATAACTACACTGATGATTGCGTGACCATCTGATGAAGTCACATGCATAACCTTGTTACAGAAATATATATCATGCAATAAAACAGTTATGATGGAATAACCCCGTCTTAACTACTGTTTTTTTTTATAAATGAACACTACGTCACTGCTAATCACCAACTCTTAGCTGGGATTAACTACTGGCGTGTTTGGGAGATATCGGACCGGCTTATCCTCAAGAGGTTACCACTTAACAATCACGTATAAGAAATATATCTTGTGCAATATATATATACCATATATATATACATGTGTGTGAGTGTGTGTTTACATATATATATATATATAGGTATTTATACAAACATATGATTATATACACATATATTATATATATATATATATATATATATATATATATATATATATATATATATATATATATATATATATATATATATATATACATATATAAATATATATATATATATATATTAAGCATTCGACTACGAGTTATATATATATATATACATACATACAACTAGTAGTCGAATACTTAATTTCTCTATATCAGAGCCAACAAAAATACAGAAGGAAAACACTCCACCCAGAATTATATTATAAATTTCCCAAAATCTACTAGACTCTGACCAATTAATGATATATAAATCTAGTTCGACAGGTATGTTAAGAATACCTGGATCTGAAACCAGTTCAATTTTTCCATCTCGTCTTCGTTTTCCTTTCTCACGATCTTTTTCTTTTCTTTGAGTTTTTTTCCAACGTTGTTGCATCATTTATCTAATTTTGTGTTAGTCAATCTCAGGCAAAGAATTGGCAGAGTCCTGAGAACGTCTGATGAAATGTTTTACTCTGTTCGTCTCGGCTCTCTGAGTTCAAATGCCACCGAGGTGAACTTTGTCTTCCATTCTTTCGATAAAAGTGTACAAGTCGACAAAATATGTACCAGTAAAATTCTGAGTTCGATTCATGCTCTATATCTCTTTCTCACTTTCAATTACTACCTTTCTCTGAAGGAAATCTGCTGTATTCAGACATGGGGTAGTAGAGTGGGTAATATGAAAGGAATCAGGACCCCGGCGGCTGAGCTCCGACCGTTTCGACAGCTAGATCTGATCTCAAATCTACCTGTCGTTATAGTCACTTATATATTATGAAATACTGTTGGCTTCTTGCTCACATTAATTTCTCTATTTTCATTTATATATATATATATATATATATATAAATGGCTTCTACACGACTAGAACTGTTTCATTCGGGAGAAATCATCAGGCTTCCTGATGATTTCTCCCGAATGAAGCATTTCTAGTCCTGTAGAAGCCATTTCTATATTAAATATTCATACTCTGCTATGTTTTGAGTACCTTACTTACTGTGGTTACCTCCGATTGAACCCGGGATAAACTTATATCCGTTCTAAATCATTTCCACTTGCGGAAATGCACCCAGTTATCAATGTGAAATTTCCTTCCTACAGATACCTAGACGTTTTTGCTTCTAACTTTTTCTAGTCTTAAAAAGGTAAAGGGTAAAGATAAAAGTTAATGTACAAATAAATAAGGCACCCAAATGTCAAAGGTAAAATACGTGCGTGTATATATATATATATATTAATATATACTTCGTTTTTGTATTTGTTCTGCAAGGACCTTATATAATTGTGGTTATACAAGATTACTAACAGCAGAAGTATTGAAAGGAGGATAATTGAAGGAAAAAAAATGAAATTATTGAATCTGAACTTTACAATGATGTTAATAATTTGACATTAATAGTATAAGAAAGCGACTTAGAATACAATACCGCTAACAAATGTTTATATATCACCGATGTGAAGAAATTATATGAAGGTTGCAGTAATTTCGCGTAAATCTGTTTGTAGATTTGTTTGTATGTAAGCATGCATGTATGTTCGCACATATATATATATATCGCTATAGCTAACTATGTGTCTATATATCAATGGGTGTTAGTCAATTCATATTGAATTATTATGGTTATTTTTTATAGTTTATCTTCCCCTCCACATTTGTTTGTTTATACAAACCCACTCACTGTCAGGATTAGACATCCAACTCTACTACAATAGTCTTGTTATTATCTCTTCATCATTTATAATTCCTTCCTTTCAGTTTTCTCAGACTAACGTGTACACCAATCTTTTTAGCTCATCGTATTGAAAAAATGTCGAAGTTGCTTGTTTTTATATCGTATTGCTATTTGATGGATTTGGGCGTTCGGGTGGATACGTGGAAATCACACCAACTAATCTTCGATTACACTGAAATATGTATAATAGCTGAATAAATATATGCACAACTTCATATGACCAGCGCTAGTATTTACTGATTTGTACGTTCTGTGTTCAAACCAAGTCGAGGATTTCTTTGTCTTTCATTATTTTCGGGTGAGATAACAAAGTACTAGTGAATTACTGAATTTGACAAAGAAATCGAATTTCCCATCCCCCTAATATTGCCTACATTTGAAGTTATTATACTTAGCTGTAGATGTTTAATAATCCTAACAATCAATAAGCAAGTAGTGGCGAAACGTATACTATACAGCCGAGTACTAACAACGTAAATAACGTTTGAAATCTTAGTTTTGCTTGCTTGACGAGACGATAATGCGACATAGCCCTTGATAATTTCTTCCTATTTCCGATGGTGAGAATACTAGGAATAATGAACCCTGCGTTTTAATACTTCAATATGCGTTTAGCAACCTTTCATAGTCTAATTGAATAAATACAGTGTGACCATAGTCATAAAAAAGCGATTTACACAAACCTTAGAACCATGAGAAAATCCGACAACAAGATGAGCAAACTTTATTTTACAAGTCAAAAGAGATACTGTAAACAAAATCCCTTTCCTTAACTAAGTTATAAATCACGGCTAGCACGCTTTGTGATGAGATAGCGTTAAAGATAATGTGGATGGCCGACCGTATGAGCAAGAGAGGTTAAGAGAATTATAACACAATGGAAGGACTAAAACATGCTCACCAAATATGTAGAGAGACACCATCATACAAATAATAGCAAAAACGATAAAATGAAAAGAGTGTATAAACAATGGAGAAAGAGTGAGAAAGAAAAATATAAAATTGATAAGATTTGGGGAAAAGGACCGTGTTTGAAAACGAGAAGCTTTGTGGTTGTTTTGCTTCAGGTCAGTGCTAATTTAGCAAGTCTATGATCAAAGACGCTGCAGCCATGACCAACCAGACTTTTACTCAAGCATAAATTATTAAGAAATACATTATTGAAAGTTGCTTTCCCCTTTAAGTTAGACAGATCAAAGATAAACAGAAAACGTTTTCATATATATATATAGGGATGTGGATATACACGAGGAATACTGCTTCCAGGACCCATGCAGCACTACGGCTACGATTCGGGTGTATATCTCACCAAGCTTGTTCACTTATCTGTGTGTCATATATATTTATACATATTTATATACAAGTAAAATATTGCATTCGATGTATGGTGAGTGGAACAGAAATTCATTCAACTGACACAAAGATTAGTGAACAAGCTTGATGAGACATACACCCGAATGCTAGGCGTAGTATGCATATATATATATATATATATATATATATATATATATATATATATATATATATATATATATATTATGTATATATGTATGTGTGTGTATATATATATATATATATATATGATGTATGTATATGCATGTATGGTGTATATATGTATGTATGGTGTATATTTATCTATATATATATATATATAGAGAGAGAGAGAGAGAGAGAGCATCGGGTGCTCATTCGGCATACCGCCTATGGACGCAATTAATTTACACCTTAATACCTATATGTCTGGTATATATATATGTGTGTATCTGGTGTATATATATGTATGTATGTATGGTATATATATATATGTGTGTGTGTGTGGTGTATACATGTACGTATGTCTGGTGCATACATGTATGCATGTATGGATGGATGGATATAAGGTAGGGAACTCCATAAATTTCGAATCGACCATTAAGTAAATGATAAGTAAATTCAAAACTGTCTTTCTTTTAAGAGGAACATGTTTTCTCGCTTTAAGCCAAGAAATTAATATCTCTCAAGATAACTAACCTTGCAGTTGTCTATATGCTACGGAATGGAAATATCCGTCAGCGACAACGATAGCAGGTTATCTTACTCGGCAGACTAGTCTCCAAGTGACTTCTACGAAATTCTAGCACACCTACTGCTTTTCTCAGTGTTTCGTCATGCCCGCCACAATTTAAATAGTCCACTATCTTTGCTTCATTTTCTTTATCAGTTTTCTCTCTATGTTTCTTAGTCTTTTTTCTTCACCTCTTTCTTCCACAACTCTTCTTCCCCTGTCTGGATTTATCAAAATCATTCATTTCTAGTTATGTTATTCCTCTTTCTTTCATTGAACTTTGATCCACTTAACTTCATTCTCCCATCTTCTCAATCTACCATCCTTCACAATATATTTCCCATCTTTTTCTATTCCATCTCAGAATTCCGCATCTTCCTACAATCCTCCATATTTGTATATATCATATAATGCTCGCTCTTTCCCCCCGACACTATTAGCAACTTTCTTTATTAAGCATTACTTCTTTCACATTTAACACTTAGTATATCTCAACCAACATTTATCTATCATTTATACATTCACACATGCATATGTAAGGCGGCCAAAATGGCAGATTCGTTAGATAGAAGCTTTCGGGTATTTGTTTTGGCTCTCTGATCTCTGAGTTCAAATCAACACCACCACCACCACTGAGGTCAACCTTGCTTTTCATCGCTTCGAGGTCGATAAAAATGTACCAGTCTAATACTGGGGTCGAATCTACTTCTATATCACACGTCTCACACACACACACACACACACACACACACACACACACACATATATATATATATATATATATATATATATAATATTAAATGTCATATCTCCGTTAAAACCTTGACATTGATAACGCCCAATACAGTCAAGGCCAGACAACGAAATAGTATTAATAGAGTGTTATCGTGAATACTACACTGCTTTGTACTCTCATGAGAATTCGTTAGAGAGAGAGAGGCTTCTTCATCTAGGTTCTAATGATTACTAGATATTACATTCCAATATTTTCATGCCGGACGTGTGTTCCGGCAATGACATGCTCAATCCCGTCAAGACAGAAGAAATTGATGTGATTGGTGATAATTTAACAATGTTTCACAGCGAAAGAAACATGATTTTATGTTCACATATTTGTTTTCAATAAAAGTTTTTTCACTTAATTAAGCATTTAAAAATATATTTCTTTAAATATCTGCTTTAAATGAAATATTACAGTGATTTCTCTGACAGTTCTCTCTCTGCATTTGTTTTCGGTTCTTCTCTAGATCAACTTCCATATCCAACCCAAACGAGGGCCATCTCACCCTGGTTGACCTCCACCACTTTCTGATAGTTTTTGGTCATGTCAGGAGTGTAACCTTACTCACCACGCTTGGCCAATTGCGGGTTGATGAGACTGCCTCTATTTGTGTAAAACTATTTGCGTGAGAAGGATTTTACGTAAACGTTTGTATATTTGTATATGCACATATGTGTGTGTTATGAAAATAATTTCCTTATGAAAACATGTCTGTAAGAATGATGTTTATTTAAGTGATGGACTCTCAATAAAATAAGATCGCTACAGTGCTTAAGATTTAAACAAATTCATCACTGAATGAACTGTTCATATTATGTCTGTTAATGCTATATAAAATCATTATTTATTTCCAAGGAATATAAATATAAATAAAGCAAGAAAAACAAAATCTAGAACTAATTTTTCTCCAGATTTCTATTTCACCTTTGGAAATTATTCGTGAATTATTCATAAGGTGCAAATATTATTTTAAAGAATGAGTAGGAAGACATGTAGTTTGTGGCCAATAGATAAAGTTCCTCTTTACGCTGTTTATGTATGTAGTCGAGCAACAAATATAAATATAGTAATTCTCTAATCGTTACAAGTGTCAATATTCTGATGCTTAGAATGAATATATTTATTCCCCACGTCTGTAGCTTGTAAGATACGTACAGTAATAATAGAATAAAAGAAGAAATATGTTTTAAAAGAATGTTGTGTGTTCTCAAAGACCTAATAATAATAATAATAATAATAATAATAATAATAATAATAATAATAATAATAACAACAGTAATTTCTTTATCAGCCACACAGGGTTCACGTTAAGGAAACATTACAGACGGTACAGGTCGATACAGTGTGGGTTTTTTGTGTAAAATAAAATTTATAACAGAGACTAAGAAAATAAACATTTAAAACAAACATAACCTTGGTGGATTTGAACCCAGATCGCGGAGGGCTTCAACTCTATACTGCAAAGTGTGGTGTCTCACGTTCTACGATACTGACAATCTGTCCTGGGTATCGGTAAGACACTCGGCAAGATATGAAAACAAAACTGAAGGAAGAGGAAAAACACAAACAATAATAATGAAATTAATAATAATTGTTTCTATTTTTGGCACAAGGTCAGCAATTACGCCAGTGTATTACTGGTACTTTATTTTACCGACCCTGTAAGGATGAAAGGCAAAGTTAACCCCGGCGGGGTTTACGGTCGACACCCATAGTCGTTTGTACCGTCCACTAATATTTTGTACAACACTAATGTGGGAGTTCTTCCCTTCCCGTCACCCAATTCGTAGAGGGCAGTCTGCGTTTCTTGACATTTCAGTGGCCAGACGCCCTGTCTAGGTTTTCTCTCCACCAGATCTGCAAATCTCCCAAAGAGATAAATTGGGAATAGATGCGACTGACAAACAGTACCACACCTATTCATCATCAATGAAGAGCTGGAGATGCCACAGCATCAGCAAATGTCTGCACTTCATCAGCCACGACGCGTATTCCTGTTATTCCAGACAGTGGGTGTTACCAACAAAAGACGAACTTGAATAGTGGATCGCGGTTCGTCTAGAAAACACAGATAAATATGTATATACATACACAATTGAAACATTACATCTTTACACACGTGTTATGAATTTCTTGCAAAAGTGTTGCTTCAGCACAAACTGAGTTTCCATTTTAACTTAATTCATCAATATCGTTTCGCAGTATTCCTTTCATCGTCTTTCATTTGAAATCACAATTAAAAATATGAACGAAAAGTGAACATGAATTCAATGAAAGCAAACATAATTCAATAAGGTTACATGTAATGTTTTTACATAAATTTTACTCATATAATTATGTTGGTATTCATTTCTTTGTCTAGTTATTGCTTTCCATTTTGTTTCTAATGTCTGTGTTTGTTGACTAACCAATATCTAAGCATTAAGGGACGTTACCAAAGAACGCGGCATTAAGAGTAAAGAGATTTAAATTCAATGTAATTAATAATTACCCCAATCAGTTTTCCTTCATAAACATAACCAAATAGTATTGTATTATTTTCTAAAGAGTGTAATTCAGCGGAAGCTTAACAAAATTACTTAACAAATTTAATTGAGAATAAGTAGGAATTGTCGATAATCGCTTAATTGGATGCGTGTTATTGTAACGTTAAAATATATCACAGAATACGTCCAACGATATGATAAAACCACAGGTCAATAACCTTCTGCAATACGTCCAAC
>OZ024758.1:1258813-1281313 GCA_964016885.1 Eledone cirrhosa
TGTTATCCAACTCTCTTGCTCAGGGTCTACTCCTGTATCTCCTGCCGGCTGCTTTTTGCCCGTAAAATCTGTCCAGTGATTCTTCCCTGAGACATTCTAACCATATGTCCGTAGTATCGGAGTTGTGATCTTTCAATTCCGTGGTTCTACCTGGGATGACTCTCTCATCTCAAAGCTACCCACATTATCGAGTAACCTTAATCCAAATATTTTTTCTGCGCATGTGTTTGTATCTGTGTGTGTGTGTGTGTGTGTGTGTGTGTGTGTGTGTGTGTGTGTGTGTGTGTGTGTGTGTGTGTGTGTGTACTGCAACATGACCTACCAACCCATTAACCCATCAGCTTTTCAAACCCGCACCCTACCATCCAAACCACACCAGTCCAACAGACCCGCACCCTACCATCCAAACCACACCAGTCCAACAGACACCCAGCCTACCATCCAAACCACACCAGTTCAACAGACCCGCACCCTACCATCCAAACCACACCAGTCCAACACCACCAGTCAGACCCCACCCTACCATCCACAACCTACCACCAGAACCTTCAATAGTTTCAACATCCCCACCATACACTCCCACCATACCCTCCCACCATACCCTCCTAACACACTCACCCGCCAAAAAGCAAAGAAATAACTTTAAACAAGACGTTGCCACCCATAGCTTTTTATTTTATTTTCCGTTTATCTTTTTGTAGCTGTTTGTTTCAAGAGTGACAACAGTACAGCTACAACTACCGCCATCAACTTATTCAACATTTCAACATACTTAACAAGAACAACAAAGTTTGTCAATGAAAAGAGACACCTCTACCAATGACAAAACTAACAGCGACTACTGCAACTACAACGACAGCAACAGGTAACAACAATAACAACAATAACAACAATAACAACAAGTAACAACAATAACAACAATAACAACAAGTATCAACAATAACAACAATAACAACAATATAGCTTCAAAGTAAAACAGAAATACGAAACAAGCTTAGAATAGTAAAGCCGTATAGAGAGAAAATCGTTGTTTCTACTTTTGGCACAAGGCCAGCAATTAACCAGTACATTACTGGTACTTTATTTTTAGTGAAGATCAACTACATTATTTCAGAGAGCGAGAGATTGGCAGCATCAGTAGAGCGTCGGACACCATGCGTTCAAATCTGAGTGCAAATCTGAGTTCAAATCCAGCCGAGGTCAGTTTTGCATGTCATCCTTACGTGGTCAATAAAATAAAGTACCAGTAATGCACTGAGATAATTGCTGGCCTTGTGCCAAAGGTAGAACAATATTTGTAACCACTCTACACATAGGTATCCCATACACTGGGAATACACTCTGATTTGCTTCTACTTACGAATATTAATAAGGAATTTATATAAATAACTTTTCCTTCTCCTCAATAGAATCGACTTGTCCCGCCCCCAATTTGCAGGCCTTGTGCCTAGAGTAGAAATCATTATTTCAAGAAGGTATGCAGAAAAAATTATAACGAATAATAAAAGGAATGGTCCCTCACCATCTCTCAATACCAGCTTTGCCTCACGAAATCAGTAACTTAATAAACAAAAAACGTATTCTACAACCATATATATATATATATATATATATATATATATATATATATATATATATATATATGTGTGTGTGTGTGTGTGTGCGTGTGTGTGTGTTTAGTGGTAGCTATGTTGCTTCCGTAGGCGGTATGCCAAAATTAGCACTCGATATTCATCAGAGTAGAGTGTATATATTATCAAAAAAACGAAAAATCAGTGATGCATCTGGACTTAGTTTATTTCGTGTTACAAATGTTTCGCCGGCATGTAGCTCGAGTCATGGTCCTTGTATTGATCTGGCTGATTCTACTTCTGCGGGTTCTTTCAGACACGTCTGTTATGTCCGGAGCAAATTTTATCACAGACGTGTCTGAAAGAACCCGCAGAAGTAGAATCAGCCAGATCCATACAAGGACCATGACTCGAGCTACATGCCGGCGAAACATTTGTAACACGAAATAAACTAAGTCCAGATACATCACTGATTTTTCGTTTTCTTGATAATATATATATATATATATATATATATATATATATATATGTGTGTGTGTGTCTGTGTGTGTGTTTGTGTGTGTGTGTGTGTGTTGGAAACAGAGCGCAAAACGAAGTTTCACATTAAGGTCATTATTGAGTATTCTTACTTACGAACGTTTCATAGTTGGGTGGCTCAGGATCTGTATTAAAGCTGGAGACCACCACCCCAGGCCGATCTGCTCTTTAGCGTAGAGTGCTGATTTATATATATATATATATACAGTCCAGAATTAGCCGTCGCAACGGCTTGAACTCTGCCGTCGGGGTCATACTTGTTCCTATATATATATATATATATAAATCAGCACTCTCTCTCTCTCTCTATATATATATATATATATATAAACATGCACACACACATGCACATATATACATATAAATATATATATATATGTATATGTGTGTGTGTGTGTGGAGTGTGTGAGTATGTTTATGTGTTATTGTATGAGTGTGTTGGTGTGTACATGTGTGTGTACGTGCATTTGTGTGTGTATATGTGTGTGTTAGCGTGCAAAATAACCACAAGTCACCCACTGAGAGATTTGCACAAAAAAAATCAAAAATCGGGAAGATGTATATAATGAAAAAAGAATATAAAATAAATGGAGGCCAAATGTTGTGAGTAGAAAGTTGTGGAGATTTGGGGAAAGATCAGCAGAAACCAATATAATTGTTTCTACTTTAGGCACAAGGCCAGCAATTACTCAGTATATTAATGGTACTTTATTTTATCGACCACGTAAGGATGAAAGGCAAAGTTAACCTCGACGGGATTTGAACTGTAAGGGACGTAACTATGCTAGAAAGCATGGCGTCCAACCCTCTACCGATACTGCCAATTCACCAAAACAATATGATGGTAAGAAGCTAAAGACAAACATCTTTCAGTGAAAATATCTACACTAAACAGAACATAGAACAGGAGTTGAATAAAAACTTAAAATGAAGCAACCTTATATATATATGTATATATATATATATGTATATATATATATATATATGTATATATATATATATATATATGTATATGTATGTGTGTGTGTGTATGTGTATATATATATATATATGTTTATGTATATGTATGTATATGTATGTGTATGTAGATATAAATATATATATATATATATATATATATAATATATGTATACACATATGTATATATATATATATAATATATATATATATATATATATATATATATATATATATATATATATATATATATATATATATATGTATATAGTAATGTATGTATACATATGTGTATATATATATATATATATATATATATATATATATATATATATATATAAATATATATATACCCATTTATATACATACATACATATATACACACACACATATATATCAGACATAGATAAATGTATAAAAAATAGAAAATACAACGAGACAAAGAATAAGCAAAGAAAAGTTAAAGTTAAGAATCAGCTGAGTACTTCTCAACCCTCTCCAAGTCTACCTTTGTGTTGTTCTTTAGATTTTTTGATGGTCGCTTTATTTGTATTTTCTTCACATTGTTTGATTTTAAATGGGATTTTACTCTTCTTCTGGTTTTTTATATTTTCATGAATCAACTTTTTGGAGAAACAGGCAAACATCTTGAGTGATATTGGTTAGATCTGCTTCTTTTAGACCTCTCTCTCTCTCTCTCTCTCTCTCTCTCTCTCTCTCTCTCTCTCTCTCTCTCTCTCTCTCTCTCTCTCTCTCACTCTCTCTCTCTCTCTCTGTCTCTCTCTCTCTCAGAACGTACTTGGTAACATTGTATCAAGACAGAAAATAACAACAGAAATAAAATATAAAGAAGTCAATATCACTAAACTGAACCTATGTATGTGTGTGTATATATATATATATATATATATATATATATATATATATATATATATATATATATCACCAATATACAGACACAAATGTACAAACATTAATGTCTAGCTTTTACTCTTTTTCTCACACACACACACACAAACACACTCTTTCTCTCTCTTTTCCTATATATATATATATATATATATATATATATATATATATATATATATATATATATATATATATATATATATAGGAAAAGAGTTAGGACCCCGACGGCTGAGCTCCGGCCGTTTCGACAGCTAGATCCGAACGGCCGGAGCTCAGCCGTCGGAGCCCTGACTATTTTCCTATTACCCACTCTACTACCCTTAGTATCGAGTACTCTAGTGTGTTATGGTCCACCTGGTTCCTTACCACACTTCCTTCGTTATATATATATATATATATAGAGAGAGAGAGAGAGAGAGAGATGTATGTAAAAGGTAAACAGAAATAACAACACAATCGGTACAATATATGGTAGGTATATATTAGGTTAACGCTTGATATAGTAGGAAGAGCGTCTTAACGTTTCGGACGCTGGTCCTTCATCAGAAGAAAGAATGAGAAATACAATAGATTAAGGGGACGGGCGGGATGGAATTGGAAAAAATGTCTTTAGATAAAAATAATAGGTCCATTCATCTCTTGCATATCTATCTATCTATCTATCTCTCTCTCTCTCTCTCTCTCTCTCTCTCTCTCTCTCTATATATATATATATATATATATATATATATATATATATATATATATATATGTTTGTTAAAATAACAGATTAAAGTTTAAGCAAAGAATCGCTGCTTTCACCCTTAACGAGCCCTCTTTGGATTTTAGTCTTCAAATTTATTATTATTACTATATATATATATATATATATATATATATATATATATATATATATATATATATATATATATATATATATATATATATATATATATATATATATATATATATATATATATGCTTGGACAACCTGCTGGATGAAAAACAAAACTCGTCAAAGGGCAGAGGAATTCAGGAGAGACAACGGCCCTTCAATAAAGTTTTTTTTTTTTTTCCTAATCTTCATTAAGACATCTCCCTAGAAGAAGGTCACGCTGATATAAAGCCTGCGACTTCTTTTGCATCCAATGATGTAGACCAGTCCATCTTTGGGGGTAAATGCATTCGATGTTCAAAGAGTGGGATTGGCCCCGTGCAAGGCCTTTCTTCAAAAAAGCTTCAAGCACAGTCATCGCTTGATATGTGACATTTGTTTGCGTTGCAATGCATTTCTGGCCATAGGCAAGTGCTTAGCAGGACCGAAAAGCCACTCTAAATCGAGTTATCATCATCATCATCACATATATATATATATATATATATATAGGAAAAAGTATGACCCCGACGGCAGAGCTCAAGCCGTTTCGACGGCTATTTCTGGACGTCGAAACGGCTTGACCTCTGACGTCGGGATCATACTTTTCCTATTTCCTACTCTACTACCCTAAGTATTGAGTACTCTGGTGCGTTATGGTCCATCTGGTTCCTTACCACAATTCCTTTGTTTTATATATATATATATATATATATATATATAAAAGCTGTATATATATATATATATATATATATATATATATATACCTACCTATCTGATGTGTCTATCCCAATGAAAGAGTCTTGAGTCTTGTGTCTATGTTAGAAACCTGCTCTCTACTTGATAGGAAAAATTTATAAAATAACGAAACCAAAAGAACATACATACATACATCATGTATATATACATACATCATCTATATATACATACATACTTCATGTATATATACATACATCATCTATATATACATACATACATCATGTATATATACATATATACATCATGTATATATACATACATCATGTATATATACATATATACATCATGTATATATACATACATATATACACATTCTTGTGTATATTAGTCCATCCCCTAAAAGAAGTTGTTGAAAAACTCACTAAAATATCTTGTTTTAGAAAAAAAAACCTCGTCTGGTGTAATTATTGTTGTATATATATATATATATATATATATATATATATATATATATATATATATATATATATATATAGAGAGAGAGAGAGAGAGAGAGAGAGAGAGAGAGGGGGGGGGATTATTATAATAGTGTGTTGTTGATTGATAATGAGGATTAGTTTGAATATTTTGTTGTTGTTGTTGTTGTTGGTGGTGGTGGTGATGCTGTTGCTGATGCTGAAGTTGATAGTGATGATGATGGTGATGATGATAAGGATGATGTTGGTGATGATGATGCTGGTGATGATGATGATGATGATGATGAATGTAGTGGTGATGATGATGCTGGTGATGATGATGATGATGGCGGTGATGATGATGATGATGATGCCGGTGGTGGTGATGATGATGATGGTGGTGGTGATAATGGTGTTGATGACGATGATGATGATGGTACTGTATCTAATGATGATGGTGGTGGTGGCACTGTAGCTGATGATGATGGTGGTGGAGGTGGTGGTGGTGGCACTGTAGCTGATGATGATGATGATGGTGGCACTGTAGCTGATGATGATGGTGGTGGAGGTGGTGGTGGTGGTACTGTAGCTGATGATGATGATGATGGTGGCACTGTAGCTGATGATGATGGTGGTGGAGGTGGTGGTGGTGGTACTGTAGCTGATGATGATGATGATGGTGGCACTGTAGCTGATGATGATGGTGGTGGAGGTGGTGGTGGTGGTACTGTAGCTGATGATGATGATGATGGTGGCACTGTAGCTGATGATGATGGTGGTGGAGGTGGTGGTGGTGGTACTGTAGCTGATGATGATGATGATGGTGGCACTGTAGCTGATGATGGTGGTGGTGGTGGTGGTGGTGGTGATGGTGGCACTGTAGCTGATGATGGTGGTGGTGGTGGTGGTGATGGTGGCACTGTAGCTGATGATGGTGGTGGTGGTGGTGGTGATGGTGGCACTGTAGCTGATGATGATGGTGGTGGAGGTGGTGATGGTGGCACTGTAGCTGATGATGGTGGTGGTGGTGGTGGTGATGGTGGCACTGTAGCTGATGATGGTGGTGGTGGTGGTGGTGATGGTGGCACTGTAGCTGATGATGGTGGTGGTGGAGGTGGTGATGGTGGTACTGTAGCTGATGATGATGATGAAGCTTCTCTTGATACGGAGCCAATAAACATATCATGTGTAGACAAGGAATACAATTACTATTTGAGAACATCCATCCAGACCAAATGAAAAATGGTGTCACGTGATTTATGACCCGTCCAAATTTTATGCGCGCGCAGACACCAATGTCTGCCTAGCATTTCACTCTCCATTACCCATTAAACTGTGTATATATATATATATATATAACACACACATATATACACACGTGTGTATATATGTGTGTGTGGGTGTGTCTAAGTTGGTGTGTTTGTGAGTGTATGAGTATGCCTGTGTATATGCGTGTATGTGTGTGTGTTAAAACATTTTGCATAGACAATTGCATATATATATATATATAAATGTATATATATGAGCATATCCATATATGATTGTGTATGAATGTGTCTAGATACGTCCATATATATATGAGTATATGCATATATCACTGTGTATGTGTTTAAATACACCCATCTATGCCTGAGCATATGCGTATATGATTGTGTATGAATGTAGATACTTCCACATATGTAGGAGCATATGTATATATGTTTGTGTATGTGTATGTGTGTATCTAGATGGTTCCATATCTATCTGAGCAAATGCATATATGTTTGTGTATGTAACTGTCTAGACACTTCCATATGTGTAGAAGTATATATGATTCTGTATGTATGGTATGTATGTATATATATGTACGCATGTGTGTATGTATGCAAGAATTTACGTATGCCTGATGGATTGTATGAATATATATGTGCTTGTATGTATGGTTGTATGCATGTATATATGTTTGTGTATGTATGCATTCATGTTTGCATATATGTATGCATGTATGTATGTATGAATATATATATATATATATATATATATATATATATATATATATATATATAAATAAATATAAATGAATATATATATATATATATATATATATATATATATATATATATATATATATATATATATATATATATATATATATATATATATATATGTAAATGCACTCGTATTTCTGTTTATGTGCATAGAGATTTTACTGCATCTGCGGCTCTGCATGTATTGATCTGTCTGTGTGTACTCATCTATGTTTGCATGTCTAAATTCGTCCATGTCTTCGTACTATAAGCTAAACCTCTGGAATGCTATACTTATTTTCACAGTTTCAGTAATGGATATTTAATTGCAACAAGATGCTGTCCGAATGAAATCCTTAAACGTTCACAGGCAATTTGACTCGATGTAAAGCCTCTCTTTTATTTGTTTTTGTTATATATCCAGACGGCCAATATCACTATTTTTTGGTGGTGGTGAGCAATTTTCGGATTTTAAAATCAATGACTCTAATATTATCTGGCGTCTAATCGAGATACATAAATGCTGAAATATGTAGTGGTACAACAAACTCAATGTCGACTACTTACTGATTTATTCTATACGTGGATATTTGTGGACAATAGCTGGTTTTCGTTTTCCTCGTTACTAGTTTCTGGTTACATATCGCATCAAATAATATATTTTTATCCATTTTTAGGTGCAGATATCATAGAAATAGTCAGGTCACTTTATAAAAATGTTACTTGACTGGCTTGTAACAAAATTTCCTTGCCTTACAATTGTCCAAATGCAATACCCAGACGAAATTCTCTTTATCATTCGTATCTATGGCATATACCGTATTTAGCGGTTTATAAGACGCATGGGCTTATAGGAGGCATAGTCTTGTGGTTTATAGCTCCCTGTGTTTCATTGGCTTTCATGTGCCACCAATTTTCCTTCATTTGTCGAAGACTGCTCTGAATCTTTGATTCCATAACTTTAATCTTACTGATTTTGTTGGAATTTTGGGACTTCCCTAGAATGTGTTTGCACATATCTTGTTTTCAGGCAGAAGTCTGGACAGTTCCAAGTCATTAACACCAAACCAATGAACCACCTTCTTGGATTGGAAACCTAAAATGTTTGATACAAATTCATAGAGTTGAGACTTGGAACTCTCCTAAAGGTTATCTTCATTGAGATTAATGCTCATAAGTTTGTGCAAGCAATAGTGTTACTTCATCGACGAGGAGTAATTTGGTCGTTCTTAGTATTCCTACGCCACCAATTCTAAGGGGTAGCGACTGACCAAGCACGACCAAATTACCTCGCCGCAATAAAGTAGCACTATTGCTTGCTACAAGTTGATCTTGAAAACTTTTCTACGGCATATATGTACTAGTCTTTTATTTCACAATTGTATGTAAGTAAATACTTAGAAAAAGTATTTTATTAAACTTTTCTCGATTTTAAACGTTTCCATTGATATCTTTATGAGCGTTGCCTTTAATCAAACGTTTGCTTTTGTATTCAGCTTTGCTGGTAATATCAGTCCTGATATCAGGTGGACTAATACCAGCCAACATCTAAAGGGCGGTGAATTGACAGTATCGGTGGAGGGTCGGACGCCATGCTTTACAGCATAGTTATGTCCCTTTACGTTCTGAGTTCAAATCCCGTCGAGGTTAACTTTGCCTTTCATCCTTACGGGGTCGATAAAATAAAGTACCAGTAATGTACTGGGATAATTGCTGGCCTTGTGCCAAAAGTAGAAACAATTATTGTTAGGGAAATTGTGGAAGTTATTTTCCTTATTTTCCGTTTCATATTACAAAACATATAAAGGAAATTTTGTTTCCAGGTGACGGGGAAAATAAAAAGGAACTGAAAAATGTTCCACTGACCAATCAGTATATAAACAAAAAGTCCCGGAGATATTGCTTTATATCTAATACTCTCGCTCTCCCCCCCCCCCCATCTCTATCTCCCTCTCTTCCTATCTCTCTCTCTCACTCTCTTTCTCTCCCCTCTCTATCTCCCTCTCTTCCTATCTCTCTCTGTCTCTCTCTCTCTTCCCCTCTCTCTCTCTCTATCGCTATCTTTCTCTTTCTCTATTTATCTATCACTGCCTCTCTCTCTCTTTCTCTCTCACCCCCCCCCCCAATACACGCATCTGTATATATGTATAGACACAGAAGGAAAGAGTGGAATTTATCTTATCGCTTATTTGGCACATCTATCTTGCTCTTATTAAACTATAACTATGATTATAATGACTTTTGCAAGACAATTAGGCACTCTTTTGATTCGTTATAGATTGCCAAATAATAAAACGTGATGTTGAATACAATAAATATTATGACATATGACCCTACGATTTGCATAAAAGTTTATACGATTCCCTGTAATATGGTAATGCCCCAATGGATGGTTCTTTCTTTCCAGAGAGCCAATCTCTATTCTATGATATCATAGAGGCTGCGAATATAACATATTTCAAGGGAGTTTTGCGTATTGGTGACCAGAAATTATTTAGACTGCTATATCCTCTTCTCTTCTCCTTGAATCATCCCTCAAACGAGTTCTTGTTCCAGACTTGCCAATGTCTCATTGCAGCTAGAAGATCATGTCCAGTGAGGCCTGTATCCCTCACTACCTGAGTCTTGGTGGTTATGTTTGGACGTCTTACTCGGTGTTTTGCATCTGTTGACCAGAGAATATGTTTCTCTGTAGGCTCATCATAGCGAGAAACATGACCGAGAAGAACCAAGAGATGTAATCGGATCGAACTTTAGATGAAACTCGTGACAGGTCACCGTTTAAATTTGTTGGTAGTGTGACTTTGCCAAGAAATGTTGAACACCACTTGTAACATCTTGTTGTAGGAACCATTTAGTCTTTTTGAGCGGGTAACACTGAAAGTCCAGGATTCTGAACAAGCAAGACAATTTCGACAACTCTATCCACAAATGTTTGTTAACCACTTGTTTCGTTTTAGGGTGTCTTTAAAATCAAGAAGAAGGTTTCAAGAAATCATTGTTCCAAATGTAAGTTCCGTAACAGAATTGCCGAAGTACAGATAACTCTCAGGTGAGATTTATGACCAGCAGATGTGTTTCGAAAGCTTTGTAGTTTGCACGAAAATAGATATTTAAGATTGTCACTTTATCTATCCAGCTTATGTAAGTAATTGTTGCTGAAAAGAGTCTAGTATTCTGAAGTTCCCGTAGTAGAAGTCTCATGTCTCGTTGTCATACGAAATAATAGATGAAGGAGAAACCTAGCACACTCACACACCTGTTATTAACAAAATATTTTATGCCAAAAGGAAGATAAAGACTGTATATTTTGTCCACAACATCAAATATATATATTTTTAAAGTTATCAAATTTAAAATAAATATTTATAAGACGAATGAAACTAATCTCCAAATATTAATAATTGTTGGGTACAGCTTGTTTCAGAAATAAAGAGGAATGTGTAGAAAAAGAAAAGTATATGACAATACTTCTTAAAGTTTACACTTCTCATATATTTAAGATTTTATGTTATTGAAACGTTATGATATGTCGTCTCAGAATTTGACCTATCATTGTCTATAGTATGATTGGTGTATAGTTACATGTTACTTATTCTTCTGACAAAGGACTTTAGACATTATAGAGTAACATAATTTATTTTGTATAGGCATTATTATTATTCCAGCTTATAAGGGTGTTGATTGGTAGAATCAGTAGAGACGTCCGACAATATGCTTTGTGGTATAGAGTTACGACCCTTTACATTGTGAAATTTACTACAACACCTGAATTTTTTTTTTACGTTCTGCCACTATTGCTCAGATCAGTGAGAACTATTTCATGGTAAACAACCTCTCTTCATTCAATAGTTATCTCCCATGATATAAATGTCTATTTAAGATATCTTAAACGTTGATGGGAATCACTCAGGGATTGAGAAGTATTTCAAATACCATGTAAATGGTAACCTTAGTGGACTGTTGCGAATCAACTATAATGTGGAATGGTAGAATTATTAGAATGCTGGATACCGGTCATAACTGGCCATTCATACTGATGTTAAGGTATTTTTCTCAAAGTAAATAATATCAAAATCTCATAGATTCAATATTATGAGAAATAATATAATAATGAAATGATTGTGTTCAGTGCACAGGTGCACTACAACTCATCAAAGGTGTATGTATAGTACATAGAATAATAAACAAATGTCAGGGAAGTGAATAATGTATGAGTCATGATATACATAATATAAATGCTAAAGGTTTAAATGTCACTTGGTGTTTTTAGTAGAATTCACTTCGTTGCAAGTATTCAGGCCTAATGTGCAGATACCTCTTACCTCCATCAGTCACAGAAACCAGGAAGCAGATCGTGAGGGCTGTCCTTCTGTCTCTGTATAAAATTCAAAAAAGAAAAACAAAACTTTCATCTCACGTAACTAATAAATAGACAAATATCAAGATAGACCGGGCATTGTATTGCACTTGGAGTAGTTAGAACTATCTGTAAGGGAAACATTCTCTGTACTGTAGGTAAAGAAATGACCCTTCCATTTTACAGTAGCAGTTCGGAGTCCTTAGCTTTTATATGAAAATTGACATTTAATTTGGTTAAACAGACCGAAAAAGAAACTATAAATGCCATAAATGAGAAGAAAAGGAGGAAAGCAAGGGCTCCTAGATAAATGAAGAAAGATAGGGGGAAGGGGAGAAGGTTACAGACTCTACACCTAGGTGTGAGCAGTGAGAAAGAGACACAGCGGAAAAATCGACTCCAGTATTTAACTGGTATTTGTTTTATTGACCTCGAATGGATGAAAGGCAAGCACTATTAACTACAAGGGCAATTTACCGCTGTTGTGTCACATTACTGGGTTTTAACCTTTTACCACAATCCAAAATATTTCTTTATTTAGTTCATACAAAATTCCATTAAACTAATCTCGAAAAATCTAAATAATAATATGTATGATATAGATACTCGCCCTATATTGATGAATATGTAGTGTTAATCTAGTCACTCTAGGGAGATTTGAGAAATTATTATTCTAGAAAGATAAACTCTCAAGCCCTTTTCTGTAAAACAACTGACCTCTATTTTCACAAAATCAGGGCACTATTTAACATTGACATATAAGGGAGGCTTATTTTACCTGTCAATTAATTAATTTATTTACTTTACAATTAGTTACAGTTGTCTCAATATAAACAAAACATGAAGTTACCAATAATTAGATGAGATAACAAATATATTCGGTTGTGTTAGGGGAAGTTATCATAATGTAAGGCGTGTAAATATATTTCTTAGTTAGAGTAAAAAGCAATAGTATATATATATATATATATATAAATGTACGTTAAAACTATCCACAACGCAGAGTACTCACAAGCTCTAACTGGATTACCTTAAACGATACCTTGTTATCCTATATAATAATTTTATAGAGTTTTCGGTTAGTTAATATTATTTCAGTCAATTTCAGTGGCTTGGCTTTTTATTTATTTGTTTATAATTTCTTTTTCTTTTTCTTTTCTTTTATTTTCTTTTCTTTTCTTTTCTTTTCTTTTCTTTTCTTTTCTTTTCTTTTCTTTTCTTTTCTTTTCTTTTCTTTTCTTTTCTTTTCTTTTCTTTTCTTCCCCTATTTAAATTATTGTTTGTTTTTGTTTGTTTCTCTTACATTTCAATTTTCTTCAAATACATTATTTTTGAATAGGTAGCTATCTCTGTAAACTTATCTCTAAATATTCATTTATTCATAACCACTTTGTAGTGTGTAACATAAGACATCTAGATATAACTAGGTATAACAACTACAACACCGACACAGAACAAAAACAACTACATATATTAAGAAGTACAAAGTCAACGAGTTTGATGTACATAATTAATATATAACATATGAAACTTACTTTCAATGCATGTATGAATTTGTAAGGACAAACTGATCTGGATATACTAGAATGTCATTTGAGATAAATAGTGTTCGTGGGAAGTTTTTCACTTTGTCTTTACAGTTAAATAAATCGCTGACTCGGGGAAATATTACACCAATTCTCCACTCCATGAATATCTACATCACATTGTAGAGTGAAGAGAAGCTATTGTTTAAAACTTTAAAGATTATTTGATCAGGGTTTACATATATGAAAAGGTATGGAATTTATTACTAATTTATTGCGATCTCTCTCTCTCTCTCTCTCTCTATATATATATATATATATATATATATATATATATATATATATATATATATATATATATATATATATATATATATGTGTGTGTGTGTGTGTGTGTGTAGAAGTTCTATTTAAATTGTTGAGATACAAGAAGCAAATATTTTTATAACTGATATAAAGCACTCAACAAATAATTGGAGTAAAAATACGATATTAACAAATGGAAACTATATTTCATTATACATAAAACTGCTCTATATTTTATTTTATCTGATGAAAGCACACCATAATTTAACTTGGTGTCCCTGAAATATGTATAATGAAATAAATATGGTTTTATAAATATAGTTTCCATTTGATAATATCGTATATATATATATATATATATATAAGAAACAGTCTTCTTTTTTTTTTCTCCGTCTTTTTCTTCTATTTTTTTACTTCTCCTTTTTCTTCTTTTTCTTCTTTGTTGTTGTTGTTGCTGTTGTTGTTGTTGTTGTTGTTGTTGTTGTTGTTGTTGTTGTTGCTGCTGTTGTTGTTGTTGTTGTTGTTGTTGTTGTTCTTCTTCTTCTTCTTCTTCTTCTTCTTCTTCTTCTTCACCCTCTATATGTTTGTCATGGTGCCTTCTCGTCTTCATCGTTTAGCCAAGTGCCTTATGGAGAGAATTCAGAAATGAGGAAATACATCCAACGTCATTCCTGTAGCCAGCACATAACTTTCCTTTACAGTCTGGGGATATCACCTCATATTTAACCTCTAAAATTGACTTATTTCGATCTAAAACTGACTTATTTCGATCTAAAATTGACTTATTTCGATCTAAAACTGACCTATTTTGATCTAAAATTGACTTGTTTCGATCTAAAACTGACCTATTTTGATCTAAAATTGACTTATTTCCATCTAAGACTGACTTATTTCGATCTAAAATTGATCTACATGCTATGCAACTCTACCATTGCTACGGGATGTATCTATGTATTTACATATTCGTAGTGTACCACCGGAGCGTTAGAAACACCATGGATATATCTAACAGATCTAGGACTATAGACACCATCTTGGCTATGGGAGAGTAGGTGTGGAGTGTCGAGGTTTTTCCTTAACCGGTTACCCATATGTTGTATGATATATGCTGAAGTCATCTTTCTATCTGTTGTTACGTGCCGTGTTGTAAACTTCAACTCTTCTTAGAAACCCACTTTAAATAGCAATGTCTTCTCTCGTTTTTCAATAGATTCACTTTTAGAAGTGATCCTATATCTGGATTTAAGATATTCTTTATGAGGTTCGGCCTTTGATTGTCTAGAATGTCCCTTCATGAGCATGAAACTATATCTCATTTTTTAGGTCGGGTCCTGCTGTTATTTGTGTCGTTGGTTTTGGTATTATGTGGCCTAATGATGGTGATGTTTGTGTGACTATTTTTGTTCGTGTTTTGGCTACAAATGACACTGGTATGCTTTTTAATGTCACTGGATCCATCATCCCTTGCGGTAGAGGGGTGATCTACTGACAACGATAAGTGCTTACTGTAAACAAACGATGTCATAATAACTATTAAATAAGAATCTATATATACATTTCTGTGATTTTGCCACAACACATAAAGAGGGGGAGGAGTAGTTTGATTACCTCATACTACTCCTCTCACTTTACGTCTGCTGCCTGTGTGAATGTATGTGTGCGTAAAAGAAAGGAAGAGGGTGGTGAAAAAACGTACGACAAAATAGTGGCTGTCGCTTCATTTGCTATGCTGTGTTATTTGTTAAAAGTAGTATTTTCAAGGTAGATAATTCTACTTTCCTTTTATTGTTCTAAGGGAAATAACTCTAGAAAATCTGCAGCTATATTTCCCTACTGCAAATCCTAATTCAGTTTGTTCTTCTTATATATGCATATACATATACATACATATTTACACACACACACACACTGTCGCACGTTCACACACACACACACGCACACACACATATATATAATAATAATAATAATGAAATTATTGTGTACAGTGCTCAGGTGCACTACAACTCATCAAAGGTGCATGTATAGTACATAGAATAATATACAAATGTCAGAGAAGTGAATAGTGTATCAGTCACAATATACATGTGTGCGTGTGTATGGAGGGGGGATATTAGGTGTAGTGTTGGCGAATCTCAGGAAATATGGAGGTTTTAAAGGATACAGTGTCTCGACAGCTAACAACTGATGCAGGTAGTTTGTTCCATGTTCAGCAACTCTGAGCACGAAAATACATATTATATATATACATATATATATATATGTATGTATGTATATATCTATGCATGTATATGTATGTATATATCTATGCCTGTATATGTATGTATATATCTATGCATGTATATGTATGTATATATCTATGCATGTACATGTATGTATGTATGTACGTATATATGTATGTATGTATATATGTATATATATGTATATATATGTATGTATGAATATATGTAAGTATAAATGTATGTATATACGTTTATATGTATGTATTTGAAAATTAAACATACATTATGCTTAGTGTTTTTGTTCACTTTTCATTGAATTCTGTGTTGTAGATCAGACATGGCTGATGGGGTGTCGACAAAAAGGAAATCCTCGAAAAGACTCGGATCTAACGTTGTTGATGTGGAAATGACTGGATATGATTTAGTCTATGGTGTGTTGGACAACCCACCTATAATGGTTTCATTAAGTTTGGCTATACAGGTAAGAAGTTAGGTTATGGCAGATAGAAACATATGGATTTGCATATTATCTTTAAAATTACAATAACTATACAAGTATAGAAATACACACCGACACACACACTCACTCACACACACAAACACACACACATATGCATTTATATACACACATATAGGTTTTCTGATGAAGTGTAATAAATAATTAATTCTTGCATATAATTGAACAATATATATTGTAGTCAGCATATGTAGACTATTATAATAGACACAGAAACACATCTTAAAGAAGATAAATTCATAATCTCTTCATGCTGACGTTATACTTTCTTGGTGCAATACTTGCTTATATATATATATATGGGATATATATGGGATATATATGTTTATGTATAAGTATATGTATGTGTATGTATATATATATATGAGTCTATGTGTGTGTGTGTATATATATGTATATATATATATATATATATATATATATATATATATATATGTGTGTATGTGTTGCGCGTGTGTGTGTCCGTATTTTTATCTTTTTATATGTGTATGTGTATGTTCGTGTAAATGTATGTGTGTGTATGACAGTATAGGTATGTGTGTATGTATGTATGTGTAGATATCTCTATGTGCGCGTACATGTATGTATGTGTATGTATATCTGTATGCGTATGTACATTATATTATATGTAATATATTTTATTGTTTTTATTTTTTTATTTTTCATAATTTATAGATACATTTATATTAGGCTGTCTGGTCTGACAACCTAACACTGACCCCTCCCCCCCCTCCCACCTAATTTCTGTATCTTGATCTTGAAATGTGTGTACCAGTGTGTTTATGTGAGTGACTTAATTTCTATTTGCTTATGATTTTATATCCACATATATAAATGTGAATGGGGGGTGTGTGTGTGTTTGTGTGTTCGTGGTTATGTGTATATTTATATATATACGCACATGTATGTGTGATTATACTGATATGTGTGAGTATGAAAAAAATATATTTATATGCTTGACTACATAAGTATCATTGCGTATATTATCAGCGCATTAAGCTTACAGAGATATTAACCTTGAAATTTTTTATTTGCATCCATCTTTTTAGTATGCACATACATATTATACACACATTATTGTAAAATGCGTGTAGGGTTTTACATGTATATACACACACCAAACTGCTTTTTAACCCTTTGTGTTTTCATTGGTCAATTTTGAACTGATATTTTGAATTGTTGTTATTATCAATAAATATACTTCATTATTTCTGAAGACGGCGTATATATGAGTTAGGTATGTATATTTAATCTTGATAATTTGTATAATTTTGTATAATTTTGTACATAGATCTGTTAAATATGCATACCAATTATAGCACATGTATACCCTAGAAACGATCGTTAAATAGTGAACTTTTTTTGTTTAATATAAGGAATTGTTTGTTCATTATTTATTTAATATTTTATCTTCACTCTGTATACCGTTTATCTTTCACCGAAATTGGATTTTCATTACATCTCTTCTTTCCATGATATCCGGAATACATTGAGTTCTTCATACGGATTGGACACTACCGTAAACTCTTGGTAGATTTATCTACATAATTTTGCTCCTATTTTCACGGAAATATTCGTATTTTTGTACTGTATGTGTGTATTAATTTTATATTTATGTATATACATATATATATGTATGATTTTGTAAACCCATATACATTTAGTTGAGCTCTTTCAATTGTCCATCATCCATATCACAATGGAAAAACAATATTTAGGAACCTCCTTAAAAAACATACCAATACCTTCTAAGGACGACTTCTTACTCCTTATGATTCAGAAAACTAATAATTTTATCAGAAGGGTTAGATGGAGAGCCTACCACTTTGATAGAAAATCTAAACAAGCAGATCGGAAATATATGTATGATTTCAACACTTACAAGAATCCACCACACAACTTTTTACTTGAAGACTTCGAGAAAGACCTTTTTAATTTAATTAAACAACTCAAATTTAAAAAGTATAAATCCGTCTTTCAAAAGGACCTTGATTCTACCCTATTGGACCTAAAAAAGTCTAAAAAAATCCATGTCCACTCGGACAAAACTGGTAACTTGTATCATATGGATATTGAACATTATAATGAGTTCATATATAAAGAACTCAGAAAAAGTTATAAAAAATCTAATAATGCGTCACTCACCAACATCAACAACAAAACACACAACATAGTAAAAAAACTAAATATTGAAGATAGAACTGAACCTTTGGCATTGAGAAGTCCACAATTCAACCTGAAAGATCACAAATCTAACTTTAACTCTAATCCTTCTATTAGACTTATATGTCCTTCCAAATCAGATATTGGAATAATTAGCAAAAAAATTTTAGATAGAGTCATCCCACAAATAAGAAAATACGTTATTTTACCACTCTGGGAAAACACCTCCCAGGTAATTAATTGGTTTAAAAATATTAGGTGTAAATCTTCTGCTTCTTTCCTACAGTTCGATATAGATAACTATTATTCTTCTATATCACCCATACTCCTGAACAAAGCATTAATATTTGCTAAAAATAGATCTAATTTAACTTCGGATGACATTAACATTATTACACATGCTAGACAAACACTTATTGAATTTCAGAATGAATACTGGACCAGAAACACTTATAGTAATCTTTTTGATATTACTATGGGTTCAAGCGATTCTGCCCAAATTACTGATCTTGTGGGCCTCTTTCTCCTTTTCAACATAAATGCCTCTTTTCCCCACCTCAAAGGTGGTTTATATCGTGATGACTGTCTTCTTCTTTCTAACAACCTTAGCCTTTCAGAAATTGAAAAAAACAAAAAGCATATTAGAACTTTCCTTAAGGACTATTATAATCTTAATATTACTTTTGAAAAAACAAGTAAAGTAGTAAATTTCCTAGATATAACTTTAGATTTAGCTACGGGTATATACCAACCTTACCATAAACCTAACCAAAACTTACATTACATACACTCACAATCTAATCACCCTAAATCTATCCTTAAAAACCTTGCATATAATATATCACTTAGAATTTCTAACCTTTCTTCTAACCAAGATGTATTTGATAAAAATGCGACCTTTTATAATGAAGCTCTAGATAGAAGTGGCCACAAAAATAGATTAGAGTATATAACTTCTACTAAAAATACTGAAAACATACAGCATAATATTACCAACAAACACCAAATGAAAGGTACACACCTAAATGCCACCCACAGTATACCCCAAAATACTAAATCTTCTAATATAAAGTATAGTAACCCTCAAAAAACTACTCATCATAAGACTATAATAAATATTAATAATAAAACTCCTAATAAAAAAGATAAAACACCTAAATCTACAAATATAACTAAAAATAGTTGTGGTGAGATCATTAACATTATTCCTCCTAGTAAAAATCATGATACAACATATAAAAATAATAAAAATAATAAACAACATAGAAACCGTAATAGACGAGTTACTTGGTATAATGCTCCTTTTAATTTACAAGTTAAGGATAATATTGCTAAAAAATTTTTTTATATCCTTGAGAAAAACTTCCCGCCAAACCACAAATACCATCAAATCTTAAATAGGTCTACAGTTAAATTCTCATATTCTACAACAAATAACATAAAACAAAATATAAGTGCATATAATGCATATAAATGTAAGAAAACTATAAGTATACCACCAGTACATCAAATTAACAATAATATCTCCTCAAATACAGAATTAACGAAAGGATGTAACTGTAGAAACAAAACAAACTGCCCATTAAAAGGGAATTGTCTTGTTAACAACATAGTCTATAAATGTAATGTTAAAACTAAAGATTCTATTTGCTCATATATAGGAGCTACCTCTAACAATTTTAAGACAAGGTATAATACCCACAAACATAGCTTTAAAAATGCCGCACTGGCTAATACAACATCTCTAGCAGAAAAAATCAATAGTTATAAAAATAAAAATATAAAATATGATTTGATCTGGAGTGTGCTCAAAAGAGCCACCCCTTATCAAAATAATAGAAAGGAATGTAGATTATGTTCCCAAGAACTATTTGAAATAATGAAGTCTAGGGATATCTTATTAAATAAAAGACAGGAATTAATTATATCGTGTAATCATAAACTAAAAAAAACATTTAAATATTATAAACCTAATTAATAACATTATTCTAGAATTTAATTTAATTTAAATGTTAGTTAACCTATAAATTTAATTTAATTAATATTTTATTACAGATGAGAAAATATTATGTAATCATTAATTTTGAAAAACCTTTAAATATTACTAATATATATTCAGTAATTTAATTTATAGATTAATTTTAACTTATTTTAACCTTTTATTATAATTTTTTAATTTAGTTTAACCTTTTATTATAAAATTTTTTTTTTTTTTTTTTTTTTTTTTTTTTTATTATAATTCTTTTACAGATAAAATATAACAAAATAATATCATGTATCCTATGACGGAGAAAGAATTTTTAGTATTATTGACCTAATTAATATACATTTTGGAAATATATTTATTATTTGGTTTTAGCTTTAATCAACCTAAAACTTTAATTTTAATTTTAATTTGCTTAAAATTAGTATCCTTGTACAGACGAATTGCAGAATTTCATGTAATCATAGAATGGGAGGTGTTTTTGGATATATACCTAGTTAATATATTCTGTGCAAATTTTTTGAAAAAGATATGTATATCTATATGTATATGTATATGTGTGTATTGTATGTGTATCTGTATGTATATTTATGTGACTATATATGTATGTATGTGTGTATATATATGTATATATATATATATATATATGTGTATGTATATGTATACGTATGTGTATGTGTATGTATATGTATGTGTATGCGTATTAATTTTGATTTTTATTTGCATATAATTATATTATGCTATTGATGAAATACAATATCTGCTTTATGTATTGTATACCTAATTAACATATACTAATTAACATATACTATTGAAATAAATATATAATTTTTAACTTAGTTAACATATAATTTATATGCTACTACCGATGTAATAATTTATTTTATTTTTATTTGGGTTTCTTTTCCCTATTATTAACTTTAATTTAGTTATAATGTAATTAATAATCTACTACTGTTTGACTTCATAATTCTGCTTCAAATATTATAAACCTAACTAATTTACACCTTGGAAATCAATATGTTGACTATCTTTGGTTTAGTTGACATATGATTAATGGTATACTTTTTTATTTTGTGATGCATAGATTTCGTATTTCCTAACATTGAAAATATGTAAGAACATACATTGAATTAAGATATGGAAAATATTATAGGTTTCTTGAAACATATATTTACTTTGATCCCCTTCTCCAAACCCCCCCCTTTCCCCCATACTATTATCATCTGTTTTTGTAAGTGTATATGTATGAATATATGGGTAGATGGGTGTCTATATAGTTTTTTTGGTATTTATTTCTAGATATAAAAATACATATATTAGCATGTAAATATGAATGTAAGATTGAGTGTGTATATATGATTGTACATACATATGTATGTATATGTATGTATATATATGTATTATATATGTACGTGTATGTGAATGTGTGGTATAT
>OZ024758.1:1283813-1303813 GCA_964016885.1 Eledone cirrhosa
TAATTTTGTCAGGCGTCGCCACTGTTGCTCAAACAAGCTTTGGTACTCGGTAAGTCCACTATAATTCATTTTAATTATATATATAGATAGATGTATATATAGATAGATTATATATATAGATAGATGATATATATATATATATACATAAATTTGTTTTGCGATGTTTTTGATATGAAATCATGTGTCGAAACAAATATTGTTATATGTATATATATATTTCATATATATATATATATATATATATATATATATATATATATATATATATATATATATATATATATATATATATATATATCCAGCCAGCGACTTGAAAACTCTGGTACAAACACTACACTTGTGACAATTATTGACACATAGTGCTGGGCCCATGGTACCATGTGATGACAAGTGCAGAGACATCTCAAGATATAAAGCAATGCCTGTGCCGTGAAGCTTTTATAGTGAGCAAAGGCACTGCACAAAGCCAGTCCCACTCTCTTAACCACGATGATATTTACCAAAAAGAAGTCAACATCATTGGATACTATCAGGGTTGCAGGTGTTATATCAGAGTTTTCCTTCTCCTAGAATTCTGCCTTGACACAGGCTAAGGGGTCATCTCTCACCATATATATATATATATATGAAATATATATATACATATATATGAATAAATGTATATATATTTCAAACACAATTGAATTCATATGTGTAAAATAAATATATTACTAAATAATTGCAGTCTCCCGGTGTTCCAAGGACCCTCCATTAGTTATCTTCCACCAATGATATCCATTAGCCGATTAGATTCCTGGAAGTGCCCACCAAAGTACTCAACAAGTAAGTTGTTTATTAATGATTCACAATGTATATTTTGTAATAGATTATAATAGGTAAACCATGTTTTAACCAATTCGTAAAGCCGGCTTTAAAACCCCATGTCAATAAGCGAGACTAGGTTTCAACCCCAAGCGACATAACTCAAGCTCATATATTTTTCAGTTAATACTGAAACACATGTGTGATTTTAATTCATTTTCTCTAGGCTTCTATCCATATATCTTACTCTGGTGTAGTGCAGCAGGGATATAGAAATACCCGTTCGTTGAGTAGAATATTCAACCTAAATTCAATTTCCCGCTATATACAAATAGAGATTTTGTCTTTGGTCGAGAGATATTCGGGATTAAAACAATACGGATACTGGACAAGATAACAACGGTAGAGATCAGGTCTTTTAAACTCCATTACAGCTGAGGTCTTTTAAACTCCAATACAGATCAGGTCTTTTAAACTCCAGTACAGATCAGGTCTTTTAAACTCCAGTACAGATCAGGTCTTTTAAACTCCAGTACAGATCAGGTCTTTTAAACTCCAGTACAGATCAGTTCTTTTAAACTCCAGTACAGATCAGGTCTTTTAAACTCCAATACAGATCAGGTCTTTTAAACTCCAGTACAGATCAGGTCTTTTAAACTCCAATACAGATCAGGTCTTTTAAACTCCAGTACAGATCAGGTCTTTTAAACTCCAATACAGATCAGGTCTTTTAAACTCCAGTACAGATCAGTTCTTTTAAACTCCAGTACAGATCAGTTCTTTTAAACTCCAGTACAGATCAGGTCTTTTAAACTCCAATACAGATCAGGTCTTTTAAACTCCAATACAGATCAGGTCTTTTAAACTCCAGTACAGATCAGGTCTTTTAAACTCCAATACAGATCAGGTCTTTTAAACTCCAGTACAGATCAGGTCTTTTAAACTCCAATACAGATCAGGTCTTTTAAACTTCAGTACAGATCAGGTCTTTTAAAGTCCAGTACTGATCGAGTCTTTTAAACTCATTAGACATGGAAACAAAACGAAATATCCTGATAGCAACAAGGGACAGGAAAATGATTATAATGAACAGACCAACGTAGGAAAGTGATAATAGAGATGTATATGAAGATAAATTTATTTCTGTTTCAGTACGCAACAGCAGTTTAAAGATTCCTTCAAATGAAACGGAATTGTCACCACATTTCACCACAGAATTCCAGCATAAAAAACTTATGATTGTAAGTTATATTATTATTAAAAGAGTTAAAGGCGGTAGTTTAGTAGAATCGGTAGAGCGTCGGCCACCATGCTTTTCAGCATAGAGTTATGGCCCTTTGCATTCTAAATTCAAATCCGCCGAGGTTAACTTTGCCTTTCGTCCTTACGGGTCGATAAAATAAAGTACCAGTAATGCACTGGGTAATTGCTGGCCTTGTGCCAAAAGTAAAAAACAATTATTATTAAAGAGTTAAAGGCAGTAGATTGACAATATCGGTAGAGCGTTGGACACGATGCGCCGAGGCCTTGAGTTACATCCCTTTGCGTTCTGATTTCACACCCCGCCGAGGTTAGATTCGCCATTCATCTTTACGATGTCGACAAAATAAAGTACCAGTAACGCACTGGGGTCGATTTAATCGACCTTCCCTTTCCCCCAAATTGTTGGCCTTCTGCCTAAATCAGAGATGATTATTAACAGAGTTGACAATATTTCAAAAGTAAATTATTGGAGCGTTGAACAGGCTGAAACTGAGAATATCACTGGAACTACAGTCGATTGCTCTAAAGGTATGCATGGCCCCTTAACACCTGAGCGAGTCATTGGAGTACCATACTAACATTAGATGTGTCTAGGGCATGCTGAAACATGGCAGAGTCCATCCCTCTCAAGGTGTGAATACAATATATTTCATCTAGAGAAGAATAGAAATTGAGAGAATGAAAAGTAGAAGGAGATAATGACTGACTGCATCTATATAGTTCTCTTCTTCTTCTTCTTCTTCTTCTTCTTCTTCTTCTTCTTCTTCTTCTTCTTCTTCTCCCCATCCGTCTGGGTAGTCATCCTCCCACTTTGTCCTACCATTTGTTGAAATGTCTAACAGAGAGAATTATTCTCCTTCTCACTTTCTCTTCCTTTATTTATCTTTATTTTTCACCATTTTTTTTTCTTTTCAGTTTTCTGGAAGTTTAGTGTGTGCCTCATTTTTTGAAGTGATTATCGCCTTTTTCGGAATACCCGGACTATTTGGAAAATTGATATCCCCGGTCACTGTGTCTGTGACTCTCATTACAATTGGATTAAGTCTTTTGGAAATAGCATTGAGATATTCCATTCTAGCCCCGGCCGTTTCTATACCGTAAATATCTGATATTAAATCTTACTCATACAAAAGCAATCATACACAAACCAGTACAGTTCGCCCACACATTCACAGAATGAAATCTAATTTTTATAATCTTGTACGCAATCTTCATATCAAATCCTATCTATTTCCTCCAACGACTGTATAATTGTTTCTACCTTTGGCACAAAGCCAGCAATCATCCCAGTGTATTACTGGTACTTTATTTTATCGACCCCGTAAGGAGGAAAGACAAAGTAAACCTCGGCAGGATTTAAACTCGGACCATAACGGACCGTAATTCTTTTCTGCAAAGTATGGCGTCAGGCCCTCTACCGATACTGCCAATCCACTGAAATTAAGAGGTGATATATCCAGTGGATTTTAAACTGACTAGCAAACTAAAATAAAATCGCTCAGAGCAAACTGTAACCGTCAATTGTATTAGCTGATTTATTCCTGTAGTCTAGGCTAGAACTCTACATTGTTTCAGAAAGATAGATGGCAGCGTCCGTTGAGTGGCGGAAAACATATCTATTTGTGTACTTCCAGAATTCAATAGCTAATATAATTATGATCAAATTCGTTTTATATCGATAATCAATCAAGATATGAAGTCAATTTAATAAAAAAAATATGCAACACCCAAATAATTTCTAATATTATGTTCTGAATTAGTGAAAGAATCCTTTTGATGTTCCTTCTTTTGATTAAGTCGAAAATAGACGTGAGGTTTTCCTTGATATTTCAGAACAGCATTTTTTGGGTCTGTGTGTATATTGTACTTAAACGACGTCACAATTAAATTTCCACCGTGGTCAAAAAATAAAAGAGAAATTGCCATCTTTCGAAATTATCCAGTAAGTATTTTGTTATTTCTTTTGTTGTTATTCTCAATTAACTTTTTTTAAAATGTTTTATTTTAATTGTATTAACTACTTACTTTGTAGTGTGAGTTGAACTAATAGTGACGATAATTAAATTTAGCATCTTCTAATAGCTTGAGGCCAAAATGACAACCTTGCCCTCTCTGTCTTTTTCTCTGTATACATGAACGCAAAAACACGCACGGACACACTCATATATATATATATATATATATATAAGGAAAAAAGATGAAATCGAAAATGCAACTGGAGTCTTTTTAAGAATATTTATTTGTTTCCTTTACCGGTTTCACAGTTCTTATGCTTTTCAAAATTGAGATGGGGGGTTTGTGGTTTGTCTCAATTATACTTTTGAAAAGCATAAAAACTGTGAAACCGGTAAAGTAAACAAATAAATATTCTTAAAAAGACTCCAGTTGTATTTCGATATCATCCTTTTTCTTTATACTTTCACTCGTGTAGGACATCTTGTTTTTTTTCATCTTATTTTCTTATATATATATATATATATATATATATATATATATATATATATATACTGTATATATATATATATATATATATATATATATATATATATATATATATATGTATATATATATATACGAGGTCAATCCCAAAAGTAAGGTCTCCTTCCGATATTGCAACTTTTCCATTAAAATCCTGTGGATGGTGCTTCGGGAAACCTCAGGAACTAAAATGCAGAGGGCATCCAGAGTGATCCGCCGATCTTTACACATGTTTTCCTCGGAAGGAGACCTTACTTTTGAGATTTCCCTCTATATAATAATTGCGCGAAATTCGCACGTGACGGTAGCGTTCAACGGTAGCTCCATTCTCAACGGCTGCCAAGCCAAGATTGAGCATCCCAGCGAAGCGCGCGCATGCAAGTTTGGGAGTGAAGGAAGCACCAATCACAACAGTGTTGCCAACAGCCGTACGAACAGTTTCTCTGCGTCCCCACTGCTTTGGAGACCTTAATGTTGGGATTACCCTCCTATATATATATATATATATATATATATATATATATATATATATATATATATATATATATATATATATATATGTATACATTCATAAAAGTTCGGATGCCATAGTCAGTTAATTCCTTTTTATTTAAAATTCAGATATTCATGTTTCTCTGAGGAATATCAGTTTAGACAGAATGAGAAATTTGAAATATATATTAATGATATCATATATTATTCAATTGCATAAATGACACTACAAATTGTTTATAAATTAATACAGAATGGAAATATAAACGTCGCTGATAAACACAAATATAAACACTTATAACAAATACAATCAACTATTGCTAGGAACCTCACAAATATAAAGCACCAAAATATATATTTATAACCGAAATTGTTCCTGTGATAGATACGAAGTAAATTAATACCTCATCTATACTTCGTTTCCTATTCGAGGTCAAATCATATTATAATTCTCAACAATATAAGCAGCATTGTAGTGTTTGAGAAAGTTATTACCATTTCTTTGTAGCTACTGCTGGCAGTTGGTTTTGGTTGGACAATCAGTTATATTCTTACAGTTTGTGATGTTTTTCCAAAAGACAAGGATTCCAGAAGCTTCAATGCTAGAACCGACACGAAGCTAGATTTAATATCAAGAACACCTTGGTTTACATTCCCATATCCAGGTATTGTATTCTATATATATATTGTTTATCGCAAGAGACTAATATCAGAGACAAGACTATAACGATTTCTGATTAAGGAACAAGGCCAACAATTTTTAGAGAGGGAAAAGTTGTTTAAATCGACCCCAGTTGGAAGCAAATTATAATTGTGGGTAGTATTACTTATTTCAATTTATAATGAGGAGATTATATAAGGATGGTAGATTGGCAACGTCGGACAACAAGCTTTGTGGCATATAGTTATGTCCCTTTACGTTCTGAGTTCAAATCCCGCCGAGGTAAGTTTTACATTTCATCCTCACGATGTCGATAAAATTTCTGACCTTGTGCCTATATAAGAACTCCTCATATTTATCCTTATTAGCCCTTGTGGCCAATAAAGAAACTATTATTATATTTATCTTTTTTCTATTGGATTTGTAGGTCAATACGGACCACCAAGATTCCAATTAGCTATTTTTCTGGGATTCTTCTTATCGACAATAAATTCAATTATTGAATCTATGGGTGACTACTATGCAGCCTCAAAGCTCTGTAAAGTACCACCTCCACCAAGACATGCTATTAATCGTGGTTTGCTTTCTGAAGGTTTAGCAGGTGTATTAGCTGGATTTATGGGTGCCTCTCACGCAACCACTTCTTACAGCACACACATTGCGCTTATTGGTATTACAAAGGTAATATGAAGTTTGATTATAATAAAAAACGATATTTCTTTCAAAATACCTAAGAACCTCTATTTGTTACTGTTTCTTTCTAAATATTAATCACTCAAATATTAATGATTTATTAATCAATTCAAAAATGTTCTATTTCTAACAAATTTAAAGGTGGCAAGTCGCATCGTGCTGAACTTAGCAGGAGTTTTGATTATTATTATGGCAATACTGGGAAAAGTTGCAGCCTCTTTTGCTACAATTCCAGATCCTGTTGTAGGTGCCATCAATTTCGTTTCACTTACAATGATGATATCAGTCGGTCTCATCAACCTGCAGAAAACAGCATTAAATGCACGCAACACAATGATTATTGGAACCGCATTAGGGCTGAGTTGGGTCTCCTCGTCGTGGATTTTGAATAATCCAGATGACATCACTACAGGTAAGTATTTATCTAGCAATATATATTTCATCAACAACTGCAATGTGATAGCAGAATTGGTAGAGTACCGGGCGAATTCCTTGCTGCTATTATGTTACATTTTTTACATTCAAATTTCGAATCCTGCCGAGGAACACACTGTATTTCCTTCTCTGAAGAAGTAATTCGATATCATTATTTTCTACAATAAAGTACCAGTAATACACTGGGATAATTGCTGGCCTTGTGCCAAAAGTAGAAACAATTATTTTCTACAATCAAGAGCGGTGGGGTGTCAGTATTGGTAGAGGGTCGGACGCCATGCTTTGTAGCATAGAGTTACGGCCCTTTCTGATCTAAGTTCAAATCCCGCCGAGGTTAACTTTGCCTTTCATCCTTACAGGGTTGATAAAATAAAGTACCAGTAATGCACTGGGATAATTGCTGGCCTTGTGCCAAAAGTAGAAACAGTTATTCATATCCTAACCATCTTGTTAAAATAAAGTAGAATCCAAAATCTTCCATAGAAACTTTTAGATCAAATAAGTACTTTAAAATCTCTTAATAGGTTATGAAATTTTAAAGGCAATCATGTGGACAACAGTACATAATTATATTTAATTGATCGAGGGCATAAAGAGGATAATCATAGTCGACTCAAGCGAATTTAGAAATCAGAACGTAAATGAACGTAACTAAATTTCTTAAAACAGTTTCTTCACCAGGAAGATTTCCAATGATTTTCAATAACAATATTAATGATAACCTCTTCGCTATTGACAAGAAACAAAAACCATGTATGTAAATCAAAACTAATTGACACAACAGGGAGGGGGAGGGGTGCTATTCAGACATATATTTCTGTGAAATAAAAGCATTATATTTTTTTATACTGGCGAATTTGTCTTTCACACATGAATTGTTTAGAACAAAAACTAAATTTAATTAATCTGGAAGGAGGGACAACACCCATGGCCTTAACAGGCCACTGTGATAGAAATTATTGTTGAATACCTCCCAATCGTCTTCCAAATGTTTCATTTCTGTTTAGGATCATATATTATATCATTTGCTTTACTTCTCTATGATTCCACACACACATAAATATATATATATATATATTTATATATATTTATATATATGTATGTATGTAATATATATATAAATATATATATATATATATATATATATATATATATATATATATATATATATATATATATATATATATATATATATATATATATATATATAACTCAATTCTGTTCGTAGGGTATTTTGAGCTGGACGAAATTCTGAAGATTGTTCTAGGAACTCAAACATTCGTTGGGACTTTAGTGGCGGTCTTCCTAGATAACACAATTCCAGGTATGTATATGGATTAATTACCATCTTTGATAAATTTACAAATATTTCATACCGAGCATAGTCAAATCACATCACTGACGCAATAGTTTGACGTAGAAAAAACGAATATTTGTTTTTCTCTTAAACTAGCTACGTTATAGGTCCTATCAGGTGGATATCAGTATATTTTAAACAATATTAATATTTTGTGTCAGTTTACAATATGTGTATACGACGCATATGTATGTATACATGGGGAACATTTTAATTAATTGTAAACTGAAATTGTAATGCTTTCTTATTTGCGCATATTTTTATGTTTTGCCATCTAAAACTCATGAAATAATAACCCTCATATTTGGCACCGTAAGGTTTCTCTTATCAAAAGACGCATTGTATAAATAAAATTAAATAGAATAAGAAAACATTAGAGTAATACAACGGGAGGAAACATAATAGTATCATTGATGATGTCACAGGTGTGTGATGAAAGAACTCTAAGAGACTATATTTATATCTATATTTTTAACTGTTGGTCAATCAATGATAAACATTGATTGCCAGCTGAATTAATTATAGAAATATAAAATATACTGAAGCAAAACCCAACCCTAACCAATCAGTGAGTGTGTTTTATTATATATTTCTGGCAATATTAAAACAACATGACACTCCCCAAATATAACAATATTATATAACAGTTACACAGTAAATTATATATATATATTTTGGTGAGATTATAAAATCATTTACTACTTAAATATCACAACAATAAAACATACACTTTTCTAAATATATTTATAGGAACCTTGACTGAACGTGGTATGCAACATTTACTACCAGATACGTCAGAGGAAGAAACGTACTACCACACAAGTGAAATTGTTTATGAATTCCCTAGTTTGCAAAACTTTATAAACAGACATCAAGGGATCTTTAGGAAGTTGTTCTTTATACCTCCTATGAAGATTAATCAAGAGGACGATGAAACTCAAGAACTCAACGATGAACGCCAAAAACTCAATGATGAAATTGAACAACATGATGTAAAAGTGCAAACTAAAGATGAAAATCATCTAAATTATGTCGTATAACCCCTCACAATATATATTATGAACATTCACAAACATACAACAATACATATGGAAAATAATAATTAATTGTAAACTGAAATTGTAATGCTTTCTTATGTTGTACTAAATACAATAAATATCTTGTTTGTGGTAACGGTAAATCTTGTAACTACTTGTGCCATTGGGACTCACTGAAATGTTGGTTTCATGTAACATATAGCAAGTCATACTAAGTAACGACAACTCCGTCATTGGTTTCCAATTATCCGATATTCCATTATCCAATCTATATTGATATCATCGGCTTTTATGTTTTTAATGCATATCATATTAAATATATTAGGTGTTCTTACATTAAATTGTTCATATTTCCCGTCCTTTATAAGGTTGGTATAATGAGAGAATTCATTATTTTTGCCGTTGTCGAAATAAATCTTTTCACTTTACACCATTTTTCTCCATTGTCAATCAAGTATACATCTATCTATACATAATCAATAAGTTCAAACATCTGATATTAGTACTCTTCTGCAAAAGAAGCAATTCTTCATCCGATGATAGCTACAGGTGGTTTCTTACATACATTGATAGAAAGTTTACGAACACGGTGTCAAAATCAATTAATTTCTGATTGACTGTAGAATATTGATCAGTTATCTAATAACCTAGCAAATTGTTTAACTACTAAATGTTTCATAATCCGTTAAACTTTGTTTACAATAAATAACACTATGTAAATCCCGTTTGGTAAATGTAAATAGAGGAATGTCTTCAAATATATATATGTACATTGAATGTCTTCACATATATATATACATAGATATATGTATATATATATATATATATATATATAAAGGCTATGGGCGCGCTATGGATAGATGTTCTGTTTATAATGCGCCGAAACATTCATGATGCGGTGTAAACAGCTGACGAGGGGAAACTGTCCATCACTTGTTTGTGTCGCCTTATCTTCTAACACTATATATATATATGTATATACATATATATATATATATATATATATATATATATATATATATATATATATATATATATATATATATATATATATATATATATATAACAGATTAAAGTTTAAGCAAAGAAACGCTATTACTATATATATATATATAGTAATAGCGTTTCTTTGCTTAAAATTTAAAATTTAATCTGTTATATATATATATATATATATATATATATATATATATATATATATATATATATATAACTCTGTGTATATATATATATATATATATATAGGAAAATGTTCAAGACCCCGACAGCAGACCTCAAGCCGTTTCGACGGCTATTTCTGGACTATATATATATATATATATATATACGTGAATATACATCTATATATATAGTAACGCATGCAAGATGTCACAGCCCTAACACCACTTCCTCATTGTAAGCCTATGAATCTTTCAGTCCAGCCTCGTGAGTTTGAATGGTTATTTGATTACATTAGTTTCATTTAAAGTTTCATTGGCCCCGTGAAATATTTGGTGTTCATGTATCAAGGATGAACTATACTGAAGTAGGCCTTTCAACCCGGGGGTCTTTGACTACAACAAGGAATTACCTATGTGTCTGTAACATAAAATATTTCAGACCTTTATTGAGCCGCCGTAACCGTTATGACCGAGAGAATACAAGCAGACTTCATCAATTCCAATGTTATCTAGAACTATTGACTTGTGACGAAAGGTTGATTGTTTAATGGAAACTTACCTCTGGTCGAGAGTTATGCTAATCCCAGATCAACAGAGATGGAATTTATTCATATATTTCATCTGATTTTACACGTAAATCAATATATATAAATTACACTGGATTATGTCGTTAAATATATCGTCACCAGACATATGTGTCATATAAATGAGAGCTTAAAGAAATAATTATGTACACAAATCGTGACAGTTGTCTTGAGATTATTTCTATATAGCCGACAAGGTGGCATAGACACACGTACACACACATATGTTCTTGTAGGTGTGTGTGTGTGTGAATTGTGTCAGCAAAACTGGAAGAAACTAAATAATGTTCTTGATGTTAATGTTGTGGTCAGCCATGTTGTTTTATAGTAAATGTTTGGAAGGTGAATTCAATTTTTAGACGAATATCTCTAGGATTTCGAATAAAACGTATCTTCAATGAATACCATCAGAGGAATTTGTAGTTATTTAACAAGGATGGTATTTGTGGTATTATTGTTGTTGGTGATAGCATTGAAATTAAATGTTATGAATAATCTCCCTTGCCACATGTGTGACAGCTCGCGTCGAAGATGTATGCATGTGTGTAAATATATATATATATATATATATATATATATATATATATATATATATATATATATATATATATATATATATATATATATATATATATATATATATATATATACATATGTATATATATACAGATATAACTATATATATATAACTATAACTATATATATATATATATATATATATATATTATATATATATATATAGTTATATATAGTTATATATATATATATAGTTATATCTGTATATATATACACATATATATATATATATATATACACACATGCATACATCTTCGACGCGAGCTGTGTATATATATATATATATATATATATATATATATGTGTGTGTTATATATGTGTGTGTATATATATATATACTGTACATATATATATATGCTGTATATATACAGATATAACTATATATATATATATATATATAACTCTGTGTATGTATATATATATATATATATGCTGTATATATGCAGATATGACTATATATATATATATATATAAATATATATATATACATATATATATATATATATATATATATATATATATATATATATATATATATATATATATATATATATATATATATATATATATATATATATATATATATATACACGCTCGTATTTTACCTTTGACATTTGGGTGCCTTATTTATTTGTACATTAACTTTTATCTTTACCCTTTACCTTGTTAAGACTAGAAAAAGTTAGAAGCAAAAACGTCTAGGTATCTGTAGGAAGGAAATTTCACATTGATAACTGGGTGCATTTCCGCAAGTGGAAATGATTTAGAACGGATATGAATGCATTAAGAAAGTAGTGAGAAGCAATTAAAAAGACGCCAATCGTTACTTGTACAAAATAATTCAATTAGCAGCCGTTTTTCCTGGTCTTCTCTATATTGTGACATTTTACACGTTTACATCGCTCAATCATTTTCTTTTATTTTTCAAAGTAAAGGTGAAAGAGTCGAGTCCTTTGGTTGCGTGTATTTGTCAGACATTCTTTTACAGAGGGCGGGGGATTGGCAGTATTGGTAGAGCGTCAGCTACCTGCTTTGCAGCATAGAGTTATGGCCATTTACGTTATGGCCCTGAGTTCAAATCCTGCCGAGGTTAACTTTGCCTTCCATCCTTACGGGGTCGATAAAATAAAGTACCAGTAATACACTGGGTAATTGCTGACCTCGTGCCAAAAGTAGAAACTTTATTAAAAGAGGGTGGCGGATTGGCAGTAAAGGGTTGGACGCCATGCTTTGGAGCATAAAGTTACGTCCCTTTACGGTCTGTGTTAACTTGCCTTTCATAAAATAAAGTACGAGTAATGCACTGGAATAATTGCTGGCCTTGTGCCAAAAATAGGAACAATTATTCACAGATGATTCTTTCCTTCCCTCTGTCACTGCCTACTCTCTCTCACCCACTATCCCACCCTATTCTCTCTCTCCCCCTGTCTCTCTCTCTCACCCCCTATCCCACCCTATTTTCTCTCTCCTCCTCTCTCTCTCTCACCCACTATCCCACCCTATTTTCTTTCTCCCCCTGTCTCTCTCTCTCACCCACTATCCCACCCTATTCTCTCTCTCACCCTCTCTCTCTCTCACCCACTATCCCACCCTATTATCCCTCTCACCACCCTCTCTCACCCACTATCCCACCCTGTTCTCTCCTCTCACCCCATCTCTCTCCCACACCCACTTCCCCTTTGTCTGGCTAACTCTTTCAATTATTGCTTCCCTGTCTCTTTATTCATATTGTCACATATCAATCCCTAATTCGATCTATCTACTTCTCAATCAATCAATTTACCTCTCTTTGCACACACACACACATACACACACACACAATTCATCTCTCTCTCTCTCTGGCTGTCGAATGATCTGTCTGCATCTTTGTATATTACTATAGCTATAAACTAATGGTGCTTTCATAGTCGTTTGTTTCAATGTCTACTGCAGAATAGAATTATAGATTTTATTGAACGCGGTATGAATTAGATAAATGTAAACATGTTGCTTCTTTGTCAATGACCAGCAACTGTGTGGCAAGAATATAAATGGCAGGATGAAAAACCTTGACCTGGTTATGACATTCTCTAACCCAGGACATCATTATCCTAAGTGCAACACCCTTTACCATCAAGTCAAACACAGAGAAAATATGAGGATTATTGGATCATCTGCTGTTTATCAAATCTCAATAAGGACCTTAGACAGACTAGATATCACGTTGCGCCAGTATACTCAGCTGAAAATGAATACCAGTAATAGCTGGGGGTTTAAACCTGCGATGGACTGGTGATTCATTCAAGTAGAGGCGCTACCTAGAGTGACTCTCTGATCTCCGAGTTATGCACTTTATCGAGTAACGTTACCCCCAAATAACCTTTGGAGGAATTTAAGCCGCTTGTATTCGAGATCGTATTCTTTCGGTTATTACCCAAGATTCATGGCCATTTTGATTACAAAGTGGACATTTTAACCAATCAGCCATGCCGTGTCCACTGAGAAATATATAAATGGGAGCTGTGGAATTCACATTTGGTTAGCATACAGCTAACCATACAGCCAACCAACTGGAACACGTAATAGAGTAAGACTACGAATAGATTCAATTCTACTACATGGGCTGATATTTTAGTAAACGATAGACTCAGTCAATTCTATTTATCTGGAAAATATTAAGGACAACTGCTATGAAACAAACCCCCATGCTGTCCAAATCTCATCACCCACAACCATTTACCAACCAGTGGATGTTTTCTGCCATAAATGAGAGTTCTCCAACGTCGATCGTTTTTACCTATCTTTAATAAGCTAAGAAATAACTAATGAACCATACAACAGAAAAGTAATGGGATAATTTTTTTCTTTCTTATTGATATTGTTGTTTTGTTGTTTTTGCTATTTAAATGTAAATTAAATAAATGAAATGACTAATTAAAAGCAAGTGTCCATATATCTTTAAGCTAATTGCTATCTTCTTAAAGTACATTAAAGTGTCTGATAATAACGGCCTGAGAGTTGTAGGAAACAACACGCTATTCATTGAAAAATAATTGTTCTACCACTTAACGGCACATCAAGGCTAGTTGTTTTGTTTTTTCTCTCCTTTCTTAGTGATAGTAATGATAGTAATTACAAAACGTTGTGATGATGATTCTTCCAGGAAACGTAGGAAGAGTGAAAGAAAATTAAAACCACAAAAGAAATAATCTATTTGTAGAAACTTGTTTTTAATTGATTTTACATTTGACATGCATTTTACAGATATTTTTTCCTTCATTTATTTTTTTCATTCTTCTATATTCAACAGTTTGCGGCTGTATATCTGTAATGCATCTCAGCAATTAGTAAGTTAACATCTTTTAAAGGGTTGCTGTTACTTGAAATTTTATAAAACTTAAAATAATATAATTTCGATTGCGGCCCCATTTTATGTCTCTGAGCATACATTATGGTGACTGTAATATATACGTGTCGATCATCATTCTTCTTAGGCCAAGACTAACACGTGACACTAAATAACACACTGCATAAAAAATACATTCTTAAATAAGCAAATATGAATGTGTATATGTATGTCTGTCTTTATGTGTGTATGAATGTATGTGTGTATGAATGTGTGTATGTGGTTATAGATGGATAGATAGATAGATGGATGGATATACATACATACATACATATACATTCGATTTTGTTTTCTTTTTGTCTTTACTCGGCCTTTTTTTCTGTATATCCTTTGTGATCCCGTCTCTATTTTGTATTCCTGAAGAAGGGCTCAAGCCAGACATGTCTAGCATTCAGAAGCGGGATTTAACGAAATTTGAGGATTCATGTATCTTTAAATACAATATTATAATCATGGAGGGTACTGGACAAGGACGTAAACACCACGAATACCATTAACATAACATTGAATACGAAAATAGATCTTACTCCATCTGATGAAAATATGCTAGGGGGTTATTACATAACCACACTCTCGCATGTTTGAAATACGAATAATGGAATTATGTACGAATAAATATGCATATATGTATACATATATATATACATGTATACATATATATACATGTATACATATATATATATATATGTATATATATATATATGTACATACGCACATACATATACATACATACATATATATACATGGCTGAGTGGTTTGAGAATTGGATTCGCAATCGTAAGGTTGTGAGTTCGATTCCTGGACCAGGCGATGCGTTATGTCCTTGAGCAAGACACTTTATTTCACGTTGCTCCTTCTACCTGGAGTTGCGACCGATAGATAGTATTAGCAATTGGAAAGACCAACGGAAACATTGTTCCCTCGGTCCGATTTGACGAAAGTCGATCGCCTTTAAAATATATATATATATATATATATATATATATATATGATAAATGATGTAATCCTTTCAATTGTATATATGTGACGATGATATTTTTTATCTCTATATGTTTTTCATTTTGTTTATATTATGATGCACATCCATAATCTTTCTGAAGGAAAAGTATATTATATGTATTCTCCCACTGATTCTCTCTCCCTCTCTCTCTCTATATATATATGTATATGTATATATATATATGTTATATATATATATATATATATATATATATATATATATATATATGCATTAGCAAGCAACGAAACATAATTCACATCATATGGGTTATTAATATGAAGAATCATTACAAATATATCAGCAAGAAGCAACCCAACCAGGTCTTACAGTGTCTATCTCGTTATCTAACATATAACAATAAATGAACTTATAAAGTTACAATTTATCTGCCTAGACACGTTCACAAAATATCTGAGACATTGAAACGAATATTAGTACATCGAAAATTCCGATGTGCTTGAAATTATGGTTTAACGAGGATTATATTTCTCCACTATATATATATATATATATATATATATATATATATATATAGTGGAGAAATATAATCCTCGTTAAACCATAATTTATATATATATATATATATATATATATATATATATGTATATATATATATATCTTACAGAAGATTATTTATGTCCAATTTGCAGAACATCGTCATGAAAAGATCACCAAAATACTCATATATCTAATTTATAAAAGGATATATATGTTATTATATATAAGTTATTATATATATATATATATATATAGGGAGAGAGAGAGAGAGAGAGAGAGAGAGAGAGAGAGAGAGAGAGAGAAAGAGAGAGAGAAAGAGAGAGAGAGAGAGAGAGAGAGAGAGAGAGAGAGAGAGAGAGAGAAAGACAGACAGAGGGAGAGAGTGAAAAAGAAAAAGCCAAGGAAACACTGAGAAAGAGACATACATATGTCAAATGCCCTCAGATAAAATATCAAGATATTTGTATTTAATAAAGTATAACTTGTATATATATATTGATAGACTTTTGTAAAAAGTGAACACCACATAGAGAGAGAGAGAGAGCGGGGAGAGAGGCGGGGAGAAAGAGTGAGAGAGAGAGAATTGAATCCAGTTTGTATTAGAGACTGCGATATTTTTATCGATCTCGATTTGTCTTTAGTTGTTGAATCGTTTGTTTACGGAAGAGAAAATGACACAAGTGCATAAATATACACACACGTATATACACACACATATATACACAAATGTGTGTCTCTTTGATCTTTTCTTGCTCTACCCATCTCCATTTTCGTCTCCTCTCTAATTCTGTTTTATATATTTATGGCTTTCAGATAAGTATAGTGGAGGTGTGTGGCCTAGTGGTAACAGTGTTGGACTTACGATTGTTGGTTCGATTCCTGGACTGGGTTGTGTGTTGTGTTCTTGAGCAAACTACACCATGTTACGTTGCTCCAGTATACTCCAGTATGCTCAGCTGAAAATGAGTACCAGCAATAGCTGGGGTTTTAACCTTGTGACGGTCTGGCGTCCTCTCCAGGTGGATTCTTATACTCTCGAGTTGTTTAACGCCACAAAAGGTGGGATAAGTACTGGCATCATAAGTGTCTAGGCTCGAAATTGACTTTAGACCTTTTAGAGAGGTATTACAACAGAAAAGCACAACCTGATGGAGAAAGATTGTACTGTCACATCATTGCAGACATGAAACAATAACATTATCAAATTAGATATTTCTACCACAATATTCCTCACATCACATAAACAACTGTGGCATAAAATTCATTGTCATCATTAAATATTTTCTTACCCATCCATAAATATTGTTGATTGTCAAGTCCAGAATATAAGCTAAAAACAAGGAAGCCTTCAACAGTAAATTGTAGTTACTATATTTACGTTAATTTGCGTCTTTTAGATTTATGTATTGTTATAGACCCAATGTTAAGATTTGGGCAATACTAAATATCATAAGAAAGGCAGAGAATTGGCAAAATTGTTACAACATCTAATACAACACTTTACGGTATTAGTTCTGCCTCATTGCTCTTAGAATTCAAACACAGCTGAAGTCAACTTTGACTTTTATACTTTCAAGCTCGATAAAAAAAATACCAGTCTAGTACTGGGGTCGATTATTCTTCTATAACCCTTTCTCACTTCTCTTCTCTCATTCTCTCTATCCTTCTCTGGAATAAATCTTCTGTATACGGACCTGGAGAGGAGATGGGCACCGCCAGGAATTAAAATGTCCTAGAAATGCCTAATGTCAATACAGGGCGCGTACAATTCCCTCAGTAATAGAGATGGGGAGGGCGAGAGAGATGGAGGCGATGACAGTGGGAGTTCGTCTCTTCCATGTTCGGACCATATCCTTGTGGTTGTGTTCATTATCGATAGAGTTCATTCTATTATCAAGACTGAATCAAAGGGCGGTGGATTGGCAGTATCGGTAGAGGGTCGGATGCCATGCTTTGCAGCAAAGAGTTACGGCCTTTTATGATCTGAGTTCAAATCCCGCCGAGGTTAACTTTATTTTATTGTCCCTATAAGGATGAAAAGCAAAGTACCAGTCACGCAATGGGGTCAATTTAATCAACTTTCCCCTCCCCCCAAATTGCTAGCCTTGTGCCTATATAAAAAACCATTATTAAGACTGAATCAAAAACGCTTTGATAAAGTCACATATCAGAGAAGACACCATTACGGGACGATGCCATAACAAATGTCATATAGAAACAGAAAAATCAACAACAACACATCAAAGTATGTATATAGAGAGAGTTTAATGAGTCAACCAATTTGTTTGTCAGTTAAAAAAAAGACAAAATAATAGGTAAATAAAATACATTAGGAATAACAGAAGATGCAGATTATCGATTATTTAAAAATATATCAATCGACCTCAAAAATGTTAGTCGCATTTTTAACCCTTTTGCAATTGATTCATAAAAGAAAAAATGCATATTTGGAGAAAGGCAGCGATTGAAATGCTTATATATATATATATATATATATATATATATATATATATATATATATATATTCATATATATATTCATATATATATTCATATATATATTCATATATATATTCATATATATATATATAGATATAGATATATAGATATATATATATATATCCGTAATATCCGTAATACGAAGATATAGAAATATAGTTATATATATATAATGTTTTAATAGAAAAACAATAAACCGGTATTTTAATGCACACTTATATCATATTGTTGTTATAACTTTTGATTAGATCATAAACATTTGAAGGGAAATTGTGTGTGAATGCATATATGATGATTATAGGTTTATGAAGAGAGCGGGGAGTGTTAGCATATTTCCTTGCTTGTATGTATATGTATATTATATGTATGTAAATGAATATATTTAGAATATATGCGCAGATACAAAAGAAGCACATACATATATGTATATACATAGATATTTATATACATAAATATATATATATATATATATTTTATATATATATATATATATATATATATATATATATATAAACTTTTACTTGTTTAAGTAATTAGATTGCGGCCATGTTAGGGCCACGCCTTGGCTTATTCGATCATATCATCCAAATATTTATTATTTCAAGAGAGGTACTTCATTTATCGACCTCTTTTTGTCGAACCGCTAAATCACGATACAATACTACAGGCACGAACATAAACACAGACATGGATACACACACATATACATGAGTGTGTATGTGTATGTGCGTGTGTCTGTGTGTGTACTGGACGGGCGTCAGCTATTACCACCTACTAAATCCATTCCTAAACGTTGGTCAAACCGAGGCGATAGCAAAATACAGTTGCCCAAGGTGCCACACAACGGGACTGAACCCAGAGACAACAGATAGATGATGAGAACGAAGTGGTGAGAGAGATGGCTATTTATATATGTATATGTGTGTAAATATATATATAAATATATATACGTATATATACATACATATATATATATGTGTGTGCGTATCTCTCTCTATCTATATATATGTATATATGTATATATATATATGAATATATATATATATATATATATATATGAATATATATATATATATGAATAT
>OZ024758.1:1308813-1328813 GCA_964016885.1 Eledone cirrhosa
AACGTCTCCTTCTAACGTATTAATTGCCTGCCAAGGACCTTGACTTCCTTCATTGCACAGTTGTTCAATTTCCGAAGGCTGTGCTATTGCTGTAGCTCCGGCAAGACTAGTTGTACCATTGACAATAGGGGCTAAGGCAGATGCTAGAGTCGGGTTTCGATTTCGAACCCAATTATCTTCTGTTTGCATTTCGAAAGTTCCTACTTTGTCATATTTGATTTCCTGCATCTTTTTCTTATCTTTGTTTGATTTACTATTTTTTCTTTTTCTATTCCTCAGTGCCATCAGCTCTTCTTTGGTCAATAACTGGGTTTGCATGCAGAGCATTCGACCGAAAAAATCGACCATAACCTGTAAAAGAAAATATGGAAAACAATGCGTTACCATAAATACAATAAACTGAAAAAAACATAACACAGAAACGTCTGTATATGTGATCAGAAATATAGATGTGGTTCGCAAGATATGATACTAATGTTTGACATGTCTAATATCCATACATTATAGTAATCAATATTGACTGCTTCAAATTTTAAACCCATTTTTTAATATTAAATGTACGAGATGGGCACTGATGATTGACGGTATTGATAAAGCATCGGACACCATGCTTGGCAACATAGTGTTACGGCCTATTACGAGATCAAATCCCACCGAGCTTAGCTTTTCTCGTCATGTTTACGGGGATGATCAAATCCCACCGGATAAATTAAGCACTAATAATGCATTGGAGTCGATTTAATCAACATTCCCCTCCCCACAAAACATTATTAGTCTTGTGCCTCAATAAAAAATCAATACTAGCAGTAAGAGAAGTCTACGAAAGAGGATTATTGTCAACTAAATCCACTACAATAATTAACTGGCATGTTATTTTAATAGTTTATCTATCTCTGACAGTTGAAATACAAAGCTACCCTCGGTGACATTTTAACTGAGACGGTTTCCAAATACCAGAAAGTAATTTCTCGGACGTTATAAAGACTTCGCTAATCCAGTTTACCTATAATATTTCACAAGGTAAAAGACCAGACATAGGAACTAGTACATACCTGTACAGAATAGAAGTAAATGTATAAATACAAGTTCTAATGTTTACAAAGGATATAAACAAATAAAACTTTTAGACGAAAATAGAAGTAAATTATCAAACCTTTTTTACGATAGGTGGCACTCGCGATCGGGATCCATGGAAATATAGATTGACCACAATAACGGACAAGAATGTGGAAAGTGTGATAAGGATCATGTTTAGACAGTAGTAGGCGCCTGAAAAATAATAAGAAAGACAAAATATATATATAATCGAACTAGCAGTTGAAACGACTTGAAACGGCAAGAGCTCAGCCGTTGGGTCCCGACTCTTTATAATATATATATATATATATTGGGTCATCAAGTAGGAAATTTATAGAAATTTGTTTTGTTTCTACACATTTGTAGAAATGTGTAGAAACAAAACAAATTTCTACAAATTTCATACTTGACAACCCAGTATATATATATATGTGTGTGTGTGTGTATATATATATATGTACATATACACACACACATATATATATATATATGAAGTATTTCCGTAAGGAGAGTGCTCTATGTATGCCATAAAACTATTTAATTATATAATAAACAACATGAGACAATTATTCCATGGGGCAATTGTTAGCTCAAGGACAACAATTATCCTCAGTGCATTACTGGTACTTTTTATCGACCCCGTAACGATGAAAGACAAAGTTAACCTCGGCGGTATTTGAACTCACACCGCAAAGGGCCGTAACTCTATGCTGCAAAGCATGGCTTCCGACCCTCTACTGATACTGTCAATCCACGGTGCCCCTACGACTCTATCGGGGCCCATACATACACTCACTAACATATACTTTCTCTTTGAGTTGGATATCTTCAATTCTATCCCAGGATGAAGCTACTTGTATAAAAAAAAAAAAAAAGGATCGATCGACTTTCGTCAAATCGGACCGAGGATACAAAGTTTCCATTGGTCTTTCCAGTTGCTAATACTATCTATCGGTCGCAACTCCAGGTTGAAGGAGCAGCGTGAAATGAAGTGTTTTGCGCCCGGTCCAGGAATGGATTGTGAATCCAATTCTCTAACCACTCAGCCACACGCCTTCACCATTTGTAAATAACATTTAAAATAAGAGGTCATAAGAAATACCTTTTCTATGATGGATACAAAAAGAAAATTATATATGGTGCTATGAGGATCAGAAAGATAAGCTTCTTAGGAGGTGTTCAGAACATTCTAGCCATTATAGATACATACTTAGTGATAATTCCAATAACACTCATATACATATATATGGATGTACACACATATACAGAAACATACACACAGGAACTCACACATACACACACACATACACACATTTATATATATATATATGTGTGTGTGTGTGTATACATATATATATATACAGATAGATACATATATGTATATATACATACATATATATATATATATGTGTGTGTGTGTGTGCATAAATATACATATATATATATATATGTGTGTGTGTGTGTGTGTGTGCATAAATATACATACATATATATATATATGTGTGTGTGTGTGTGTGTGTGTGTGTGTGTGTGTGTGTGTGTGTGTGTGTACATGTAAATGTATACATTTACGTAGACTCATGAATTGAAGACCGTATCCGATTAACATGAATTCCTCAATGATATATGAAATTAATGACAATGGCATTTCACATTAGTGATAGTCCAAAAGATCTGGAAGATCTGGAAAATACGTTTTCTATATAGATTTACAGTAGTTATAATACTGCCTGTATATATATAACCTTATGTATACATATATAACCTTACTGTAGCCTAGCTGTAACCCTTGCTGTCATTTGATTTATCTGAGCAGACTTATTGTTCAATCATAATTGATTCATGTCGATTTGCTCATTGTTAGTGATAGGAATATTTACTCTAATCATGTCTACGAACTTAACATTGGTGCGATTCTGATCCAAATGAACGTCATAAAGAATTCAATGATGAGGAAAGTGATAGTAATAACACAAATAATTGTTTCTACTTTTGGCACAAGGCCAGCAATTACGCCAGTACATTACTGGTACTTTATTTTATCGACCCCCGTAAGCATGAAAGGTAAAGTTAACCTCGGCAGGATTTGAACTCGGTTAACTTTGACTTTCATCCTTATGGGACCGATAAAATAAAGTACCAGTAATGTACTGAGGTAATTGCTGGCCTTGTGTCAAATACACAAACAATTATTTAGTCATTTAAGGCGGTGGTTTGGCAGAATCATTAGAAGGTCGAACAAACCTCTTCCGGTATTTCTTGTAACTTTCTACGTTTTGTCAACAACTTTAGTGTTTCATCTTTTCAAGAACGCTGAGATAAAGTACCAGTTAACTAATGGTTCGATGTAATCGACATTCCCCCATCCCCTCCCGTCAGCCAACATTGTAAACTTTCAGTAATTTTGCTTCTTTGATTTTCCCCTTCTTTGCCTACTTACAGTTATTTCGAGTGTATTTGAAATATAGACATTTGAGCCATAGCAGTAGACAAACCGTCGCCCTCTCTGAAGGCCTCCCGGACACCCTACCGACTTAGATACCGTCTTTTTCAACATTTCTTCAAATTATTCAAGAAATAATTTGGTAGTCGCAAGGCAGTAGCGGAACTAACAACGAATACGGAAGAAAGTGTCAATAATATGGAACAGACAACCTTAAATATGTTGTACCATTTAACAGGTTTATAAATAAAAGGTGAGTGACGTTGCACCGGTTGGTATGATCCAGACTAATATAACCTTTAAAGTCGGTACAATTCCTGTCCAAAATTAAATCAGTTCCTTCACTAATGGTATTCCGAACATAGAAACAAAGACAATGATAACGATTGGATGGAGAACCTGTGAAGAAGGTTTGTATTATATTAAAATATACTTACCAATTAGAGGAATAGCTGAGGCTGCAGGGGGAGTAGACTCTGCCAGTAATAATAGCAAGACGAAAAAGGCAACAAATATATTCATTCCTGTAAGAAAGAGATAAACAGATCAAGTTAAATAGATATCTGTATTTTATCGTGTATATATATATATATATATATATATATATATATATATATATATATATATATATATATATATATATATATATAGGGAATGAGAGTTAGGACCTCGACGGCTGAGCTCCGGTCGTTTCGACAGCTAGATCGGAACAAATATATTGGTACAAATATATCAGTGCGGTAAACATTAAAAACGTATTAACACAATATAAAAAAAAATAAGCCCCACATGAAAACAAAAGACAAGAAGTGTAGTTTTAGCTAAGAGCAAACACAACCCTATTTGTCATAAGATTAGCTGAAACCTAATAAATATGGCCAAAGAAACCAAATCCGATAATTGAAAAATATATTGTACTACAGAAACTTGTGCTGTTTGTTGAGTCTTTTAAACATGAACTTCTAATTAGAAAATGGAAGTGTTTAAAATTTTAAATGGAATCGATTTATTTACCGAGCAAAGCAATTATTTCATACCCTCGCAAAGAAATTCTATCTGAAATTCTAACAAAACCTCTATCAAACAAATATATTTTGACGTAGCTATTATGGGATTGCAATTAAACATATTTTATATGTTGACAATTTAAGATATTTTTCACTATGTCGACGTTTCAACAAACAAACATGGCTGCCGAGTCTCTCATCACATTATACTCTTCTGTATTAACGGGTGGACATATTACCTGATGTGATACTGGATGTACATTTCATGAAAAGAATAATAATTCATTATTAACTCAATATATGTCTCAATATCAGTACGGTAGATTGGCAGTATCGGTAGAGGGTCGGACGCCAAGCTTTGCAGCACAGAGTTACGGCCTTTATGGTCTGCGTTCAAATCCCGCCGAGGTTAACTTTGCTTTTCATCCTTATGATGTCGATAAAATTATCCCAGTAATGCACTGGGATAATTGCTGGCCTTGTGCCAAAAGTAGAAACAATATTGGTAGCCACTCTACACATAGGTATCCCATACACCGGGAATACACTTTGATCTGCTTCTATTTACGAATATAAATAAGGAATTTATCAGTCTATGAAAAATCATTATCTCCGAAAAAACTAGGCCAAGAAACTAAAACACCCTTAGGATGAAATATCATAATATTAAATTGAGTATGCCTGATAAGAATAGAAATACCAAAAGTAAGAATTATTTTTCCCAATATAAAACAGAGAAATTATCGTTGTTGCACGTGTTAACCTCTTTGTGGAATTTTATGCAGGTAAAGAAGCCACAAATAAAATAATAAGATATGACTGAGCTTCTATAATTCTGGGTTTGCTGATATGTCATATAAATGTAGTATTATGAAATAAATTGAGTATTATTGATACAATCTTGTATCAATAACAACATCTTATACATGATAATTATTGATTGAAAAACAGGTTCCAATTTATGAGAGTGACTGAAATGTTCATAAGTTAACCAAGATACTCTCATGGAATAACCAAATGAGGTTTATCTTTCAACATAATCCCTGGAAAGAAACAAGTCAGTTATCTATAAGACGATTTGAACTTAATACATGCAAGATTTCAGATCTCTAGCATCATTCATTCATAGTCAGACTATGAAATTTGTGGCGCATCCTCAAACTAAAGTAGATTTAATAAATTATTAATGTAGTTATCAATAAGAAGAGTTGAAATTAATGCATGCAAAATTCCATAGCTCTAGCATCACTCATTCATAGACAGCCTATGAACTGTTAATGATCAACGAAACATGGCTCAAGGCCTCACTACATAAAACGAAATTTCTGGGAAATGAAGCAAGAACACATTTATACATCTACTATATGAACAATTCACAATAAACTGTATTAGAAAAGTTTTGCCTATCAGCATATATGACCTTAACATATTGATTAGATAAGCTACTAAGTATAGACAGGCGTACGAATGACTAATAGTATGTTACTATGACTGGTTTCCTGAGCATAAACTAGCTGAAGATCAATACAAATAAAACATGTGAACATGTAAAAAGTCCATTGATAATTTAGAAGCATGTATCGAACGAATAGAAGCGTGGTAAAGAATAGTGTTGTACGCAAGAGACAAACACCTTCCATTGGGTCCTTGGTCGTGATCTGGTTTCAATATCCATTTCGTTTAATCCCTTGGCGAGCAGAGGAAATATCTTAGTTTACAATTTTGGCTCCGGTGTTAGTTAAGATGTTTAAACGTGATTTACATACAAACATTTGCTATCTATGAATGAAATATGCATGCAAGTAAATGTTACCACAACACAGGATGAGATTCTCTGAGAGTAGATATATAAAGTGTTTGAATATACATGTCAACTATGTGTCTGTATAGCAGAATCTGTATATATATATACACGTATATATATATACACACATATATATATATATATATATATATATATATATATATATATATATATATATATATATATATATATATATATATATATATATATATATGATATATATGTATATATATATGATATATATGTATATATATATGGGGGGGGGAGGTGAGTGCTGGTTTTTCACAAACAAACCTTGCCCAGGTTTGTACCTCGGTGGGAAACATTCTAGGTGCAAAACCATGGTCCTTAGTGACCGAAAGGGGCCTCTTGCGCTTAAAATAGAATAAAATATATTTATAATGGAATGTTTTTCAACACGCTGAGTCGTATGTGTATATGTGTGTGCGTGTGTGTATGTGTATATGAATACATTTATATGTATGAGTATATAAATATAAATTCGCAAACACAGACACACTTACAAAAATACACTCAGACATACATTAACACAAATACACATATATTCACACATACATTCATACAAACACACACGTACACACACACTCACACAGAGCGTAGCAAATGAAATGACATTATGTGACAGACGAAATTCACTCAAATTTATATATAGATTACTTACCTAATTGCATTTTGGCGGGAGACTCCGGCGGTAACCAGAACAAAACCATTGTGAGAGAGGATAAAAGTACACAGGGCAATATCAAAATATAATTGTAAAATGCAACTTTTCTTTTAATTTTCAATGTAAACGTCAAATCAGGGTATGGTTCCGAGCAACACGGATAATATTTTGTGTGCTTAATTGCAGAGGAATCAAGAATATCCCACTCGTTACTAGGTACATAGTCTGTAAGCTCAAATCCTTGTACATTTTGCCAAAATTTAACATCAAGTTTATTTCCATCGTAAGTCCAAGAGCCGAACTTTAAGTAACAAGTTTGGGCATCGAAGGGGAAATAGGTGATGTCTATTGAACAGGAACTTTTAAATATTGCTTGTGGCATCCAAAACACTGTACCATTGTATTTAACAACTACCAAGGCATCACGCTTCTCTTCTAACCGGGTATCAGCACTAGAAGGTAGAAATTACGTATATTAGAAATACAGTTTGAATCAACGCAATTTGCAGGGTTTGCATTTACCCATACGCATATGTACATACAAGCATGCATACATACAGATATACATAGAGACACGCACACACACACACACACAGACACACAGAGACATATATGTGTGTGTGTGTGTATTTACATGTATGTAAAAGGTAAACAGAAATAACAACACAATCGGTACAGTATAAGAAAGGAATATATTAGGTTAACTCTTGAAATAGCAGGAAGAGGGTCTTAACGTTTCAGTCGCTAGTCCTTTATCAGAAGAAAGAATGAGAAATTATAAAGATTGAAGGGACGTGCGGGGTAGAATTGGAAAATATGTTTTTAGAGAAAAATATAATTATGTGTGTGTGTGTGTGAGTTGCGACGTCACTGGTGCCAAGCTACACCGGCCATTGCCTTTCCCTTGGAAAACATCGGTGGCGTGGAGAGAGGAGACTGGTATGAATGGGCGACTAGTGGTCTTCCACAAAACAAACCTTACCCAACCTTGTGCCTCGGAGAGAGACCTTTTAGGTGCAAAACCCTGATCATTCGTGACCGAGTGGTGTCCTCATTTTATTGACTCCGTAAGGATAAAAGCAAAGCTAACCTCGGCGGGATTTGAACTCAGAGCGTAAAGAGCCGTAACTCTATACCACAAAGCATGTTGTCCTACCAATTCTGACAAGCTACCGCCTTTTATATAAAATAATATATGAATATTTCCAGACATATTTCTCGGGGTTATTTCTATTTCACATTATTCACATTTCTTCCTAACCGAGAGACAAATATGGAAAGATGTATATTTTACTCACTAATTATAAAGTTTTATATCAGGCATCCAAATAGCATCAGGTGGTATTCTGACATTTTTTATCATTCCGTAATCTTCTGGATCCCATTTCAAGTAAATATCTCTCCATTGCTAAAACAATATAAAGAACAATCCTCATTAACAGAATAGGTAAACAAGCAATCTCATACAACAATGACAAAAAATAATATATATTGCTCAAATTTAAACTAATGTTGTATTGTTTTATTTGTGTGTTAGTGAATATATATTTTACGGCAACAAATATAGAAGCTTAATCTTAGCTAGCTAAATCAGGGACTTCTTTTAATACCCGACCCTCTACCGGTACTGCTAATCCACCGCCCTAATACTATATTATATAATATGATTTGGCTTCCTTCTTTGTATGGCTAAATAAACTGAGGTTCCATATCATAACAGGATCTACACATTTTATCAAAAAATTTTAAGAAGTTTGATTCGCTGATAAAATAAAAGGAATGTTCGAGACAACAGACCGGGAAAAGTAAACATTTTAAGAGCGACGGAAGCAGTTACAAAAAGTAACGGCAGTACAATAAGTAAAACAAAAGCTAAAAAAACACACACACACAAAAGACAAACAAAAAAAACACCACATCACGATTTGTCAACTCGGAGTGAATAATCACAGCAACTAAAAAAATCGACCTAATTTAGTGATTTAGAATATTTGTTGTCGCCTTTTAGTGATAGTGATTGTAGTTAAGATGGTTTGACAAATAAAAGGATATATTTTCAAAGAAACAAAATGACAAAAAGCATATTAAATAAAGTATTATTGATTAGACAATTAACAGATTTCATCTCCATGCTAATTAATAGACTACAAAAACTAAAAAAAAATTAAACAAAAAAAAAAATGAATACAAAAATATATCAAAGATTTAAATAAATGTAAGCGTGGTGCTTGTGTGTAGAAAGATTTTAAATGAATTAAGGAAAAATGGTAGAGAAAGCAAAAAAAGGAGAAAGAGAGCAGAAACTAAGATGGAATAACTTTAATAAAAAGTGAAACAATAAAAGCTGTGCAGTTCAGTAGTACAATAGGGAGGGGTTAAGAAGGGGACAAGTTACTCATATTCCCCAACATACAGCACAGAGTAAATACAATTCCGATAAATTATAATCAAATAAAGAATAGTAGAATGTAGGTTAATAACATGAGAACATTTAAAGTATAAACAGAGTAGGATTAGGATTCAATGATGGTATTCCGTCTGTTGCGACGACGAGTGTTCCAGTTGATACAATCAACGGATCAGCCTGCTCGTGAAATTAAAGTAAGAGTGGTAGAGAGATGCGTAGGACGTAGGTATATAGATTAAAAGATAGATAAATGGATATATATATATATATATATATATATATATATATATATATATATATATATATATATATATATATATATATCATATAGAAATGGCTTCTACAGGACTAGAACTGTTTTCATTTGGGAGAAATCATCAGAAAAGCCCTGATGATTTTTCCTGAATGAAACAGTTCTAGTCCTGTAGAAGCCATTCCTATACCAAATATTTATACTCTGCTTTGTATTGAGTACCTTATTTACTGTGGTTACCCCAGATTGAACCCGGGATGAACACACACACACAGGTATTTAAATATATATATATATAAGGAGAGAGAGAGAGAGAGAGAGAGAGAGAGAGAGAGCGAGAGAGAGAGAGAGAGAAAGGAAATGAAAAAGAGATATAGAAGTAGAATGGTGTCCAGTGCGTGACTGGTACTTATTTTATCGAATTTGAATTGATGAACAAATGCCTGCTTAACTCATGTTAAATATTGTTCATATTGAAACCTCTTATTTGTAAATTGATTATCTAACTTTAATGAGCATATTTTATCTAATTACATTCACTCCATTTTTGTTAAGCTTCAGACATTTTATTTCAATAAGGATTAACTGCTTCAATAAAAAGAACAGCCTAGATTCTCGTGTCATTGTAATATATTTCTAATTCATAATCTATTTAATCAAATCACTTGTAGATAAGACGAATACCCTTTTTTCTTTCAGTGTAATTATTCAAATGTAATCCTTGATCTATATTTAAATAGTCTGCTAATCCATATAAGATACAAACTAGATCTAGATTTTTCTCAAATGAAATAACAAAACTAAAACAAACAACACTAAAATGTTTTCTCTTTCATAACTTATATAAAACTCTCTACATCTCTATTATCATCAGAGGAGAAATACATTCACCAGTCCCCGAAACTTTAAGGCTCTTTTCCTATTATTTCAAGCGTTGAACTAATATATTTATTCATTGTACTATGTCATTTGCTTTGTTATTTCTGTTTCCTTACTACACACACACACACACACACACACACACACACACACACACACACACACACACACACACACACACACACACACATATATATTAGACTTGGCCGGTTGTTATATCATTACCCTTTACAGTTTACAAAAGGAAGCATTTTTATTTCTTCCTATATGAAATAATAACAGTTTTAGAATAGAGGATTGTGCTATTTTATACAATTTGTCATAGATAGAGAGGTTTTTAATAACTTAAGTATATGAATAATCGGAGGAATTAGAAAGGATTAAAACAGATATATTCATGAGAAAAATAAACAAAAGTAAACAAATTTATAAGATGATCAAACAACATTGAAGCCGATCTAATTTATATTTGAAATAGATCATTTTTATGGCACCTAATTTAGAAGGTCAAGCTTTGTTCTATTTATAGATGTAATTGTTGAGAAAACTGAGATGGCCTAGTCAATGACATAATTAACTAATTAAGTATTGGCCTAATGACTCCACAAAAACAGTTTATTTTACCCCTTAACAAAACTTCTTGTATATTCAGAGGCAAGATAATGTCTGATTATATATTGATTAAAAACCATCGATCTGATATGAAAACCATCAAGTGATGGATAATACACCAATCCACACCCAGATTATCGACAAGGTTCAAACAGACTTGTATTTCCATCGAATCAATTTACTTATAACCGAACACCCCTTCTTTACTTCCATCCATAGTCTACGTGTAGTTTCTAATTTCAAGACAGTTGTGTTCACATACAACCTTTTCGAAGGCATTTCCTTTAAAACCCTGAATACAGCAGATTTCTTCCAGAGAATGATAGATGAGAGAATGTACGTGAGAAAGATATGTTGGAAGAATCGACCCCGCTACTAGACTAGTACTCCTTTTATCGACTTCGAATGGATGACAAAGTTGACCTCAGCGGGATTTGAACTCCGAGAGCAAAGAACCGAAACGAATCCCGCAAAGTTCTCTATCCAGCGACTCTGCTAACCCACCGCCTCTATGTTATATATACATGCACGTATACATAAATGTGCGTATATAACTGATTGTATATACGTGTATACATGTGGGTTTAAAACAAATACACTTGAGAGTTGATAAATCTCTACTTCAAGTATATTTATCGATATAGCGATGTAATATTTTATACGTGAAACTTGTACAATAGTTATGTTTATTTTGTTGTGAAGTTCCTATAATCGCTTAATCCAGAATAAATGTTTGTGTCTGGCACCAGGTTATTAGTTTTTGCGTTTGTTCTTTTGTGTTTTTCGCCTTAGAGTTCCGGATATCACGATATATACAATCGGCAGACATAAAAGAGAAAGAATAGACACATTATTAAGAAAAAAGATAAAAGAGATCGATGGATATATAATGGACTTGTGGAATCGCTCATATATATATATATATATATATATATATATATATAAACACAAACATATATGTATATATATGAATATATACATATGTAGGTTCGTGCGAGGATTTGAATGTGCGCGTGTTTTTTGTGAGTTTGTGTATATGCATCTCTGTATGTGTGTGTTTGTATGTGGGGTGGGGGGCATTTCAGCTTTTGGAGACGGGGGCTGCCGATAGGGAACTGAACCCGATATAAGGCGCCCTAGAGCAGCCATATTTATTGTATTCACATGTACAGTTCTTTAAAGGGATGTGCTCTAGTCCTTCATCCAATGGCAACATCTGTGGGTTCCATTTTATGATGCTGTTATATCGGCCATGATGGATATGCTAGTATTCTGATACTAAGGAACAGTAGTCGAGTAATGTCTAATAAAACAAATCACACTATTAAAGGGAACAGACTAAAGAAAGGGAACATGAGAAAAAATAGCCAATTGCTTGCCTTGGTATCGTGAATCCAACAAAGTAATGTCTAATGTGGAGCTAGGTTTAAATAAAGGAAATGAGAACATGTGCTAAACAATATTTAATAAATTCCTCTGTAAGTCATCTGTAAATTCTTTAATGAAACGGTTACTGGAATCACAGCACTTGGGAAATGTACCTACTGCACTATTGATGCTAATTGATGCCCACAAAGACCTCGTTAACAACCCTTGACGTTGTAACTGATAGAAGAATAATTGTCGTTGATCTCATATAATTTTCAAAAGCAACATTCCAGTATGTCTATAATTCTGTTTATTTTGGCTCTAAATCTTCAGTTCTTTCTTTTACACAGACCTACTGGTTACATTCTAGGATCCTATAGCAAGAGAATCTAATGTTACACGTTACTTTTTAATTGACAATCTAAAGATCTACACTAGAAATATTTACCATGCTGAGAAACAGCAGGACGTAGTAATATGTTGAAATATAATAAACGAAAGCGAGAAAACTGCTTCTCAAACAAAATATTTATATCGATAATTTCTGTCTTCTCTATTGCAGCTTATTAGTCCTCAGAATTCCTGTGGCTCGTCGAATATGTATCGCCTAATGGTAGAGAGAACATCGATAGTGCGATCGAAGGCTTATAACGTACCTTAACAATGACCTTGAGAGGTAAAAAACTCGACAACCAAAACAAGGTTATACAAACTTGTTTCATTTAAATGGGAAAATGAAACTAACATTGAGCGAAGCAGTAGGATTACTTGAACTCATGATAGTTACATAATGTTATACTTCAAAGTTCCACATTTGTTATCGAAATCTAGAGGACAGTTGCGAAATATCTATTTAACCTAAGAGGTGGTAGAGCAACTTAAACCCCCAAGTTGTGACCGTGAATATCGATTATATTTCATAGCTGTAAAATATATCACAAATGTCATCTGTAACTTATTCGATATGTCAACGAGATAATGTTGGTTTCGATATGTTATCGTCGTTAACACAATATACAATGCACTTCAAACGAAACGATGCTCTGCAACAAAATACAGTAAATATACCCGATATTGAGTACACTCATGTATTTCAAATCAAGGAAAAGCCACGGAGCACTCAAGTCAAAACTTCCACAAAATTTAACAGAAAACCTGTGTTATGTATTTATATATATATCCGATACCTAGTAGATTTGATCTGTTCTTTCTACTCATTATAAATTCACCTGTATAGTTATAATTACCTGGGTTATAATCACTTGGGTAAGTTATCAATTGTCTACATCAGGCATGTCAAACTGAGGGTTCCCCGAGGGCCACATGGGTCACATATGTTGTCTGAGGGCCACACATGACAACTAATTGTGCATATTACAACTATTTTTTAAATTTTATATTACTAAGATAAAACATGCTCGCGCTGTAAAACTTTGTGTGGGCCACATGTGTGCGTGTAAAGGGCAGCATGTTTGACATGCCTGATCTAAATAATAATCTCGAAAAGCTTGAGTTTACTGGCAACGAAAGTAAATAGCTACAATGCATCTTACACATTCTATTGGTAAACGAAAAAATGATAATATGCAAAACGTTTCTAAATTCTGAGGAATAAATCAAAGTACGAAAAAAATACAAAGTTAATATTTCCATATGTAAATATATGTTTATATACAGTCATACATGCAACATCTGCCATTGGGTAGCATAATCATACCACTGTGTTATTTTCACCTGAAGAGGATTATTAGAGGCAAAATGGCAACTTACGTAAGTGATCCAAACATTTATTGATAATATCTGATTTCGTTCGTCTAAATCCAGGATTTGTATTAAGCTTACTCCGTATTCTACTGTGATTGTTTCATTTGGATCATTCACTGGTCTTCCTGTTTTACCTGAGGTTTGGTATTGCTCGATCAAGGTTTTGATAAGCCGTTTCTCTTGCGACAACACCACCGCGCCTGCCGATAGAAAGACATGACATATATGAAGAAAATGCAATATAGAAATACTCCACTATTGTTTTTATATAGACGATTTAATACATATGACTCACTTATAGCCGGGGTAATGAGGGTACCTATACACAGTATCTGTAGCTGCAAGAAATACCAGTTAAATTGCTCATCAAATCATTCCCAAACATCATAGCACGTCTTAAATTTGAAAGAAAGTCTTTGAAACGGTCACATAAAATATATTATGTTCGAAAAAACAGAAATATTTGGAATAGAACATCTTTAAAAATAGTATATCTATTTCAGATTTTAGTACTTGGTGTATTGTAAATGTTAACACAAAGTTCCTCTCGTTTCGTTTTGCTTTGTTTTTTTGTTTTTTTGTCTTTTTGTTATTTTTTTTTTTTTTAATTTAAATATTTAAATCAATGTAAGAATAAATTGGAATGGCAGCTTTGACGTCTTTTACAAATACTTTAGGAACATGAACGAACTAAACCGCATGAAGCGAGAATAAGTTGCGGTAGATGCCGCCTACCAGTTGCTGGGCTTCTACTCTCCAGATATATTTGGTATATACATACATATATATATATATATATATATATGTATGTGTGTGTGTGTGTTGTGTGTGTGTGTGTGTGTGTGTGTGTGTGTGTGTGTGTGTGTGTGTGTGTGTGTGCGTGTGTGTGCGTGTGTGTGTATAGGAGGGCAATTGTGGAAATTCAACTTAAACGTGTCAAAGTTGAAGTTAAAATTAGACGGATGTAAATAGAATAATCGATAACTATATAGATAAGTGGGTTGATGTATCGATCGATTTATGTGTGATAATATAGTGTGTATGTATTAGTGAACAGGCTAATATATAGATAGATCCATGACTGGATGGTTGCCTGTCTAAAGATAGAGGGATGAGTATATCCCATGCATGGATATTTTCTGAACAGAAATCTGAATTTATATGAAGAGTCTGTATATAAATATAGTGGTCCTTGGTGAGTGAAGGCGTGTGGCCAGGTGGTAAAGGTGTTGGACTTACGATCATAATGTCGTGGGTTTGATTCCTGGACTGGGTTCTGTGTTGCGCTCTTGAGCATCGCTACAGTATACTCAGCTAAACGTGAGTACCAGCAATAGTTGGGGTTTAATCCTGCGATGGACTGGCGTCCTGTCAAGAAGAAGTCTTGTACTCACTTCAAGCCACGGAAACCTAGATAAGCACCGGCCTGGTGAGCCTCCGGGATCGAGAGAGACTTTAGACTTTAGATATATATGTATATATATATATATATGTGAGTACCAGCAATAGTTGGGGGTTTCATCCTGCGATGGACTGGCGTCCTGCCTGATGGGGTTCTTATACACTCAGTCGCTTAACGTCTCGAAAACCAGGCTAAGCAACAACCTAATGAGCTTCCAGTCTTGAGACAGGCTCTAGACTGTAGACGTTAGGTCCTTGGAGAGTCAAAAGGTTATATGACTGTATTCATTCGATGAATCGATTAGGTAAATCAATGTGGTGGCACATAATATATTGAATATGTATAACATGAGCAAAATCAAATAGAAAACGGTGTAGGTCAATCAGGGAAGGGTTCCCCAAAAGGACGTGAGAAGGCCCTTAATTGGATTGGATGGGATCTATAGATGTACTTGCATTCATATAATGCTTATATATCCCTTTAATACACTTTCATCTGCAGTTACTATTTATCTGCATGGCTCCATGTATGGGTGTGTGTATATATTTAAATGTGTAAGTCTGTATGTGTGTAAGTCTGTATGTGTGGATGTATGTATGTATGTAACTATGTATGTATATATGTATGTTTGTCTGTAGGTGTATATGTATATATGTATATATGTATATATGTCTGTCTGTCTGTATGTGCATATATGTATGTGTATATATGTATGTATATATGTATGTATGTCTGTATGTGTATATATGCATATATGTATACATACATATATATATATATGTATATATATGTATTTCTGTATGTGTATATATGTCTGTATGTGTATATATGCATATATGTATACACACATACATACATATATATATATATACATACACACATATATATATATATATATATATATATATATATATATATATATATATATATATATATATATATATATATATGTATTTATGTATGTTTACATGTAAATGTAATGTTTATTTAACATTTGATATTTGGTATATTTACCGTCTAATGACATTATATAAACGACAGTAAAGAGACAATTAAACTAAAAAGTGAAACAAACACTAGTTTATCTAAAAGTGTCAAGACCCTTTCTAGTAACATTTCAATGACTGTTGTATAAATGTTAATAGAACAGATTGAGTCATAAGTAACTGCGCTGTCCTACTTATATATTCTAAATGATAATATTTACTAACATTCTGCTCTAACATTACGGACAGTGGGAATATTTCTTTGATAAAATAATAAATAAGCAACTCCATGAATGACGACGACAGTCGTTCGACTTTCGTCAAATCGGACCGAGGAAACAATGTTTCCGTTGGTCTTTCTAATTGCTAATACTCTCTATCAGTCGCAACACCAGGTAGAAGGAGCAATGTGAATTAAAGGGTCTTGCTCAAGGACATAACGCACCGCCCGGCCCGGGAATCGAACTCACAACCTCACGCGTCTTCACAATATGAATGAATGATTATAAAATAATTAGAAAAAAAATCTACAAATATTCATAAACGGAAAAGAAAGGGAAAGGCAAGGGCTCTGGGGTCACAGAAGAATTTGAGGGGGGAGGGGGTGATGGACTCTGGACTTCGGGCGCGGCGGTATTGGGGCTGCGCTCTGCAGACAAGACTGTAAAAGCATTTCCACGAACAATGGCCAGCTACACCCGCTGCAACAGCCAGCCCACCTCATGGGGGGCTCCTTCCTAAGCCCAGCTACTGACATTCCTATCTTGCGGAGGGGCTCAGCAGACGGGATCCAAGTACGCTTGAGGTCTTGACGGTGACCAGTGCGATGAGGAAGCGGCTGGACAATCCCCGGTATTTGTTTGTCTTCCTTTCCTTTGTATTATGGGCCGCAGTACATGGGTTTGTGGCCGAAGCAACTAAGCCGGAGGCGGAGAACGTGTCACAATTATATACACATCAAACAAAAGTAGTTAAAACAATTTAACGATGGCTCATCACTCACAAATAAGAGGAGGTTCAATAAGTTATCTGTGGAAGTTGAAATAAATATGCAAACATTTCCCGGTTATGTACGATTCAGCCTATGAATAGTTCATAGACTGATTATGAAAGAGTGATGTTAGTGCTGTGAAATCTTGCATGCATTAAGTTCAACTCTTCTTATTGATAATTACATTAATAATTTATTAAATATACTTCATTGGTAGGAGGGTGGGCTGTAAAGTTCATAGGCTGAATATGAAGGAGTAATGCTAGAGATATGAAATCTAGCATGCATTAATTTCAACTCTTTATATTAATAACTGTAAAGATTGTGCCCCACAGGGTGACACCACCGGTTCTGGGGAAAGAACAACTCTCTTCTGTCACCTGTATCATAAACTTTGGTACGTCCAATGCTTGCGTGAAGGAATTTAGGGAATCGTTCACTGATTCAATTTTAATAAGGGTCTTGCACAATAATTTCTTGTCCTATATCTAGAGGCCATTTTAACATATGAAACATGGGGTTTCTCAATGTATCTGTGAATTAAATCCTTGCATATCTTCATCTTTCTTACATCGATATTTCATCTATTTTCAGTTAATGTTAATTCAGTTTTATTTCTGTCATAAGTATTTTGAAACAGTATTCACAGCTTGAGTGTTATTCTCTGACAGATTGTTTTAGTTATACAGAACTATAAGAGAGTGGCATAGTTTGTTAGCATGTACCACATGGGGAGTCTCTTGTGTAGTTGGGTTTATTTATTTGGTTATGTTTATATGTGATAGGATGTGTAGACAATTATGTAGAAATATCGGGTGTCATTTTAAGTGCATTCTGAAGCTTAACTCTTCCATGATATGCATTGTGGCTTTCATGAAAACAGTAACAATAAATGATTGCATATGTATACACACACACACACACACACACATATATATATATATATACGTATGTGTGAGTGTTTATATATATATATATGTATAAGTGTGTCTGTGTGTGGATGCATATATATATATATAAATATATATATATATAAATATATATATATATATATATATATATATATATATATATATATATATATATATATATATATATATATATATATATATATATATATATATATATATATATATATATGCATGTATGTATGTAAAAGGTAAACAGAAATAACAACACAATCGTTACAGTATATGCATATATATATATATATATATATATATATATATATATATATACACGTGCATTCTTGTCTGGTGACCCAATGAGAAGGAGGTGAAACTCCCGAGTGTAACAAGACATACTATTTAGTCTCAATAAATAACAAACGAAGAGAGCAAAATATTGAAGCTGAGAATATTAACTGTTTCACTTGAATCTCAGTATCAACAGTTTCAAGACGAAAAGATGTCTCAGGCATGAGATGCACTGAATGAAGTGCATCGATTGATGGGGTTCATGTCACAGTTGTTGACTGGGCGCCCTCAGAGGAGCTCGCCTCTCAGCATTTATCTTTACGGGAGGGGGGGGGGGTCCCTCCTGGCGTTATGCGTCTGGTTATTCTTCTGCTCTGCGTATCTGATGTCGCTGACGGACTGATAATAGAATTGCTTATGGCTATAGGAAAAATAGGCGGCGAATTGGAAGATTCGTTAGAACGTCGGATAGAATGGCAGAGTGGTTAGAACGTCGGATAGAATAGCAGAGTGGTTAGAACGTCGGATAGAATGGCAGAGTGGTTAGAACGTCGGATAGAATGGCAGAGTGGTTAGAACGTCGGATAGAATAGCAGAGTGGTTAGAACGTCGGATAGAATGGCAGAGTGGTTAGAACGTCAGATAGAATGGCAGAGTGGTTAGAACGTCGGATAGAATGGCAGAGTGGTTAGAACGTCGGATAGAATAGCAGAGTGGTTAGAACGTCGGATAGAATGGCAGAGTGGTTAGAACGTCAGATAGAATGGCAGAGTGGTTAGAACGTCGGATAGAATGGCAGAGTGGTTAGAACGTCAGATAGAATGGCAGAGTGGTTAGAACGTCGGATAGAATGGCAGAGTGGTTAGAACGTCGGATAGAATAGCAGAGTGGTTAGAACGTCGGATAGAATGGCAGAGTGGTTAGAACGTCGGATAGAATAGCAGAGTGGTTAGAACGTCGGATAGAATGGCAGAGTGGTTAGAACGTCGGATAGAATAGCAGAGTGGTTAGAACGTCGGATAGAATGGCAGAGTGGTTAGAACGTCGGATAGAATAGCAGAGTGGTTAGAACGTCGGATAGAATAGCAGAGTGGTTAGAACGTCGGATAGAATGGCAGAGTGGTTA
>OZ024758.1:1333813-1336313 GCA_964016885.1 Eledone cirrhosa
ATGTCCTCACAGTGAGGCCTAAAAAATGATCCCTGATCTGCGATCTCGTTCAGGCGAATGATAATAACCGGAAACCAAATTATACGCCAGAAGAATCTAAGTTGAGATAATTAGTAGCAAAATTCCTTACAAAATATTATAAACTTCATTTCCCCGGTTTAATTACTTAACACTGAAAATATTTTCTGTCTAACAAAAGAAAATATAGTGAATACTCATGTGAATATGGCGAAAGTAAAATATACCATGAGTAATGTATTGTAGCAAAACGTAGGTAGTGAGGCCAAATGAAACGCTTTCACACACATTCCTAAAATCAACTGAAGTTCGACAAAGTAGGTACTACAATTAGAAATGAACGAAATTGCGAAGGAATCTTTAAACTAAACAAGAAAAAAAAATCTGTCGGTATTTCTTCGAAATATATAATACATACCTCGTCTAAATCTATTTCAAGTGTTAGAAACTGCCTGAAAACTGGCTGAAATATAAATACAATGATAGCTTTAGCTTGTGTATTTGTTTAATAATTACAACATAGAGATACAAGCATCTCTATGTTGTAAATACAATTTCTCTTGCTCCAAGGTTTCTATCCTACACGTGGTCACCTTAAATGTATATTTTATTATGTAATCTCTAAGTACGAAATTTGATAGAAGGGAACTTCTCTTTTGAATTCTGTCAAATAGAGAGTATCGCTAATTGTTTTCTGATTCAGGTACAAGGCCGACAATTTTGGGGGAGGGGAAAGTCGATTAAATCCGCCCCAGTGTCTTATTGGAACTTTATACTATCGACCCTGAAAGGGTGAAAGACAAAGCTAACCTCGGCAGGATTTGAAATCAAACATAAAGAACTGTAACTCTATGCTACGAAGCATTGTGTTCGACGCTCTACCGATACGTCCAATTCCCTCCCCCCACCATCACGATGTCTGTTTTTCTACTCGCATTGATATCACCTGAAAACTACGTTAAGTATAGATATAATTTAATACAAGATGGCAGTTCTGTTGGAGGAACGATTGAATACTCATCGTAGAAACCAAGTGAGGAGAAATACACTAAATGACCCTGAAACATTTACGATCGATATTATTAAAATATAACACAGAGCGATGGATTGACAACATCGGTAGGCATTAGACAACATGCTTTGTGGAATAAAGTGATATCCCTTTACATTATGAGTACAAACACAGCCTAGTTTAGATTTACCTTTCATTCTTACAAGGTCTGTTTGATAAAGTACCAGTCATGCACTGGGGTCGATTTAATCGACTTTCCCCACCCCCAAAATTGCTGGCCTTGTACCTAAATCTGAAACAGTTATCAAAATAAATGCAATAAATAAAGAAAATATTATTACATGTGTCTTAAATTTCAGTGACTTTGCTTATACGGGATTCTCACTTACTCTCACATATTGTCTAGCAAAAGTAATATACAGACAGGAGGAACAATTGGTAATTATTAGCCTGGGGTTACACGTTTGTGACTAATCGAGGTGATCTCTATAAGTAAAGAGTACACATATTTTATTACTACGAATGTTTAACACATTTTGTCGAGCGTTCTGCTATTCCCGCAAACGTGCCAAAAAAATTGTTAAAATGGTGTTTTACTCCCAGATATTTAAGATATGTCAAAACATTATCAAAGCCTGAATTTGTTATGCTGGTGTATAATAATTTCAATAATTAGTTTCGCTAATTATGACATTTAGGAATGTGTTGTTTACTGTATTTTAAATAGCTTTGCATTTACTGTTGTTGATATTTTTAGTCTAAAGTGGGATTAAACCAAGTAACGTTTATATTCCTATTGTTGCTGTCTTTATAATATTTGTGTATTTTCTGCTGTCTTTATTAACACTGCATCATTGAATGGCGTGAACATTTTATTGAAAACCAGTTAGTAAGACGAGAGTTTACGAGAGCTTAACGAGACGATATATCTAAGTTCCACAAATCTTTACAATGATAGAAAATATTAGATTTATTAAGGTCTGGGTTCTTTAGAATATTATTGGGGTTGGGTTGGAAGATCTCGTATATACGATATATATATATATATATATATATATATATATATATATATATATATATATATATATATATATGTATGTATGTATGTATGTGTGCGTGTGTGGTTGTCTACGTAGTTTCCCGTGTGCGTGAGAGTGTTTATGTGTAAGGTGATGTATAATTGTATGTTACGATTGACAGTATCAACGTCACTATTACTTCGTTATTATGTAGTATGTGATGTTTATAAGAACACTGCCTGTGTTCACCTCCATATAATTGACGTATGTCATGCAACAAAACCATATGTTACCGTTGCTAATACACATATTTGTAATATGATCTTTAGGGCTGTTTCAATGAGGTTTTAAGATTCTGTTTTAACTCCCAACAATCATCTATCACATCTACAGATTCCTGCAAACATTCATGTATTCATATCAACTCAACACGTATTATAAAGGCAGTGGA
>OZ024758.1:1343813-1351313 GCA_964016885.1 Eledone cirrhosa
TTTTCGCGGATATAGGGGTCATCTCCCTTGTCTAATGCCATGTGCGTTTTTCACTGGTAGTTAACTCCTCTGCCGCCAGGAAAAAACTCGTTGATAACGTAAACCTCCGTTCCACTTGCTCTAGTAGGCTTTTATATTTATATGTGAGCTGATAGAGTACAGTCTAAGGATTTACAGAAACCCATGAAGCTAGATTTAACACCTGTCTAGTGGGTCCGGGTATGATTTTACATTCATTTAAATTATTGACGTATTGTTTTATTGATATTTTTTATCTGTTTGGCCCGAATCTTCCTTTATCGATTTTAAATCGTATGGTTGATTGTAGACTTGTTCTATATGTGACGGTATTTTAACGATAGTTATAGCTCTGATTCATCTGAATTATTGAGCCCTCTGCCGCTCATATCGAATTTCGTTTATCGTGAACTCGTGCGCCGATTTTTCGATACTCGATCTTTCTAATATATTTAGCTCTGGACTTAGCTATCCACCAGTTAATTTTATTGCTCATTTTTTGTCGATTCTATTGAGTGATGAATAGCTTTTGTTTTATTTTAACATGTCTATTGAGCACTCTATTTCGATATGTGTATTTCCACATTCACTCGAATTGTTTTCGCGGATATAGGGGTCATCTCCCTTGTCTAATGCCATGTGCGTTTTTCACTGGTAGTTAACTCCTCTGCCGCCAGGAAAAAACTCGTTGATAACGTAAACCTCCGTTCCACTTGCTCTAGTAGGCTTTTATATTTATATGTGAGCTGATAGAGTACAGTCTAAGGATTTACAGAAACCCATGAAGCTAGATTTAACACCTGTCTAGTGGGTCCGGGTATGATTTTACATTCATTTAAATTATTGACGTATTGTTTTATTGATATTTTTTATCTGTTTGGCCCGAATCTTCCTTTATCGATTTTAAATCGTATGGTTGATTGTAGACTTGTTCTATATGTGACGGTATTTTAACGATAGTTATAGCTCTGATTCATCTGAATTATTGAGCCCTCTGCCGCTCATATCGAATTTCGTTTATCGTGAACTCGTGCGCCGATTTTTCGATACACGATCTTTCTAATATATTTAGCTCTGGACTTAGCTATCCACCAGTTAATTTTATTGCTCATTTTTTGTCGATTCTATTGAGTGATGAATAGCTTTTGTTTTATTTTAACATGTCTATTGAGCACTCTATTTCGATATGTGTATTTCCACATTCACTCGAATTGTTTTCGCGGATATAGGGGTCATCTCCCTTGTCTAATGCCATGTGCGTTTTTCACTGGTAGTTAACTCCTCTGCCGCCAGGAAAAAACTCGTTGATAACGTAAACCTCCGTTCCACTTGCTCTAGTAGGCTTTTATATTTATATGTGAGCTGATAGAGTACAGTCTAAGGATTTACAGAAACCCATGAAGCTAGATTTAACACCTGTCTAGTGGGTCCGGGTATGATTTTACATTCATTTAAATTATTGACGTATTGTTTTATTGATATTTTTTATCTGTTTGGCCCGAATCTTCCTTTATCGATTTTAAATCGTATGGTTGATTGTAGACTTGTTCTATATGTGACGGTATTTTAACGATAGTTATAGCTCTGATTCATCTGAATTATTGAGCCCTCTGCCGCTCATATCGAATTTCGTTTATCGTGAACTCGTGCGCCGATTTTTCGATACTCGATCTTTCTAATATATTTAGCTCTGGACTTAGCTATCCACCAGTTAATTTTATTGCTCATTTTTTGTCGATTCTATTGAGTGATGAATAGCTTTTGTTTTATTTTAACATGTCTATTGAGCACTCTATTTCGATATGTGTATTTCCACATTCACTCGAATTGTTTTCGCGGATATAGGGGTCATCTCCCTTGTCTAATGCCATGTGCGTTTTTCACTGGTAGTTAACTCCTCTGCCGCCAGGAAAAAACTCGTTGATAACGTAAACCTCCGTTCCACTTGCTCTAGTAGGCTTTTATATTTATATGTGAGCTGATAGAGTACAGTCTAAGGATTTACAGAAACCCATGAAGCTAGATTTAACACCTGTCTAGTGGGTCCGGGTATGATTTTACATTCATTTAAATTATTGACGTATTGTTTTATTGATATTTTTTATCTGTTTGGCCCGAATCTTCCTTTATCGATTTTAAATCGTATGGTTGATTGTAGACTTGTTCTATATGTGACGGTATTTTAACGATAGTTATAGCTCTGATTCATCTGAATTATTGAGCCCTCTGCCGCTCATATCGAATTTCGTTTATCGTGAACTCGTGCGCCGATTTTTCGATACTCGATCTTTCTAATATATATATATATATATATATATATATATATATATATTAAAATAACAGATTAAAGTTTAAGCAAAAAATCGCTGATTTCACCCTTAACGGGATCTTCTGAAACTCATCGAGCCCTCTTCGGATTTTAGACTTCACATTTATTATTATTATTATTTATATATATATATATATATAGAGAGAGAGAGAGAGAGAGAAGAGAGAGAGAGAGAGAGAGAGAGAGAGAGAGAGAGAGAGAGAGGGAGGGAGAGAGAGACGGAGAAATGGATAGATAGCTATAGGATTATACATATATATATATATATGCATATATATATTTATTATATATTTATATATATATATATATACATACATTATTAAATAGTATTGATTTCCAGGTATAGTCCATCTGTGGGTCTGTTAAACAGATTCTGCCTACCTAATATCACAAAGGTTGAGTTGACCTGACTCGACCGAGGATAGCAGAAAGTCGGATCGAAACCGGACCTCACGATTACAAAGTAAATTTATTAACCATTCCACTACAAACACATGCACATACACACATACACATACACACACACACACACACATATATATATATATATATATATATACATATATATATCTAAAGTCTAAAGTCCGTCTCGAGCCCGGAAGCTCACCAGGCCGGTGCTTAGCCTGGTTTCCGTGTCCTGAAGCGAGTACAAGTCTCCCCCTGGACAGGACGCAAGTCCATCACCATCACTTATTGCTGGTGCTTATTCTCCTTCAGTATAGTATACTGGAGCAACATGAAATGAAGAGTTTTGCTCAAGAACACAACACACAACCCAGCCCAGGAATCGAGTCCACGAAATTATGATCCTAAGTTTAACACCTTTACCACTGGTCCACTAATATATACATATATATATATATATATATACACATATATATATATATATATATATATATGTGTGTGTGTGTGTGTGTGTGTGTGTGTGTGTGTGTGTGTGTGTGTGTGTGTGTGTGTGTGTGTGTGTGTACCAGTATGTGTGTGATACAAATACCACTAACTCGGTAATGCGTTAAATTGCACAGGAAATGTAAACTTAACATGTCAAAAGCCCATCTGCAGTCACATGCATACATAGGAACACTTATACAAAGTATCATGCACACACATACATCCATATACACACATACATTCATACACACATTCATTCACAGGCATATATATATACATACATATATAATTTATATATATATATATATATATATTTATAAATATACGTTTATATATATATATACATATATATATATTTATAAATATGCGTTTGTATATATATATATATATAAATATATAATCACATTTACATATGTGTGTACCTGTGTGTATATTTAGCCATATGCATAGCATGCATAACTGTCCATCACCCTGACAATAATACGCTCTGCAAACGAAATGATAAAGGTAAAAACATATAGAGTCTACACAACAGACATTCTACGAATTTACAGTTAGAAGCCAATGCATATATCATCATGCAGCATGTATTTCAGTTTGATAATTATACAAGATGCAAACAGAGAAATATGTGTATATATAGACAGTAAACATTGAAGTCTGTAGTTAAGAGGAACTTGTTATGACATGATTCTGTTGAAAAGATCTAGGGATTGTTGGAGGCGTTCTCTGTTTTCTAGATTCCAGTAAACGTCTTTGGTGGAATATTGAGCTGCACACACCTTTCGATCATCCTTACAGGGTCGATTAAATAAAGTACCAGTAATACACTGGAATAATTGCTGGCCTTGTGCCAAAAGTAGAAACAGTTATGAATAGTGTAGATTGTAAGAATTTTATTTTTATATTGAATAAGTGTTTGAATTATTTGTGAATCAAAGATCCAGTGTTTGGTTACCCCAGGCGGATATGCAGACCATTTGATCTCATCCAATTATACATTTTCTACTTATTTTGTCTGAGGAGGACATAAAACTTTCCATCTTCGAAATATATGTAATGAAATAAATAGAGATGATATAAAGTATATATCTTTCGTTTATTACTATCATTATTTAAAGATATATTGTTTAAACAAGTTGAATAACTACTCAATATATAGCCAAGGTTTCACTAGTTATCAAGACAAGTACACAATTCTTACACAATCAAATACATATAAGCAATCAATAAACGAAAGCATAAAGAAATACTAATATGATTTCGATAATATATATTTTGAGTAGTATATTTATTAACAGATCTTGGACCTTGTATTGCTTCATATTTCAGTACTGTTTACGTACTTAGACGAGCATCCATCATGCAGTCGGGATCAGACACACACGCTTCTCAGAGCTACGAGATTAAGGGATAATAAATATACCGTATTTCCCGGCGCCGAAGACGCTTCATCCTCGAGGGCGCACCATTTTGACAACCAAAAATTAAAAAAAAATAATAATTGTTTCTACTTTAGGCACAAGGCCAGCAATTACCCAGTACTTTATTTTATCGACCCCATAAGGATGAAAGGCAAAGTCAACCTCGGCGGGATTTGAACTCAGATCGTAAAGGGACGTAACTATGCTGGAAAGCATGGCGTCCGACTCTCTACCGATACTGCCAAACAACCTTCGGCCTCCAGGACGCATGGTAAATTTTTTAGACTTATTTTAGGAAAAAGGTAGAGTCTTCGACGCCGGGAAATATGATAATTGATTAAGAGTCAACTGAAACGAAAGCCAGACAGAATATGGTGAACCTAGAGGATACTTGTTAATGCTCAGACGTAAAAGTGAGAGACAGTCAGCCCATACCATTTCGGCCTAGGTAGGGAGGGATGAGATAGAGATGAGTTGGTGGAGAGTAGAGGAGATAAGTTACTGGAAGTGAATAACTATACATTTATAATCTGGGAGGAAATTCAAACGTTTTATATTATTCGTATAATTTGAGGTATCTTACGATTTAATTCAATTTCCGGAATCGTTATAATGTTGCTACACTTATGTCTTGCTAGTATTTTCTCTATTAATGTAAATCATGAATAACATTATAAAGAAAATAGAATCATAACTAGCGTTCTACAAGTCTTGAAATTGTTGGCGGAAAGTATGATAATCTTTGAACTATAAACTAAAGGTTAGCTGAATTGGGTGGATAAACTTAACAGGAAACTGTTAATGTAGCATTGCAATCATATTTGGAATACTACGTGATTGGAAGAACAGCTATTAAATTGTAATAATTCTCGTAGCATTTCACTGGCGAGTATATCTATGTTTAATAATTAACTTTGACTAGATTCTTTCCTTTTTTTTCATTCTCAAACTCTTGGTTACTTATCAGATTGTGTGAGATGTGCAACGTCTTTCTAACTTCCGTTTCCTGGATATTTTTTTAATATTTAAACACAGCAATGATATGCCAAATAATATACTGATTTTATTTCCAACACCTAAGGATATCACTTGAGTTAGTTTCTTTTATAAATGTGTTAAATCTAGATACAGCAATGCCTTTCATATTGTAAGCAATGAAATGAATTTTATTACTACATAAAACGTAAATAGTAATATTTATGTTGAGTATATGTTTGTATCTATATCAATCAAATACATCGATTTCCATCTGTCACATGTACATGATCGATTATTCATGTATTTACGAGGGTATACTGAAAGGTTTATCGGATGACGATGAAGGAATGATGCTAGAGCTGTGAAATTTTGCATACATTAATTTCAACTATTTTTATTAATATCTGCATTGTTTCTGTCTGTGGACTACATTGAAAAATAATCCTCATTTGGTCATTCCATGAGAGTATTTTGGTCAGCCTAAGAAGGTTCCAGCCTATGAACCCTTCAGCCGACTCTCGTATGTTGAATATATGTATGTTTAGTATCGATATCAATCAGTTATATCGGTTTCCCTTTGCTACGTGTACGGGATCGTTTATTGATGTATGTACGAAACAAGCGTGGTTGAGTAATTTAAATAAAATCATTCTTGCATTTATCACTTCTCCCTTCATTTCAAGACAAATCATCAAGTCAGACTTACAAACATGCTTACAAGTAGTTCATCAACATGCTTCTATAATGTTCACATGTTTAGAGAAATGAGAATTTGTTTGAATTCTCATGCGCTTAAATAAATAATAATCATTATATGATTTAAAATATGTTTAGCTCTATCATGTGGCAAATTAAGAGAATTTGATACGTTGCATCTCAGACAAAAAATTGCAAAGAAAAAACATAAAGAAAATTGCATTCCTTGAATTGATTTATTTTCTTTAATTTCAAAGATGTATTCGAGCAATCAATAAAATATGGATTCTATACAAAGAGTAAGAAAAACGTTCACTTATATAGTATGTACTTATATTGTATAGATATAAATATATAGTATATATATAAAGGCATTCAAATGGATTTTAAAAATAAAATAAAGACATTTACAATACCTAGTTCGATGCACATTCTATATTTATATTCTTACGGATGCACAAGCATTCTAGTACAGATTATTAACCCATTCACATTTAAAAAGCCTTACCTTGGGCACCAAACTGCCAGAACAAAACTAGCAGGGACAGAAGCAGCATTTGTTCCATATAATCTCGCTTCATTCTTTTATGTCACTTATTACAAGCAACAAGAGAGCCTATCAATTGAGATACATGAAGCAAGATGTGTCAGAGGTGGAAAAATAAAACATGGATGTGTTTTGAGGGGACGTACCAACACGGTTACATAATACGTGATATTCATATAACAGATAATACAACTTCAAAATATGGAAAATATAGATATTGTATATACGAAATATTATTAACGAACATGTATACAGACACATATATATATATTTAAATGTAGATATAGTTCATACATGCATATGTATGTATGCATGTATATATGGTCATGTATATATGGTTCCCTAATCAGGAAGCATTTTTCATATGTATGTATGTATGGTCCTGTAACTCTTAATAGATGTGTAGGGGTGCCGTATTGACAAACGGCTTTTCTTGGGCATTTTAAGCCTGGCGGAGCCCATCATTCTCCAGGTCTGAGGACAGCAGATTTCTTCCAGAGAAAGGAAATATCGACCACAGTACTAGAGGGTTACTTTTTTTTATCAACCTTGAAAGGATGAAAGGCAAAGTTGACCTCGACGGGATTTGAACTCAGTGAGTAGAGAGCAGGACCGAA
>OZ024758.1:1363813-1369868 GCA_964016885.1 Eledone cirrhosa
AATATTTTATCATCCAGACGTGCTTATTGATCGCCATGACCCGACCCTCCAGTCTGTTCGTTCTGATATTGCTTGAGGTCGGACTTCTTGGCTGCACTAAGAATCCTCGCATAGTCATGTAAGTTCGATGTAGTCTACTAACATTTACATACCCATACTTCGTTTTGCAAAGAAAAACCTCGCTAATGATCTCATCCTTTGCTCTCCAGCAATGCCTGTATGTTATGGTATGGTATATATGGTCCCCTAACTCCTAACAAAGTTGTCGGGGTGCCACATTGATATACGGAGTTTCTAGGGCATTTTAAACATAGCCGCGCACATCTCGTCTCCAGGACTGAATACAGTAGATTTATTACAGAGAAGGAGAGAAAGTGAAGGCGAAGAATTGAGAAAGATATATAGAGGACGAAATCGACCCCAGTAATAGTTTGGTACTTTTTTATCGACCTCAAAAGGATGAAAGGCCAAGTTGACCTCGGCGGGATTTGAACTCAGAGAGCAGAGAGTCGTAACAAACACCGCAAAGTATTTTATCCGACATTCCAGCAACTCTGACAATTCTCCGCCTACCCAATAATGTCTACTACCATTTATAATTCTTAGATTTGATAATTGTAGCTAATTCGTCTTGTTTCTCCTTGTCAAATCTTGAGATTAAAAAGATCATTAGATATAATTGACTTGAGGCAAATTACAAGCAAAGATTTGAAAGTTTGGTAAGTAAAAAGAGAGTTTTATTATCAGTTTCATGTCATCTTCTTTGTGAACTTCGATTGTCATCTGATTAGTTTGACGCTTTTAGGATGTAGATTAAGATCCTCAAGATAACCATTGCTAGTAGTAGTAGTAGTAGTAGTAGTAGTAGTAGTAGTAGTAGTAGTGGTGGTGGTGGTGGTGGTGGTGGTGGTGGTGGTGGTGGTGGTGGTGGTGGTGGTAGTGGTGGTGTTGGTGGTTTGAGTAGTGGTGGTCGGTTGAATGTTTCTCGTCGAAATAATATAGACTTAATAATATAGACTTATTGATCATCGATCCTCAAAGGACCAAATTGGCGAGATTAACTAAAAGCTAAAGTAGCAACTGTAGGGCTGAGAGAATAAGGATGCCTGTAACAACATCAGAGAAGGTTAGTGTCTGCCTCACCCTCTCCCTTTCCTTTGTTGCTTGATTCTTCTTTCTTTTTCTTCTTTTTATTTCTAGTCTATAGTTTAGTGACAAACAGTACAGCTTTTCTATAGATTTCCTGCCGTATATGAATCAATCAAAGTATTTTTTAAAGTAAAGATGTGAATCATACAAGTATAAAATAGTTTTAACAATTCGATGACCAAAACAAAAAACAATAGTTAACAAAATTTATCTTTCGAAAGTTCGGGGGCAAAAATTAAAGTTTGTTTGAAAAATATATACCTGATATATAATATCTAAGGTATTAACTCGGTCTGTGGACATTACGTGATGCTGATGATGTTGATGATGATGATGTTGATGATGCTGATGATAACGATGATGATAAGGATGACGACAACGATGATGATGAGGATGATGATGATGTATCTCAGATCATATTATAGAGTATAACTAAAGTTAGATAATATATTATGAACTAATAAAATCTACAATAAAGTGAAATAGGAGAGAGAATATATTCGAGAGGGGAAAATGAAAGAAATATCAACTTGAGGAGAGAGCATGAGTTGGCGCTTATTTGCTTAAAATCAATGTGGAACAAAAGATCTTATACAAGTTGTCAAAAACTTCTTTGTCATCAATATTCACGTTTTATATGTTCTTTGAGAAACGGCTTCTAGTTCCACAGAAACTTGATATATGGATTATTTGGGAACTTTGGGAAGAAAGAATTAAATAGCGAAATCGGTAGTTCATAGATTTTTGTTGTTTCAGTAGCAAATATTACATAATGAAGGAGTTTAAGAAAGTCGAAGATGAGAATTTGATATTCAAGGATAGGATGATAGCAAAATTTAGATGTCATATAAGTTATAGAAACATTATGTTAAAATTGAGCCGTGGTTGGGTTAAAGTAACAACGCCCGGTGAAGAAGAACATAAACTATATATGAAGGTGGGTTGACATATTCATAGGCTGACTACGAAGGTTGATGCTAGAGCTGTGAAATCTAGTATGTATTGATTTCAACGATTTTTATTAATAATTGCATTGTTACTTTCCAGGAGCTATGTGGAGAAATAAACCTCATTTGATCATTCCATGAGGGTATCTTGGTCAGCCTATGAACTTGGCTGCACGATCTGGAAGAAATAGTAAGCAAACCTCCTTCAATTCACGCTTAAATGTAAACATGAATAATGGATCTTGCAATCCTTAATATGAAGGACGATCTTATATATGAAGTGATCATACTGAAACATATTTGATCGTCAGGTTGTTTGATGAAGGCAACAATAATGAGATATATAACAGTTGTCTAGTTGGTTTGTTTAGCAAATATACCTTACTTCTCTTTCTTATATGCTTCTTATATGTTTACTATTATTTAATTCCATGTCACTATGACTGAACTAGGCTGTAGCCACTACATCTGTCGTCAATATATAATTTCAAGTCAGAGCATGCATGGCTATTTTTTTTTAAAGTTAGCCATTACGTAGAGACTGTCTCGAATATTCATAAATATTAGCTATATTTATTTATTTATGTAAGTAGGTTTAGAGCTGTAACTCCTGGTGGAATCGTAGGAGTACCGTTGTGACATAAACATTCCTTGGGCATTTTAAACTTGATGGAGGCCATTTTATATAGAATACAGTAAAAAACAACACCAACAACTCCAATATCGGAACTAAAATTTGACTGTTGCTTAGGTCAGTACATAACCGATACTGTTTACAGATACAGCTTGTAAATCATTTAACATGACCTTAACAAATATATATTCCTTCAGTTGGTATAACAGTTATATGTGTGTCAAAGATCATGCTGACATTTCACCCCTTGAAACTTTGTTTAATTATGTCAAATGGTTTTCAATTCAATTTGAAACATTTAACTGAACTGAAAAGTATGACATTTCCTGCTATTAACTGCTACAAATATTAAATAATTCGGCGTGCTTAGAGTTTATAAACTTGTGATTCGGAACAGAGTAATTACTTAATAGAAAATTGGACTGAAGCACAAGAAAAGGATAAAATGCACATATCTAAAATATAAAACTATAATTGTAAAACAACTCTGTATTATATCTCTGCGAAATAGACAGATTATAATATAATTGTCTCTACTTTAGGCACAAGGCCAGCAATTACCCAGTGCATTACTGGTACTTTATTTTATCGACCTAGTAAGGATGAAAGGCAAAGTCAACCTCGGCGGGATTTGAACTCAGATCTGAACTCAGATACTGCCAATCCACCACCCTTTAGATTAAATAGACAGATTATAATATAATGCACATCAATTACAACTGTGTATATATATATATATATATATATATATATATATATATATATATATATATATATATATATATATATATATATATATGAGGGGTGTATATATATACACATATATATATATTTATACAGTTGTAATTCATGTGTATTATATTTTCATAAGAATGAAACAGTTCTAGCCCTGTAGACATCATCTGTATATATAAAAAAGATGCCTATACTCTACCATTCGCGTATAATAGGGAGAGATGAGGAGAGCAAAAGAGACTGATGCAGGGAATATAAAATGTATGGCTTTATCCTGATTGATATTATAAGTGGCTGAGTATTCCACAGTGAGGTGTACCATACACAGAACCACACGTGACCCCTAAGTAACTAATTCATTCAGCAGCAATTGTGAGAAGCTGGGCTTCACAAAAGCAGAATGAATGCGGTTAATTATTAAACTAGAATCCCAAGCCATTAATAAAACAAAAATACCTCGATCTGTCAACCAAACCTCGATCTGTCAACCAAACCTCGATCTGTCAACCAAACCTCGATCTGTCAAACATACCTCGATCTGTCAACCAAACCTCGATCTGTCAACCATACCTCGATCTGCCAAACCTACCTCGATCTGTCAACCAAACCTCGATCTGTCAACCATACCTCGATCTGTCAACCAAACCTCGATCTGTCAAACATACCTCGATCTGTCAACCAAACCTCGATCTGTCAACCATACCTCGATCTGTCAAACATACCTCGATCTGTCAACCAAACCTCGATCTGTCAACCAAACCTCGATCTGTCAACCATACCTCGATCTGTCAACCATACCTCGATCTGTCAACCAAACCTCGATCTGTCAACCATACCTCGATCTGTCAAACATACCTCGATCTGTCAACCAAACCTCGATCTGTCACCATACCTCGATCTGTCAACCATACCTCGATCTGTCAACCAAACCTCGATCTGTCAACCATACCTCGATCTGTCAACCATACCTCGATCTGTCAACCATACCTCGATCTGTCAACATACCTCGATCTGTCAACCAAACCTCGATCTGTCAACCAAACCTCGATCTGTCAACCATACCTCGATCTGTCAACCATACTCGATCTGTCAACCTCTGTCAACCATACCTCGATCTGTCAAACATACCTCGATCTGTCAACCATACCTCGATCTGTCAACCATACCTCGATCTGTCAACCAAACCTCGATCTGTCAAACATACCTCGATCTGTCAACCATACCTCGATCTGTCAACCATACCTCGATCTGTCAACCATACCTCGATCTGTCAAACATACCTCGATCTGTCAACCATACCTCGATCTGTCAATCAAACCTCGATCTGTCAACCATACCTCGATCTGTCAAACATACCTCGATCTGTCAACCATACCTCGATCTGTCAACCATACCTCGATCTGTCAACCATACCTCGATCTGTCAAACATACCTCGATCTGTCAACCATACCTCGATCTGTCAACCAAACCTCGATCTGTCAAACATACCTCGATCTGTCAACCATACCTCGATCTGTCAACCATACCTCGATCTGTCAACCAAACCTCGATCTGTCAAACATACCTCGATCTGTCAACCATACCTCGATCTGTCAACCATACCTCGATCTGTCAACCATACCTCGATCTGTCAAACATACCTCGATCTGTCAACCATACCTCGATCTGTCAACCAAACCTCGATCTGTCAACCATACCTCGATCTGTCAACCATACCTCGATCTGTCAACCATACCTCGATCTGTCAAACATACCTCGATCTGTCAACCATACCTCGATCTGTCAACCAAACCTCGATCTGTCAAACATACCTCGATCTGTCAAACATTCCTCAACTGGCCAGTAATACGTACATATACACACGTGTATAGATACAAACATAATTACGTACATGTACACAAGTTAAAACTTACACACCCACAAATGGCGTCCGTATTAATGATCATGCATTCGTGTGCAAATGCATAAATTGTTAGTTTGCATATATTAATTTACATAGACACTAACCCCCCCCCCCCCCCCACCGCACACACATATATGTATATATTCACATTAAGTGATTCCCCACTATATATATATATATATATATATATATATATATATATATATACGTAGGTCCCGGGTTGAGTCGGGGATAACCACAGTAAGTAAGGTACTCAATACATGGCAGAGTAAAATTTTTTTATTTTATAGAAGGAGCTTCTACAGGACTAGTACTGTTTCATTCAGATGAAATCTTCAGGAAGCTCCTGAAGATTTCATCTGAATGAAACAGTACTAGTCCTGTAGAAGCTCCTTCTATAAAATATATATATATATATATATATATATATATATATATATATATATATATATATATATATATATATATATATATATATATATATATATTTGCGAGTGTAAACTCGGTCGAAGAAGATATATATATATAAATTATATACATGTAAGTATGTATGTATATATTCATATAAAGCGATTTCCCACTATATATATATATATATATATATATATATATATATATATATATATGTATATATATATATATATATATATATATATATATATACATATATTCCTATAAAGATGACC
>OZ024758.1:1370068-1405068 GCA_964016885.1 Eledone cirrhosa
GAGCTTTGAAATCTTGCATGTATTAATTTCAAATCTCCTTTTAATAACTGCACTGTTCCTTTCCTGGGACTATGTTGAAAAATAAACCTCATTTGGTCATTCCATGAGAGTACCTTGGTCAGCTTATGAAGGAGTGATGTTATTGCTTTGAAATCTTGTATGCATTAATTTCAACTCTTCTTAATAACTACATTGTTTCTTTTTAGGGAATTTGTTGGAAAAACAAACCTCATTTGATTATTCCATGAGAGTATCTTGGTCAGCCTATGAAATTTTCAGATAACATTCGTACTAATATTGCTTTTCTAAATTCCGAATGACTCGTGAGTTTCAGTAAAGCTGTACAAATTAAATATCGTAAAGCATCGAAGAACAGAGGATTTTCACACCTAATATGGTCTTTATTTCTTTATGAGGGCAACCCAACAGATGCTAGGGTTATTGCCGGTAACCGACACAATTACATATTTGTTTTGTATCGGTAGAGCAAATTAAATTATTGTTTACAAGAATTCTATCTTCTTATTCTAACAAATCGCAGCGGATTGTTCCGAATTATAATGATAAGATAATTAGGTTATTTAATATCTAATTAATTAAGGAATACTTTTGTTGAGAGATAATAACATGATTGTAATGTAGGCCATCGACATATGTCAGCAAATGATGAAACAGAATCAAAGAGGGTGGGGAATCAATCAGAAAATGTAATTAGATTAGTACATACCATACTAATCTCTCAACAAGGATTCAAAACAGATTTCAATTTAAGTGGTTCCCTTAGATATAGACATAACTTAATTACTATAAAAATTAGTTCATTGCTAGCTTCAAGATATAGCCATGAAGATCGTCATGTGGAATTCTTATAAATATAAGAGGTCCGATGGAGAACATATGAAGACTTCTAAACTGTACCTCAATATTGGTCATTTCTGATCTTCAATAATGTGTTTTACCCAGCTGGACAGGTCAACACGTAACGGATTGCTATATATATATATATATATATATATATATATATATATATATATATATATATATATATATATATATATATTACATTGATTCTAGCTGTAAAAATGTCAAATTATTCTACATTGTATTGTAATAACGAATGTTGTGGAGTGAAATCAGAATAAAAATATTGATTTATTTTATAAAAATAAATTATAGACAATAGAATTAATACAAGTATATTTATACCTTTTGTGACTATACTCCCACTGTCTCTAAAAAAACGAGATATAATACATCTAAATAATAAAATTGTCCTTGATTGTAGCTTATTGGCGGAGGGAGGGGCTAAACAACCAAACTGGCAGCTAGTATAAGAGACTGATAGAATAACTTGGTTGATGTTTGTTAAATCTTGTAGATGTATCAGTCTTGGTAGAGCCGCTGTTTGTTGGAATTGAGAGGTGACGGCTGTGATATTACAGACATGTGGTTAGAATGGCTCAGGAAAGAGTCCCTGATCAGATTTTACGGGCAAAGCCAAGTGGTAGGAGCCCCAGGGCTAGACTTCAAGGATGATGATTGAATAACATCCATGAGCTTGGCTGGTCTCGCTTGAGGAAACAACCAGATCAGTTGGAGACAGTTATTTCTGACAGTACTCATTGGAAGGAGTGTTTGAGGCGTCTGCTCCCACAACTCTCTCAAGAATAAATGGGAGGAGAAGAAAAAGAAAAGAAGAAGAAAGAGAAAAAATTGATCACTGAGTGTTTATCGAACGTTTATGAAGATTTACCCACTCTATTGATAACAGGAGGGTAAAAATGTTCAATCAATCCCATCACAAGTAAAAATGTTAATTCCCAATTGAATATTAGCAAACATCTAATCCAATGGACTGCCATTGTGTATACTCGAACGACATTAACAGCTCCCAACTATTGGGATAAACACCATAACAACAGTGATGACAATAACAAAAACAAGGCAAGACTTATGACATCTCATGTCGATAATAGAGAAAAGAATAATCTATTGTTAATCTGACATAATCACTACCACAAATAACTATTGATATTATAATAATTAAATATTAGTGGCTATCTGTTTGTTTATGTAAATATACTAAAGATACTAATAATAGTAACTAATGATGATGTTGGTGATGGTGATAGTGATGATGATGCTGTTGGTGATAGTGATGATGTTGTTGATGATGATGATGATGATGATGCTGTTGGTGATGGTGATGATGTTGGTGATGGTGATAGTGATGATGATGTTGTTGGTGATAGTGATGATGTTGGTGATGGTTATAATGATGTTGTTGGTGATGGTGATGATGTTGTTGATGATGATGATGATGATGTTGTTGGTGATGGTGATGATGTTGTTGATGGTTATAATGATGATGTTGGTGATGGTGATAGTGATGATGTTGGTGATGGTGATAGTGATGATGATGATAATCCTGCTCATCTCTATATCACAGCCACAACTTAGATACAAAACATTGAACAACAGAAACAACGACAGAAGCTGCAGAATACCTGTAATAGGAAAACGCAGAAAATCCTACACCACTCTCTCTCTCTCTCTCTCTCTCTCTCTCCACACACACACACACACACACACACACACATATATATATGTGTGTGTGTGTGTGTGTGTGTGTGTGTGTGTGTGAAGAGAGAGGGAAATGTATTTAAATACATTTATATCTGTGACGAACGATTGCGCATAATCATATATATTTAAGCACATACATAAGCAATACCTGTATGAGTACACACACACACACACACACGCGCGCACATATATATATATACTCTCTCACTCTCTCTCTCTCTCTCTCTCTATATATATATATATATATATATATATATATATATATATAGAGAGAGAGAGAGAGAGAGAGAGAGAGAGAGAGAGAGAGAGAGAGATAAAAGTATCTAAAAATGTAATATGAATATCCAAATGAATATCCATAAGTTGAACAGATAAACGTTGAAATGTATTATAGTGTAGCAAAATCACAAGCAGCCTGTAATGGGAGCAGCATAACGCTTCTGAACTCCCTAATGGGGGCAACAGAACCCTTCATATCTCCAAACAAAAGACTGCAGTTTCATCTCCTCTACGTTAACATCTTATATTTTGTAAAACTTACTTAGGCGTTCGGATTCCCTTTCATTCTACTTCAAGTGATATTATCATAACTTCATAACTTCACCTTGTGAAATGACTCAAGAAGAGTAATATATATATATATATATATATATATATGGCAAGTAAGTATGTTTTGAAACAGTGAGCGAGTTTGAAATTAGAAAATATATAGCTTTCACCGTATTTTTGACTAAAGGAATATTTTAGCTTGATAACGGGGTTTAGAACCCTCAGATAAATGGAAAAAGATGAGTATTGACGTACATGGGAGTCGAACCCACATGTGTGGTTATCGCGACCACTGTGCTACCATTACACCAACACACACATATATATATATATATATATATATATATATATATATATATAGAGAGAGAGAGAGAGAGAGAGAGAGAGAGAGGACAAAGCCTGCAAGAGATACTTGGGTACATAAACATACATACACACATACATGCACCCACCCTTCCATATATATATATACTTACGTAGTTATCATTATAAAACTCCCCACTAACTAACATATTTATATGGGCTGTATCTGCTGTACGTATTGATGTAATGATATATTGTTAAGGTATATATGTATCTAGGAGTATTTACATGAGTATGTTCACGGAGATAGACAGTTTTCTGAGAGTGTGTATATGTGTAGGGAAATCTTCCTGTTTATGACGGGCTCTAATGATATGAAACAAATGCGAGAGTAAAACACTCGTTTTGTTTTAATATTTCAAGCTTGTAGATCTACGAGGGTCAACTGAAAAATTCATAGACTGACTATGAGGGAGTGATGCTAGAGCTGTGAAATTTTACATACATTAATTTCAACTATTCTTATTAATAACTACATTGTTTCTTTCTAGGGACTTTGTGGAAAAATAAACTTCATTTGCTCATTCCGTGAGAGTATCTTGGTTAGCCGATGAATTTTTCAGCCGGCCCACGTATATAAATTTCTAAAATAAACTTTAATATCATAGAACTCTATGCTACTTACCCTGTAGAAGAAAGGGCAGCCATAACAGCGTCCTTATCATACCCAATCCCAATGTTTACTGTACATCCGAGATTTGAGCTGCCTACTAGATACGGCATAACAGTTGTTTATGACTGCGTCTGTTGGAGTGAAATTGTATGTTGCAACGATTCTAAATCGAGCATATCTGTGAACCTATTGTAATCGGCTTATATCAGATTTAGTTCAATATTTTATTAAGAAGCAAATTATGAGATTATAAACTGAGATTACCCTCGGTATAGTTATCACAATAGCTGCAAATATGAATATGATCAGATATTTTAACTGAAATAATTTATATATACAAGACTAGAAAAATGAGTATTTTGTACTCCTTACTCCTTAGAGGACAAATGTTTTCTGAGACAAGTGAGGCGAAACGATGAAGTTATACTCAAAATATATGTCTGACCTAAATGCTTGTAAAATAGTGTGTTCTGCTAAAGGCAGCAATTATCGTTAGAACATAGAACAAAATGTTCTTCGTTAAATCAAACCGACCAGAAATTGATATTATCACATAGACGTATCATTCTAAATCATGTAAGACAGAGCAACACTTGAATCCGCTAATCCTCCGATATAATAAACTTCACTGTAGATTTTATTTACTATAGATGTCGTAGGAACTTTGGTTTAGAATCATTGTACTTATATTTCATTTGTCGAAATTTAGGCATAAATCATAACGAAATAATATCAACAGTACTAAAGAAATAGTGAATTTAATTGTCTCCTGAAAAATATTTCTCGTCGATGATTCTATACCTTTATGTTATACCTTTATGTTATACCTTTATGTTATACCTTTTTTAATATATATCAATTTTTAATATTTCATATAAGCAAATATTTCCTATAAGATGGAAAAGATTATAGTTATGTACTTCGCTGATAACATACTCAGATGAATATAGAAACTAGATACGCTCGTAACACCACAATTCACATCTTTCCTGTACACAAACATACACTCTACTACATAGATATACATGTTGTATATAGCTCTAAATATGATGTTCATAAATTTTACTTATATGTGCGTGTGTTAAAGCATAGCATGTAGGTACATATGCCTCAGTTTACTTCAGAGTGTGAGTGTCTGTATATGTGTGTGTATATGCGTACATTCCAATTATCTTTATCGAACTCAAATTAGCCAGCTTGAAATATGTCTTTTTAAGTATAATACTTGAGTTTTGGGATGGTTTCTTCGTTTTCTAAAAATAATTGCCCAAAAGCTAAACAAAACGAGCTAACGTAAAAGGGAAAATGTCCTGTATATTTTATATATATATATATAGTTATAGTTATCTATATATTTCTATTTATATGTCTGCCGAACTCAAATTAAATGTCTTTCGAATGTCTCATTGGCACGATTGAAATATTTTATGCAGTTTTATATTTCTGTAGATTTAGGTTTTCTAGGTTTTCTCATTTAATCGTTCGTGAGAGAAATAAAACTCTATAGAAACAGGAATAACATATTTGAAAACAGAAACATGAAGCTAAGATTTGTTACTATTTCCCAGATATTTGTACATTATTCTATGTACTATACATGCACCTTTGATGAGTTGTAGTCATCTGAGCACTGTACACAATAATTTCATTATTATTATTATATAAAATGAAATTGTACAAAAATTCAGGGACGTTTCTTTTGTGTATTTTAGTTACTAAATATATAAACATAAATGATCTTCAAATAATTTTTAAAATTGCAATTTAAATCATGAATTTCAATGTATGATTAATTCAGCAAAAGGTTAATATTTTGACGATAGACTAAATGTTCCTCAATACGTTTTATATTTAATGTATAAGCTAAGGCGATATAGTACTAAATACACACGTGTGTAGCTTCAGGATATATTGAGTACCATGATATAAAGATAGAATGAGTCATGCTTTCTCTATGGAGGAATGTGTATATATATATATATATATATATATATATATATATATGGTGGTGGGGGAGGGCGTGTAAACACTAGACACGTCTAAAATTGTTTGCATTATTAACGGGTTTTAGGACGTTGTGACATAGTGTTAAGGCCCTTTACATTCTGGGTTCAAATCCTGCCGAGGTTAGCTTTGCCTTTCATCCTTACGGAGTCGATACAATAAAGTACCAGTAATGTACTGGGGTCGATTTAATCGAATTTCCTCTCCCTCCAAATTACTGGCCTTGTGCCTATACTAGAATAATTATTAACTGGTCTTTAGGATGTTGTGGCATAGTGCGACTGCCCTTTACATTCTGGGTTCAAATCCCGCCGAGGTTTGCTTTGCCTTTCATCCTTACGGGGTCGATAAAATAAAGTACCAGTAATGTACTGGGGACGATTTAATCGACTTTCTAACGTGAAATAAAATATTTTGCTCAAGAACAAAATTGAAAGCCCGGTCCGAGAATCGAACTCGGATTTCACGATTGTAACCCCGGCGCTCTTACCACTAAGCCACCAGCCTTCTAATCAGCATAATAAAGTAAGTGAGCATAATAGAGTTTGATCTTTTGACTAGGTTGTTAGTGACACTTGTCGTAAAATCCAATAATTTATACTTCATTTTAATAATATGATTGGATTTTGATGTGGGGGTTCTGTAGGTTTTGTTTTCCTTTCTAGGTCAGTATCACTAATGAAGATCGTGTTTGAATCAATATTACTATACGGTAACAAAGTTTTATAAGTAAACGGATATATTTATTTATGAATATCAATGACGAGAGACATATAAAGACTCGTTATATATATATATATATAAGTTATTATATATAAGTGTATGTTTGTATATGCATGTGTGTATATGTGTGTATGTGTGTGTATATATATATATATATATTTGCTTATTAGTGGATGTCTATGTATATATGTGTATGTGTGTATATTTGCTTATTGTTGGATGTGTGTATATATATATATATATATAAGTATATGTGTATATATATATTTATTTATTCGTGAATGTGTGTGTATATATGTGTATATGTATATATATATATATATATGTATATATATTTACTTATTGAAGAATATGTGTGTATATATGTGTGCGTGTATGTGTGTGTATATATGTGTATATGTGTATGTGTGTATGTGTATATATGTAAATGTCTCTCCAGCAGAGAGAGACATTTTTGCTAGGGGGAGGAACTGTGGTTTAGCGGAGGCTTGTTTCGAAATAACTTTAGTCAAATGGTCCATGAGGGGTACTGAGGATGTCACGGGTGTGTGATGAAAGAACTTTGATAGACTCTCTCCCTATATATATATATATATATATAAACATTGATTGTCAGCTAAATTAACTATAGGGATATAAAACCAAATAGTGAGAGTGTTTTATTATTTTTTCTGGCAATATTATAACAATAGGGCGGTGAATTGGCGGTGAATTGGCAGTATCAGTAGAGGGTCGGGCGCCATGCTTTGCAGCACAGTTACGTCCCTTTACGGACTGAGTTCAAATCCCGCCGAGGTTAACTTTGCCTTTCATCCTTATGGGGTCGATAAAATAACGTACCAGTAATACACTGGGGTAATTGCTGGCCTTGTGCCAAAAGTAGAAACAATATTATAACAATATGAACCTCCCAATACAACAATATTTGTTTAAACTCACCATTTCAAATCAAAACCCTTGCAAAACAAATTCCTCACCGAATGTATATATATATATATATATATATCGGGCTTTGAAATGATTTCCTCCGAATGGAACAGTTAAAGTCCTGTAGAAGCCATTTCTATATTAAATGTTTGTATGCTATGTATTGAGTACCTTACTTATTGTGGTTACCTCCGATTTAACCCGGGATACACACACACACACACACACACACTACGCACACACACACCCACACACACACACACACACACACACACACACACACACACACACACCCCCACACCCACACACGCACACACGCACACACACACGCACACCACACACATATATATATATATACTCATTAGTTTAATCAAGGCAGGACCTATCACCATTTTGCTATTTGATGTATTGTTGATAATAATAACTAATTGAAGCTAAGTGAAATCTGTTTGTTTGCAGACGACGGCAGATTGGATACGCGTTTTTGAGGCAAATGGTATAGAGTTGCATAATTTCTATCGATTAGTCTCACATCGATAATACTGCTCCCAGAAACGATCAAGAAGCAATCGATTAATTACATACTTTTATTCATTTGTAGTTCAACATCACATATAAATATATATATATATATATATATATATATATATATATACACACACACACACACACGCACGCATATATATATATATATATATATATATATATATATATATGTGTGTGTGTGTGTATGTGTGTATGTGTATGTGTATGTGTGTGTGTGTGTGTGTGTGTGTGTGTGTGTGTGTGTGTGTGTGTGTGTGTGTGTGTGTGTGTGTGTGTGTGTGTGTGTGTGTGTAAAAGGTAAACAGAAATAACAACACAATCGGTACAGTATATGGAAGAGATATATTAAGTTAACGCTTGAAATAGCAGGAAGAGGGTTTTAACGTTTCGGACGCTAGTCCTTCATCAGAAGAAAGACTGACAAATAAGATAAATTGAAGGGACGGGTGGGATGGAGTTGGAAAAATATCTTTAGATAAAAATAACAGGTCTATTCATGTTGACATCTCTGGAGAATTGAAGGCACTTATCAACACTTTTTTTTAATTCTTTACAAGTTGTTTCATCTGCATAGGTGACGCTACATAGGTGACTGTATGTATGTTTGTGTATATATATATATATATATATATATATATATATATGAGTAGGGGTGTTTCTAACTAAGAAAGTCGAATGTAATGTGTTCTTAATCCCATATATTTGATATTAAAAGCATTAGGTTTAGTAGAGAGTGGGTGAGAGAGAAGAAGACGAAGAAGAAGAAGAAGAAGAAGAAGAAGAAGAAGAAGAAGAAGAAGAAGAAGAAGAAGAAGAAACGGCGATGGTGGTAGATGTGTTGCTACAGATGGTGGTGGTGGTAGTGGTGGTGGGGTGTGAGGAGGGGGGGGGGGTGATGACGACGATGGATAACGATAAGGATGATGAAATTGCTAATGATCATGATGGCGATGATAGTGAATGCTGCTGGTTGTAGATGTGTTATGATTATGATGATGTCAATTGTGATTGTCACAAAAATGTGTTAGAAGAATGTAGAACAATATGAAAGACGAAGGAATACAACAGGTGGCGCCACAAGACAGAATGTGATTGAGATGCGGGGAAAATAGCAGAGAAAGAAAGAGAGAAAGAAAGAGAGAAAGAAAGAAAGAAAGAAAGAAAGAAAGAAAGAAAGAAAGAAAGAAAGAAGGAAAGAAAAAAGAAAGAAAGGAAGAAAAAAGTAAGAAAGAAAGTAAAATGTAAGAAAAAATAAAGAAAGATTAAAAGAAACCAAGCAAAAAAGCAACAAAAAAAGAAAGGTAGGAACAAAAAAAAACAACGAAAGAATTAATGCAGAATCCACAGAGAAAGGTTCAATAATAAATAGAGAGATAAAAGAATTTCCAGAAAATAGAAAAAAAAACTATTTTCAACATTATGTAATATCAACATTACATAAGAGAACATCAAGAGGAGATATTTCCCTTTGAGCTAATATTAATATATTTATATAAAGTAATTCAAATGTAAATAATATTATGTAAATATTCTCGTTGTAAAAGTACATGGAGCCTTCCAGCTTGACTTCTACATACAGCAATAGCTCGAATGTTTAACGTTATATTTCGCATTATTAATTCGTTATCAGGGGAAGATGTTTATGAGGATAATTTCATTTAATTATGGAAACGAATATCAACTTATTTAAAGTAAAGTGGACCAAGAATGTCCCTGCACACATATACACACACATTCTCACACACATTTATATATATATATTCATGTTAGTGAATGTTACCTAAATGCATTAAAATTGAAACGAACGAAGATGTTTTTAAAATTATTTGAAGTATCATGTATCATATTTGGCTTTTCACTTGAATTAAATACATATATATATATTAAAAATTAGAATTGTAGCTCTGAAATAGCAATATATATATGGATGTAAATATAATGTATTTTGCAATACACTTTATGCTTAATTAAAAGCATTTTGAAGACCGTAAGCTATTGTTTTAAAGTAGTGACAAATTCACTCACTTCGATCTCAGCAAACAGGAGGAGATAAGCCGACATGACATGTTTCGCTTTTGTTGAAGCTTATCAAGGCCAACTACCCCGCCCGTCCGCTGAGATCAATGATGTTATATTCTTATAGAAATCTAGTAAATAATCAGGAGCTGATTATGCAGAGCGGTTGTTGGTCAGGCAGAAATTAAAAATTAGAATTGTAGCTCTGAAATAGCAATATATATATGGATGTAAATATAATGTATTTTGCAATACACTTTATGCTTAATTAAAAGCATTTTGAAGACCGTAAGCTATTGTTTTAAAGTAGTGACAAATTCACTAGATCGCTATGCATTGAAAACTGAAAAAAAAACTGGCAAACCCAGATGGCTTTGAAACATAGACAGCAACAAATATATCGGTGAAATTGGACTATTCCATTCGACTCAGCCTGTTCCATAATGGTTTCTGATTGAGTTCGAAGACAAGCAATGTGAAGGGAAAGGCAAAGTTGATGAAATTGACTCCAGTGTATTACTGGTTGCTATATTCTATCGACTCCGTAAGGATGAAAAGGCAAAGCTTACCTCTGCAGTATTTGAAACCAGAACGTAAAGGGCCGAAACTATATGCTGCAAAACATGTTATCATATGGTCGACTGATGCTGAAAATCCACCGAATCAGCATGTTCAATAATTGTTTCTACTTTTGGCACAAGGCCAGCAATTACCCAGTGCATTACTGGTACTTTATTTTATCGACCCCGTAAGGATGAAGGCAAAGTCAACCTCGGCGGGATTTGAACTCAGAATGGCAAGGGCCGTAACTCTATGCGTCAAAGCATGGCGTCCGACCCTCTACCGATATTGCCAATCCACAATGTTTCTGATTTAGACACAAGGCCAACAATTTTAGAGGAGGTAAAAGTCGACTAAATATCACCCCAATACATTACTGGTACTTTATTTTATCGACCAAGTAAGGTTGAAAGGCAAAGTTAGCCGCGTCAGGATTTGAACTCAGAATGTAAAGGGCCATAACTCTATACTACAAAGCATGGTGTCTGACCCTCTACCGATACTATCAATCCAGCCTCCCCTCTCAGCATATTAGATAATAACATCAAACCAATGCTGATTCGTGAGATATAACAATAGGGAGCATGTCCCACGTCAGCAACCAGTTCATAATTCTATGTGTAACAGGTATGATGACATGTAGTGATATAATAGGAAATGGGAGAAATACACCTGAATGATGACATGTAGTGATATAATAGGAAATGGGAGAAATACACCTGAATGATGACATGTAGTGATATAATAGGAAATGTGAGAATTACACCTGAATAATGACATGTAGTGATATAATGGGAAATGGGAGAATTACACCTGAATAATGACATGTAGTGATATAATAGGAAATGGGAGAAATACACCTGAATGATGACATGTAGTGATATAATAGGAAATGGGAGAAATACACCTGAATGATGACATGTAGTGATATAATAGGAAATGGGAGAATTACACCTGAATAATGACATGTAGTGATATAATAGGAAATGGGAGAAATACACCTGAATGATGACATGTAGTGATATAATAGGAAATGGGAGAAATACACCTGAATGATGACATGTAGTGATATAATAGTAAATGTGAGAATTACACCTGAATGATGACATGTAGTGATATAATAGCAAATGGGAGAAATACACTTGAATGATGACATGTAGTGATATAATAGGAAATGTGAGAAATACACCTGAATGATGACATGTAGTGATATAATAGCAAATGTGAGAAATACACCTGAATGATGACATGTAGTGATATAATAGGAAATGTGAGAAATACACCTGGATGATGACATGTAGTGATATAATAGCAAATGGGAGAAATACACCTGAATGATGACATGTAGTGATATAATAGCAAATGTGAGAAATACACCTGAATGATGACATGTAGTGATATAATAGCAAATGGGAAAAATACACCTGAATGATGACATGTAGTGATATAATAGGACATGGGAGAAATACACCTGGATGATGACATGTAGTGATATAATAGCAAATGGGAGAAATACACCTGAATGATGACATGTAGTGATATAATAGGAAATGGGAGAAATACACCTGGATGATGACATGTAGTGATATAATAGCAAATGGGAGAAATACATCTGAATGATGACATGTAGTGATATAATAGGAAATGTGAGAAATACACCTGAATGATGACATGTAGTGATATAATAGGAAATGGGAGAAATACACCTGGATGATGACATGTAGTGATATAATAGGAAATGTGAGAAATACACCTGAATGATGACATGTAGTGATATAATAGCAAATGGGAGAAATACACCTGAATGATGACATGTAGTGATATAATAGGAAATGTGAGAAATACATCTGAATGATGACATGTAGTGATATAATAGGAAATGGGAGAAATACACCTGAATGATGACATGTAGTGATATAATAGCAAAAGGGAGAAATACACCTGGATGATGACATGTAGTGATATAATAGGAAATGGGAGAAATACACCTGAATGATGACATGTAGTGATATAATAGGAAATGTGAGAAATACACCTGAATGATGACATGTAGTGATATAATAGGAAATGGGAGAAATACACCTGGATGATGACATGTAGTGATATAATAGGAAATGGGAGAAATACACCTGAATGATGACATGTAGTGATATAATAGGAAATGGGAGAAATACACCTGGATGATGACATGTAGTGATATAATAGCAAATGGGAGAAATACACCTGAATGATGACATGTAGTGATATAATAGGAAATGGAAGAAATACACCTGAATCATCAACTTTCAATGAAAAGTAATCATTCCTAATTACTTCTCACCGAACAATCAATCTAAAGAATCAGTCATTTTTTAGAAAAAGTGGATTAGACATGATTCTATATTTTTAATTATAAGTATTCTACTAGATATATATTCATATTTCAATAGGTTTATATATATATGTGTGTGTGTGTGTGTGTGTGTGTGTGTGTGTGTGTGTGTGTGTGAGAATGTATGTATATATATATATATATATATGCATATATATATAATATATATATATAATATATATACATATATATTATGCATAAGTAAGTTTGCTAGAATATGCTCTACATACACTATATATGTGTGTGTATATGTGTGTCTGCGCCTGTATGTGTGTGTATATGTGTGTCTGCGCCTGTATGTGCGTGTCTGTGTGTCTGTGTATGTTCACATTGTTGTAGAAGTTTTTTTATCAGCCGTTCAATTATGGAAAATGCTAAACACTTCACTGAAAAAATTATATAATGGTGACAGAAGAAGAAGAAGAAGAAGAAGAAGAAGAAGAAGAAGAAGAAGAAGAAGAAGAAGAAGAAGAAGAAGAAGAAGAAGAAGAAGAAGAAGAAGAAGAAGAAGAAGAAGAAGAAGAAGAAGAAAGCGATAGTATCTTCAAATTTTAGCCTAAAACAAGTTTCTCAAACTATACATATGTGTGTACGTGTGTATGTGTGCGAGTGTGTGAGTATCATGTGTGTCACACTGTGTATATGTGTGTGTGTGTTAGTGTGATATGTGTGTTAGTGTGTGAGTATCATATGTGTCTGTGTGTATATGTGTATATGTGTCTGTGTGTATATCTGTATATGTGTCTGTGTCTCTGTGTGTAAGTGAGTCATGCAAAACATTTCAAAACAGCAAAATTATTTTTACTGTGGAAATTGAAATTTTCTCTGATATATGACGAAGTGGGATCTTGTAGGAAATAAAAGAAGCAATTTCATGGTTTGAGCGTATGTGTGTCTGTGTGACAGAAGTTTGGGAGTGTTTGTGTGTCTGTGTGTATTTGTGTGTGTGTGTATTTGTATGTGTGGGTGGATAGTTGTGTGTGTGTGTGTGAATGTGTAGATTTTTGTGCGTCACTGTGTGTGCGTGTTTGTGTGTGATTTTATGTGTGAGTTTTTATGTTTGTCTGCCATTGTGTATGTGCTTGTGTATATATATGTGTGTGTATGTATGTGTGTGTGTGTGTGTGTGTGTGTGTGTGTGTGTGTGTGTGTGTGTGTGTGTATATATGTGTGTGTGTGTGGAAATATGGAATGGATAAGATGAAATTCGGCATTAGAAACTGGGAAAGTGAAAAAGAAGAATTAGGTAGAAACATAAAAATAGCTAGACAAACATACAGATTTCTAAATACAAAGATGTAGAGCTGGATATATATATATATATATATACAGATGTAAAGAGGTTTGTAGATAGGCAGATAGTTCTGTAGGTAAGTAGGTTGGAAGGTAAGTAGATATGTAAGTAGGGACGTAGGTTGGTAGTTAGCAAGCTTTCCTGGTAGGTAGGTAGGTAAAAAGATAGGTTGGTAGAAATATAGATATGTATGTGGGTAGGTAGGTGTGTAAGTAGGTAGGTAGGTAAGTAGGTAGGTAGGTAGGTAGGTAGGTAGGTAGGTAGGTAAGTAGAGAGGTTGGTAGGTAGGTAGGTAGGTAGGTAGGTAGGTAGGTAGGTAAGTAGAGAGGTTGGTAGGTAGGTAGGTAGGTAGGTAGGTACGTATGTAGTTTTACGTTTTTACGATTATAAGGAAACAAAACTAAGATGCTCACCTGAAGCATAATAATTATAATTCCTGCTTCGACACGCACATATGATTTTTACTTAAGAAGCCCCTCCACGGGTCCGTAGATATATATATATATATATATATATATATATATATATATATATATATATGTATGTATGTATGTATATATATAATCGTTTTTGTGCACGTTTGTGTTTGTGTGTACTTTTTATATATTTATAAATATATATACAAGTATAAATATATATATCTTTTTTTTAATATATATATACAAGTATATATATATATTTATATATATTATATATATTTATTTATTTATATATATATTTATTTATTTATATATATGTATATATATATATATCTATATATATATACACTTATATATATATATAAATATATACAATATATATGTATGTGTTTGTGTGTGTGTGTATATATATATATATATATATATATATATATATGTATATATGTGTGTGTGTGTGTGTATGTATGTATATGCCAGGAGATCTTATAAACAGGCTTGAGTCTCGTCACTAGGATGTTCAACCACGTCACACATCTTTACATATAACTTCACATACCAATCTACTTCAATTAAATGACATGAAAAAATAGCGTATAAGATAAATTGCAATTGTATATAACTTTAATTAATCTGAGAGTATACATTACAAGAAGACATGTTTTTTCAAGGCTGACTCGTCAGGTGTCAAAAGATTTTAAATTAATTTTATAGCATTTTTAAAAAAAATATTTTCACCATCATTACGATGAGAAAGATCATTACATTGGTTGTAATGATAACATCAGTTTACTATCAATAAAATGATCATCATTGTCATAAGTAATCGAGGAAAACTATCATCGCCCACGCCACACTATCATCGTTATCGTCATCTAAGCCATTAGCAACAATACCGTCATTATCTTCATTATTATTATTATCACCCACTTCCACCCCTACCTCCATCAACATCGTCACCACCCCCTTAACACCATTATTATTAGCATCAGCATCACCATCATCATCATCAGCAGCAGCAGCAGCATTATCATCACCATCATCACCATCACCGCAACCAACATCATTATCATCATCATTATCATCATCATCATCATCATAGCCATCATAATCACCATCATCATCATCACCCTCATCATCATCATCATCATAGCCATCATAATCACCATCATCATCATCACCCTCATCATCATCATCACCATCATCACCATCACCATCATCAACATCTACATATTTACATATTCACCAGTATCATTACCACTATCAACAAACTCGTTATCATATTATATCCACCACCACCACCATCACCCTCTTCATCTCTACTTGTGCCATTATCATCATCATCACAGCATCAACTTCACAATAATTTTCTTAAATAGATTCTTTTTTAAATAAATCGATAGGGTTAAATAAATTCTTTGTATTTTTCTTGTTTTATTTTCTCTGTGTTTAATTTTATATTTTATTTGTTTTTGTTTTTGTTTTGTTTTTGTTTTTGTTTTTGTTTTTGTTTTGTTATATTTATTTTTACTTTCTTTCAAGTAGAGAGAAAGCATATTTAAGTTCTGATTGAATAGTTTTCTAATAAATAGAAAAGAAAAACTAAAAATATGTTACGTAGAATTGTAAAGAAATTTATAAATGTGTCCAATTAAAAATATACATATGTAACATAATTTTAACTGTGATCGATATATTTAGCTGCCAGTTATTTATGAATACGAGGCTGCGAATTGGTAGAGTTAGAATATTGGACAGAACGTCGGATAGGTTACTTTGCGGTCTTCGATTCGACTCTCCATATATGAACGTGTATATATATATATATATATATATATAAATACATATATAGTTTTGCGAGGTTTTTGATATGAAATCGTGTGTCGAAACAAATATTGTTATACTTGGGGAGGGTCATTAGGTTATTAATTCTGGCAATATTACACAAATATGACCCTCCCCAAGTATAACCACATTTTCTAATGTTTCAATATTAGGTTTAGTTTTTGACAAGCGAAGTCTCAAGTTTCCTGTTTCATTTCTTTGTAATGTTTAGTTACTTGTGTTAAACACAGCTTGATATAAACATTTATGTCAAGCTGTGACAAAATAAAAAATGATGTCAAGCTTTTATCTTTTATTCAGTTTTAAGATACGTTCATATTTTTTATGTCCTTCAATTGAATGATAAAAGATATTCTAAAAAATAGCATCGTTTATATAAAGAAAGGAAGGAGTGAGCAGCACTTTTAATTCTTGCCAAAGTTTAAGATGCATATTTTGCAACTTTAATCAGAATGTACATATCTACTTTGTTGAGATTTGAATAAAATATACGATGTAATGAAAAAGATTTATGTCTCGCTCGTGTATTTTCTGTTCGTATATTTCTTATGTATATCATCTATCAATTTCCGAAGATAGGAACAACTAGACCATCCGCGACCCGTTGGGTCACGTTCACTTAAAAATATCTTTTTAAAAAATCATGTTCACTTAAAAATAATTTTTAAATAATTAAAATATATAGACATGTAAATAATGTGAAATGAAATTTTCAATCTACTCTCTCACAACTATCTCTTTCCCTCTATAATTCTCTCTCTCTGTTTATGAAGGTATCCGAAAAAAACTGTATCTTGGTAACCCGTGCTCCGATTTACGCGAAACTTGTTTATTCCATTTTTATTGCCATTTATATATATACATATATATATTGCCAGAAATAACCGGTGGTCAATCAATGATAAACATTGATTGCCAAATAAATTAACTATGGAGATATAAAAGATACAGGAGCGAAAACCAACCCAAACAGTGAGTGTGTTCTGTTATTATTTCTGGCAATATTATAACAATATGACCCCCCCCCCCCCCCCAAGTATAACAATATATATATATATATATATATATATATATATATATATATATATATATATATATATATATATATAATATAATTGATGAAAGTTGGTTGATATATATATATATATACATATGCCTGATGATTTCATATGAATGAAACAGTTCCAGTCCTGTAGAACCCATTTCTATATTAAATAACTGTTTTTAATTTGGCCACAAGGCCACCAATTATCCCAGTGCATTACTGCTACTATATTTTATCGACCCCTTAAGGATGAAAGGCAAAGTTATCCTCGGCGGCATTTGAACTCAGAAGGGCAAGGGCCGTAACTCTATGCGTCAAAGCATGGCTTCCGACCTTCTACCGATACTGTGAATTAAATAATTGTTCAATTAAATAACGATATATAAATATATATATGAGTGTGTGTGTTGTATGTGTGTGTGAGTCTGTGTGTGTGTATGTGTGTGTGTATATGTGTTCATGTGTGTGTGTGTGATAAATTATAAAGTGTTCTAATAGGAATGTTCTCCTCTTATATCCGTCTTTTTCCCTTTAGAATTATTTAAAATAAAAGAACTTCCATCATGGCGGCTTCTAACTAGTTTTACATGGAATTCAAATTTTTCCTTTCGCAGTTTCTTTTATTTATTTTGTGTTGTATTTTTTCATTTGTTTCTATAATAATTTGTTGTCTTTTTTCTTTGTTTTTCTTTTTCTTGTGTGTGTGTATTGTGTCTGTGTACATATGTTTGTTTGTGTGTTTGTGTCTGTGTTTATCTCTGTGTGTGTCTGTGTGTATGTCTGTGTGTGTGCTTGTGTGAGTGTGTGTGTTTATGTGTGTGTGATTTGTGAGTGTGGGTGTGTGTGTATTGTGAATATATGTGTGTGTATGTATGTGTGTATATATATGTGTGTGTGCTTGCGTATGTGTGTGTGTATGTGTTTGTATGTATGTGTGTGTGTGTATGTGTTAGAGTGTGTGTATATATATATGGGTATGTTTTATGTGTGTATGTGTGTGTATTTATATATATGTGTGTGTGTTGTCCTTTCTGGCTCTATATGGTGTAACCTGATATATGCCAGTGAAGCGAGCAGATAAAATTAACAACGTAAAATTACTCATTAATGAAATTTGAATATTTTGGCGTAGAATTACAAATTGAAGAATTTAGAGAAAAACGTATTTCTTTGTATCCAAATAAAAATAAATGCGCATATAATAGATTGTTTATTTGACGGAACACCGTGTAGCTAAATTTAAATTAGTGTTACCTTGTTTCAATTCCAACCTGGAAAATTTCCACCTTTTATAAAGCTGCTCTCTCCATTATAACATGTATCAGAGTGTCAGGCTTTTCTCTTAAGCATACAAGCAATATTCGATATAATTGTTTCTACTTTCGGCACAAGGCCAGCAATTATCCAGTACATTACTGGTACTTCATTTTATCGATCCCGTAAGGATGAAAGGCAAAGTTAACCTCGGCAGGATTTGAACTGAACCAATAATAATAATAATCTTGCTTGAAAATATCAACTAAATATTGCTCAAGTCACACTTTACTATCTTAAAAAAGAAAGAATACATTAAATAATGTAGTCCTTTGTTTTGAGAGATATAAAGCTGATTTGGGGCTAAACAACAATAATTGGTTCTGTTTTTGGCACAGGGCCAGAAATTATGCCAGTGTATTACTGGTACTTTTATTTTTATCGATCCCGTAAGGATGAAAGGCAAAGTTAACCTCGGCGGGATTTGAACTCTAAGCTGCAAAGCATAGCGTCCGACCCTCTACCGATACTGCCAATGCTCTGTCACTTTCTCGTTAAGTTAATGAGCAAGCTGTTTTGTTGGCCGAATCAAGTGGAACACTCGTCGCCGTAACTGACGGAATGCCATTTAATATTGTATATAGGCAGAGAACACTTTTACAATAATAGATATTTGTGGAGATAATTTATTTGTGAAAAGGATGTACTGTATCCATAAGATCTAAACGTAAAAGAATTCTTGACCATTTGGCAAAATAACTTTTTATCACTATGAAAAGAACATTGTAGAACTTTCAGCTAAGAAATTCTATTATACACTTTAAATATTTATAAATATAAATTCGACTTAACTCTCATCATTTATTGTTTAATTTTTTTTTAAATCATCTTTAAAATAGAATAAAAAATTAATCCTCTCTAGATAAATGGTTAAATTTAAAAGAAAAACCTGATAGAAAACAATTCTGAAAGAATGGCTTCTGCAGAACCCGGATGCAGTAACACGAATCGAAAATTAAGTGAAACTATAGAAGCTGTGCTCAAAATGAAGGATGCTCAACGAATGTTTTTCGCAATATTTATTTACGTTCTTTTGTTTTCTTTTCTTTTTGTCTTAGGCATGAAGAGCATCGTTCAGTCTACTAAAATTGTAACTTCAAAATATCATTTGGCGAATGGAATTATGAAACCCACTAAATGAATAAAAAATAAAAACCATCTTGACACTTGAATTTTTTCCTGTACAGGTAAATCGTTTTCTGAAAGATTACTAAAATTATCGATGTTAAAAAAACAATTTTTTGAAAAAGTTACATTCATTCAAGTAAGCCATTTCGTAGTGACATACGATGTCTCATATTTAATTATAAAATCTACGAAACCGTACAGGATTTATCAGCTTGCGGCAGATAGAATCGCAGAAATTATTCACGGGAAGATCTTTGCAAATTAATCAAAAAAAGAATCAACTGTCAAATGATATTATGTGTTTAAAAAAATGCAGAAATTAGCAACTACCAATTTCTGTAAGTTGCTGAAAAATTAAAGGAAGTACTGATTTTGCCATTTAGTTGAATTAATCGACCGACATTAAAAATACGGTTCAAGAATTAGTATTTATTACGCATTTGTATGAAAATTATCAGACTTGCTGTGTAGTCGATCGTTAAATGAACGTACAAAAGGAACACAGTTTTTCTTCCAGATGGACTAAAACCGATTTTTTAAAGATGATCTTAAATCGTGTGTGTCTGGTAATTCTTCATATAATTTTATGTGAGCATGTGTGCCCACGTTCGTGTGTTTCCGTGAGTTTATGAGGTTATTAGTCTGTGTATGTGGATGTGTGTGTACGCATGTATGTATAAAAGCTTGTATGACTGTCTCTATCCGTATGTAGTATATTCCAGGCCTGGAATCGAAGCATGTGAGAAGGACTGGTGTGTAGCAGTCAAGGGTAGATTATTGCATATATATATTATTGGAACTGCTGAGTATACATAATATTCTCAAATGTATGCATCGTCTGATTAGCCGAAATATGTATATATGTATATGTGTGTATATGTATATATATATATATATATATATATATATATACATACAAATATATATATATATATATATATACATACAAATATATATATATATATATATATACATACAAATATATATATATATATATATATATATATATATATATATATATATATATATATATATATATATATATATATATATATATATGCATATATATATATATATATGCATGCATATATATATATATATATGCATGCATATATATATATATATATGCATGCATACACACACACAGACATATATATATATATATATATATATATATATATATGTGTGTGTGTGTGTGAGTGCATACATGTATGTATGTATTCATGTATGCATTTATGCATTTATGCATTGTGGCGCCGGCCACGAGATTTAATTACCTTCTAGTGAGCTGACCTCAGGATTCTCAGTATTCTATGTTATTTCCCTTCCATAGTCTCCAGTAATCCTGTAAGTGACACATACTTCCCCACATATTATTCGTTCACACATCCCTTCTGAATATAGAACAATATTCCCCGAAACAAATATGTACAGATGTGCATACAAAACTCAGATTTATATATATATATATATATATATATATATATATATATATATATATATATATATATACATATATATATATATATATAACGGAAGAAATGTGGTAAAGAACCAGGTGGACCATAACGCACCAAAGTACTCAATACTTAGGGTAGTAGAGTGGGTAATAGGAACGAGTAGGCTGAGCTCAAGCCGTTTCGACGGCTAATTCTGGACTAGTCCAGAATTAGCCGTCAAAACGGCTTGAGCTCAGCCGTCGGGGTCCTACTCGTTCCTATATATATATATATCAAGTTCAATATTGAAATGGCTTCTACAGGACTAGAACTGTTTCTTTCAAAATCAATCATCATTCCTTGGTGGTTTCCTTTGAATGAAACAGTTCTAGTCTTGTAGAGTATAGGCACCTTAATATATAGAGAGAAATGACATCACCAAGACTAGAACTGTTCCATTCGCATGAAATCATCAGGAATGTTTTGAAGATTTCATACGAATGAACCGATTCTAGTCCTCCTGTAGAATATATATATATATATATACACTCTTACATACATGTATATATATATATATATATATATATATATATATATATATATATATATATATATATATATATATATATACACTCTTACATACATGTATATATATATATATATATATATATATATATATATAATATAAGATCAAAAGATGGTTAAAGGAGTTCCATGTATTTTATTATGCGCATTTCAAAAACAAACATCATCATGCAATAATATTTGTGTTTTCATCAGATAAAACAGGAGAACATGATATGAAGGCTAAAAAACACTTGTGGATAGTGCACTATGTTGATTTAAAACTGCACTATCCACAAGTGTTTTTTAGCCTTCATATCATGTTCTCCTGTTTTATCTGATGAAAACACAAATATTATTGCATGATGATGTTTGTTTTTGAAATGCGCATAATAAAATACATGGAACTCCTTTAACCATCTTTTGATCTTATATTATGTATACTCCAGTCCTACAAACTGTAGAGTGCTTCTTATCCGATATCTGCATTGCTTTATTGTACTACAATAAAACTCACCTCCTACATATATATATATATATATATATATATATATATATATATATACACTCTTACATACATGTATATATATATATATATATATATATATATATATATATATATATATAGCTCCTTCAGGTCGAAACATTTAGAATCTCTCATTCAACATTTTCGAAGTTCTCATTATCTGTTGTAAGCAAGCTAGCCTATTTCTTATATACGCTCATCCATGAAATCATGTTTGAGCAGTAGGAAGATATTTTAAGGAGTAAATTAAGAAATCACTGTTGGATGCAGCCATTCTTAGATAATAGTTCCTGAATTTAAAAATCGATAGTGAAAACATAAAACTATATTTCCTCACCTCGTTTTTCTTTCTATTTTTATTATCATATTTTCCTCGGTGTATTTTTTATCATTGTTCTCTTTTCTCATAATCTTGAATACTTTTTTCATTTTCTCATATTTGAAAATTAAGTATTTTTATCGTCTTTAAATGGGATTACTTATGTATGCAATCTAAATACATGCATTGGAACATAATAACATGAAGCCAACTAATACATGCGGCTTATACAAGATACACATTATTGTGGAATTGGGGATTGGCCGAGTCCGTAGAGCATCGGATGATATGCTTTGCGGAATAGAGTTGCGGCCCTTTAACGCACAGGGTAATGCATTGGGATAATTGCTGGCCTTGTGCCCAAAGTAGAAACAATTATTATACAGGGAGAGGATTGGCAGAATCGGTAGAACTTCAGACAACATGCTTTGCAGCATAGAGTTATGGACCTTTACATTATGAGTTCAAATCCCGCCAATGTTAGCTTTCCCTTTCATCCTTGCTGGATCGATAAAATAAAGTACCAGTAATGTACTGGGGTCGATTTCATCGACCTTTTCCCTTCCCCAAATATTGTTGATCTTGAGCCTAAATCAGAAACCATTATTTCCTTTCTAATTTAAAGGGCGGTGGATTGGCAGTATCGGTAGAGAGTTGGACACCATGCTTTGAAGCATAGAGTTACGTCCCTTTATGATCTGAGTTCAAATCCCGCCGAGGTTAACTTTGCCTTTCATCCTTACGGGGTCGATAATATAAAGTACCAGCAAGGTACTAGGTAATTGCTGGCCTTGTGCCTAAAATAGAAACAATTATTTCCTTTCTATTTTACAATGGTTCGTAACCCAGAAATAGCATCAAACAGTTTAAACGAGAAGAGGGCTGCATGAGATATGGCTCATCGTCAGGCGGGCCGCAAGCACTAATTTACATTCGTGCCCACATTAAAAAAAGTGACTTAACTCAGGTTGGTTTCATTTGTTTCTTCAGAATTCGGACACGTTGTTTTCCTCGATCGTAAAAATGATAGAAAGATAAATTACGACTGAAAAGTTTGGGTAAAAAAATCAGAAAGATTTCACTTAGGTGACTTAGGCGAGCCATTCAGAAAGCTTCGCGGGCCGCAGGTTGCCCATGACTGGTTAAAACCATTCTTTTTTTTTTTTTTTTTAACCTTACTCTAGTTTATACACTTCTATTTTTAATTTACATTGTAATGTTTTATTTTTCAAACAATAATCCTAGTTTGATAATAATCAGTAGTTCGATAGGAACATCATGTCATTAATATTGACAAAACTTGTTAGTGATTCCCATAGCTTATTAGATGTTGGCCGCATCTCAGAAACTTTAGCCTTCGTATATACGACCTATATAACATCACATTGCTTGTAAAGAATTATCATCACTTGGTGGTCTCCATACAACGTTTATTAATTCCTCATTAGATGGAAAGAATATTCTCTCATTTTCAGTGCAAAATATTCTTTTTTGTTCTGCGAACAGATCGTATTTCGTTGCTATTTATAAGAATCTGACAATACGCATCTTTATATAAAATATGTACATTGTCAGGTAGAATATAAACTAGTCAACCAGCGTAAAATTAGCTTGTCATACACCAACACAACATAAGGGGGTGCTTCTTGTTACTTCCCTACTATAAAATACAAACGTGGATTTCGTTGGCATTCGTATGTTTTGGCGTGTATTTATTTTATAACAATGTTTAAAGTTTGATTGAATAAATTCATTCGAGGAATTTTGTTGTAATGTATAGAGTGTGTTACAATTTAGACTCATGTCCGTACGTGGTCTTCTATTTTCACTAATGTGCTGCTTGTGTATTTTAATCCAATTCGTTTAAATTGAAAATATTATGTTATAACCTCATTGTGTGGCTATGACGAAAACTAGCGCTGTAAAAAGTTTAATTTTAATATGCCGTGACAATTAATCATGAAATCAAACAAATGTAGGATAGTAAAACTAAAAAATAATATAATAAAAATAATAATAATAATGATGATAATAACTTCAATATTCACAGAGTTATTGAAGTAGTTCTATGGATTGTATATAGAGGAATTAAACTGATTTTATTTTTATTTTATTTCTCAAGAACGACTAAACTCTTCGATTCTCAAGACGTTTTATGAGAAAATTAATAAAGTTTAAAATAGGATTAAATTAAATAAAGCAATCTAAATAGCTGATCTTGCTAAAATTAATTATGTTGATTGGAAACGTGATAATAATGGATATTACACTAAATGCTGTTGAAAGGCCTTGTACAATCCCAGGGGCCCTTATGTTCCGTAATTTTTCAACAACACGGACCTTAAGGGGTCCCAGAATAGAACAGGGTTCTCAATAGGAGTTTTAACATTTCAGCTTAATAAGAACGAACAAGTAATTCCTTTTGATATTATATTTCATATAAATATATATTTATATAAAATGTAGTCGAAATATAATTATATACCTCTTGTATATATAATGCATGAACATGTTCCACAGATTTGGGGGAAATATTCAGTGATTGCCAAAGACAAGAACTAAATACAGTTTTAGAGCTAATCCCACTTAATGCAATTAAATACGAAGAGAGACAAAATCTAAAACAAATAGGAAATACAATGTCTGTACTTTGAATCTAATACCAAATAAAATCAATTCTTTAATAATTTATCTTAATGGAACTTATATGAGATTTAAAATTGAAAAAGAATTCTTGGCATTCCGAGATAATTATATTAATTTAAATTTGTTACTGATGTTCTTATTAATGTTGTTTGTGTTTTTTCTTTCATTCGTTGATAAGAAACTTACATTTAATTTTTCAATTATTAATACTTTAAAAAATGAGACATTTTTTTAAATAACAAAAAGGTACAATAATCGTTTTTTAGAAATATTTTATAAGCTAAAGTGAAACGCTTGGAGGCCAATGTGTATCTGGGAAAATAACAAGAGAGAACATGGCTTTAAAAAGTAAATATTGTTAACATATTTAAAGAGACATCCTTGATACACATTTTTCCGCAGTAGACACAATGGCTAATCGTTGAGAGATTTGAATAACCAATTTCACAAACATGCTCTTTCTTTCGCCTTCCTTTCTTCCTCAATATATTGAGTAATTTTGCTTTAAATGTTCAGCTCACGGATAATTTCCTCCACCAAAGACGGTCTATGGAGAACGAAATTTGGAAAGAATTCCATCATCTTCAGCGTTTAATGGCTGATGTGTCAAGCAGATGTATTGAATAAAATCTTCCACTTTTTCAGGTTGTCGTTTAATCTTCGTTCATAATATATATGATTAAATACTGTAAAGATGGTTTATGGCAACCTACTTATTGAAGATAGAACAGAGAGTCTGTCTTCTTCATGAGACCTAAGAATATAATTCTATGTATTAGATTGTCCCTCAGTATGCCCTATACAGTATATATATATGTCTCAGTCCACTAAGCAATGGGATAGTTATCTGTGGAAAATAGGCAAAACACGTTTGTGTGGTTGCGAATTTCAGTCCACAGTTAATGTGTTCCACCAAGTTGATTGTATTTTTGTATAGCAAGAAACCCTCATGTCTCAGTCCACTAAGCAATGAGATATATATCTGTGAAAAATATGCAAGACACGTTTGTGTGGTTGCGAATATCAGTCCATAGTTCCGTTGTTTTAGGCTTGATCATCTTGCGCTATATATTATACAATTGTATTCAACAACAGTACACAGATCAACCATTGCTTCCTCAGTGACGGTCAACACAAAGTATGTAGTAGACTTTCTCTGTCATATGTTTTATTACCACCATCAACATCTTTAATTTGATTTAAGCGAACACAACTTCATTATGAGTATGTGAGTTCGATCTCTGGTATGAAAATATCCATTGCCTTTTCGTCAACCTACTACGGAGAGTTTGAAAAAATTCACAGGCGCTATCCTTTCTTCCTGTGATTGCACCATTTGAAAAAGAGGCATTGTCTAACTGCAAAGATCTAATTTATATAAATACCGATAAATTAGCCTAAATTTATATAAATCGAATTTATATAAATACCGATAAATTAGTCTAAATTATCCTAATTGAAGGCAAAAATGTCAAACATTAATTTGTATACATAAATATAAAACATAACATTTCATATGCAAACATACATACAGAGATGCTTCATATTATATATATATGTCCTGACGTGTGTATATATAAGTGTGTGTATGTGTGTATGTATGTATTTATGTATGTATGTGTATATATATATATGTGTATGTATATGCGTATATATGTATGTGCGTATATATGCATGTATGTGTGTATGAATGTGTGTATTTATGTATGCACATATGTATAATGTGTGTATGTATATGTGTATGTATGTAGCTGTATTAACAGATAATGTCTTCAAAATAATAAAATAACTTACCAACTTTCAGAATTTGATTTCTGTTGATGTATTAAAATAAATTATAGATAAATCGAATCGTATTCTGATTTCCTGATTTCGTCTGGTACTCTAATTATTGCTGGGGTTACAAGAGTACTTATTTACATAGGGTGAGATTTTGACACAAGGTTTTCACAAGTATATCCAACACAATATTCTTTTTAAGTATTCGAATGATTTCTTAGCATTCCAGAAAATGGTTTATGTTCGATTGTTGCTGTACAAAATGTATATATTTTGAATTATAATGTCGTATATATTTTGTCTTCTTGTCATTGCTGCGTAGATATTTTTACATCTTGTCTGCTATTATTATCAAGAAGTAACTAAAATCAATCAATTACAGGAGAAGGTGTTGTTTTGAAGTGCCAAATATTCATCAATATCTTGAAATGCAGAGGCCAAATTTCGTATTGACGAGAGTGAAAACTTTTTATCCTCTCTGCTCAAGCTTCCAAAATTATATACAAAATAAAGCGTAGAACGATATATATATATATATATATATATGCGAACGAAAGCAATAAGATAAAGGAAGAATTTGCAGCTAATTCAGTGAAGTAGATGCTTCGAGTCACACAAAAGGTCACATACGTTTAAACAACCACTCGCCACTGAATGAGGAATACATTTAACTATAAACCATCTGTTATTTATTATCATATTATAAATATTATTTTACGACACAATTTTCCATTCCTGTGGATTTCGGTCCTAGCATTCTCTTACTATTCACGTAGTTTATACATGGGCGTGCCTGTGCACGTAGTTATTCTAACCTTGATTTATAGTACATCTATCTATCTATATACCTCTCTCTCTCTCTCTCTCTCTCTCTCTCTCTCTCTCTCTCTCTCTCTCTCTCTCTCTCTCTCTCTCTCTCTCTCTCTATATATATATATATATATATATATATATATATATATATATATATATATATATATATATATATATATATATATATATATATATAAAAGTTGAGACAGTAAACAGAAAACAAAAAAAAACAAAAAAAACGTGGAAACGAAGAAGCAGTACGAATGTTGATATTAGTTTCACGCTTGAGAGTGGTGGGTGGTGGGTGGTGTATATATATATATATAGAGAGAGAGAGAGGGGGGGAGTTATGGTCCACCTGGTTTCTTACCACACTTTCTTTGTTATATATATATATATATTAATTTATTAAAATAACAGGTTAAAGTTTAAGCAAAGAATCGCTGCTTTCACCCTTGACGGGATCTTCTGAGTTTCAGAAGATCCCGTTAAGGGTGAAAGCAGCGATTCTTTGCTTAAACTTTAACCTGTTATTTTAATAAATATTCGCTCTAGGGTTCTTATATATTTGATATATATTTATCCTTATCGAGCCCTCTTTGGATTTTAGTCTTCACATTTATTATTATTATTATTATTATTATAATATATATATATATATATATATATATATATATATATATATATATATATATATATATATATATATATATAAAGAGAAAGAGAGAGGGGACAGGAGGAAGTATAAGACGAAAGGTGTTATTAAAGGTGAGATGTCTAACAAATATACAGTTTATATTTGAAATACGTTAAGTTTAATGTATGTGGACTGATTCTCCATTGATTTCGTCCCACTGTCCCTTAAATTAACGTGTATATATATATATATATATATATATATATATATTTTATATATAAGTATTTTTTTCTTTGTTTCTCTAAATATAGTTTTTAAAGCATTCCCTTTCTTTAAATCCATCAACCAATGACCTCCACCCAACCCAATCACCACCCTCTCCTACCACCAGAGAAGGGATAAATACCACCATATTACTTGGACAGCCAGCTTCCTGATGATTTCTCCCGAATTCTCTCACCTTTTTCTGTTCTCAAAATGAATATCAAAATCTTATAGATTCAATACAATGGGAGATAATTATGTGAGGAGAAGCCTTCACAATGAAAATATAATTGTATATAAAAGGATAAAAAAGGATAAAGATACAATAACTCCTTGTGGAGTCGTAGAGGCACAGTCATACGGTGTGTCTAGAGCACTTGTTTAATCTGTTGGAGCCCAACCCTCTCCAGGTCTGAACACAGCCAATTTTTTCTATATAGGAAGAATCGACCCCAATGGACTGGTACTTTTTTATCGACTTCGAAAGAATAAAAGATAAAGTTGACCCAGGCAGGATTTGAACTCAGAGCGCGCAATGCGGGGGGACGAATACCGTAAAGCACTCTATCCGACGTCTTAACGACTCTGCCAATTTGCGGCCTAATTGTATATATAGAGTAATGTAAATACTAAAGAGTTAATGTAACGAACTCCAAAGCTGCCAATATTGATTGACATTCATAAAAAGCAACCAGATATTTCATTAGTTATACCAATCCAGTAATATTGTAATATTATACTTTAACATGTTAAATTGCCATGGTCTTTATCAGTGCATAACGTTTTTGTTCTAAACATTGGAACTAATAGTAACACCTTCCAAACGGTGCTGTAGACCACGGCTAATCATTGCGACAATGATGTTAACGATAATAATAATGTATTTGTTCTAATCTCTATCTGTATCATGTATCAACTGCATTACTACTTCACAAAATGTCATTCTCAGCTGACACTTACATAACATCCTCAACGTGGGAACTGTTTATGCAGAAAGCAACTTTCCCACGAATATAATAACATGTTTGAATAACGAATTTGTTTACTTGACAGAAAGTTTGATAAGCAGCTCAAATTGATCTTTAATAGACTCTCCAGTTCTTACACCACAATATTCTAGACAATAAATTCAAGAATTTTGTGATCTCCATATTATTTGAAATGACAAATTTATATAAACACATGTTTTAATGTTATTTTCTTAACATATTTAATTTCTTTTCTGGTAACTCCCATCCTCTCACATGTGCGAAAATAAACAGTTTTCAACGGAGAGATGTGACAAAGCGTTACTCGGGGATATATAAAGAGTGTAAGGCTACCAGGTTCGAAATCAGCCTTAATTCAACATGATAGAATATAATCCGGAATCCCTAGAAAATAGGGGTTTTCGGGTTTTCTCTCCCATTGAACTAAGCAACAATAATTAGTTCAATGGGATAAATAAATGTCTTATCATTTCCTTCCCATGAAGATGAGGGGAATTATGTTTTTTCGCAAAAGGAGATAAACGAGTGGTTTAAACCAATATTTCAGTTCAGTTGACAAACAATTATAGACTATCGATTAGTCAACCACACTGAAGTCAACATAACCTTTTATCCCGTTAGATCGATAAATAAACTACTAGTCAAATATTGTGGTCATTTCTTCTTCCTCTCTCTCTCCCTCTCCCACTCTCTCACCCTCTCTCCCTCTCTCTTACACTCTCAACCACGCTGCTCTCATCCACGCTGAACTAAGAAAGTCGTGTATGGACACTTCCAGTGTGTGTCTCTTTCCTTCAAGAAACGGAAGACGTTTGAGATACGAGTTTTCATCTTATTCCCCTCTACTAATTTAAAACAGCTCAAAACCTCGAAACAAAATGGCGAATATGGAGAGATTGATCCGCTGTACAAGACGGAGAGAAAACATTTAAACAAATTTGGATCAGAGTGATGTATGTTATGAACACACAAATGCCTCAGATTTGTTTTCCTTTCCTGAAAATTGCAACATCATATGTGTCAAATGAAAGCCATCATCATCATGATTCTATGAATAAGACCGCAATAAGGAGGCAGGAGGGCTGAACTAGAGTCAAGAAAATAACGATCTCATATCTAATGGATTAATGTCGTTACTGTAATGAGACCCAATTGATAAGTTAGGAAGCAATGTATTATTGAAATGTTCATATATTTCTCAAAGGAATTATATGTGTAAATAAAATAGTTTCTAAAATATAAACACTTTGCTTTCTATTAAAACAAATATAACATATGTTGAGATATTTTCTGCTGGTTTATCCGCTCGACCTAGTTCCATGATATTAGTACTGTAAGGAAATATCATTCACCCGAGCAAACAACGTGGGCATTATATACATAAGTTTTATATTTTGTGATGATTTTCTCCATTTAGTTTTTTGTTTATGGAAAGGGGTGCCACTAAGTTCTAATCCTTCTTTGCCGAAAATAAACAAACTATGTTAATTTAGATTGAAGAAGAACAGATTTATTGTTTAATTGTCTAACATATATGCTGTTGTATCATATCTAATTTGTATAGGACATGCATATCACTCTGATCCCGTGGGAGTTAGGAATGATTATTGTTTTTGTCATTCTTTAGCTAGCTCTTGGCTTCTGTTAGTGTATTGGTGGTATTGGATCAATGCAACAACTTATAGCTTCACCAGTCTTCTATTTTCTCTCTAATCTACAATTAACACATCATTGAGAGAAGAACATTGACTGAAGATCATTGACAGAAGATGTTGAACAGTTCGAAAATCAAAATGAAGGAGATAATAGAAAATGATATATTGAAAGAAAAACAGCAATAAGGAAAGAGTTTAGAAGTGAAATTGAAGGAAATATAAATATTGTTTTAAACTACAAAGGTGGAAGCGAACCTAAATATGGAGAAAGAGTGAGTGAATGTGAGTCAGTGGATGCTATGGACGTTAGAAATATGTTGCCTAGGATAAGGTGTAGGCTGGCAGGTAAGCAGAAAACTAGTAAGATAGATTGAAATAGTGTGAAAAGGAGAACAACATTCGGGAGTTCGGTGCTTTAACCCTTTAGCATTTAAACCGGCCATATCCGGCCAGAATTCTCTCACTTCTTTCTGTTCAAACCTGCTGTAACTGGCCACTCATACTAATGTTAAGGTATTGTCCTCAAAATAAATGATATCAAAATTTCATAGATTCGATATTATGTGAGATAAAGCCTTTACCATGAAAATATAATAGTAAATATAGAGTAATGTAAATGCTACCACTACCACTACTACAACCACTACTACTACTACTATGACTACACTTGTGCTATTACTAACCAGTCTCCTCCGTGCACCAGTGACACTGCCACTGTTCCAGCCCCCTCAAACAACCCCCAAACAATCACTCACCCCACCCTACATAGTACTTGTGACATCACAGGAAGGAAAAGATTCCTCACTTTTCACCGACTTTTCTCCATCTGTATCGCATATCTCTGTTTTCTCTCACTATGTCTCCCCCCCCCTCTCTCTCTCTCTCTCTCTCTCTCTCTCTCTCTCCTTCATTCCCTTTCTGCCTCTCTCTATCTTATTTTTCTCCCTCTCTTTCATTTCTCTATCCCTCTCATTTACCCATTCTTTCCTTCCTATATATATATATATATGTGTGTGTGTGTGTATATATATACATATATATATATATATATGTATGTATAAATATATGTCCTCTCATTCAAGTTATATTTAATTAAAACTTCATGCTTGATATCATTTTATTCAACCTAAAATCATCTGATTACATTTCTTCTTATGTTTTTAGTTTTTATAAATCTATCGTTAGCTTTTAAACTATTTTTTCTTTTAGATTAATATTTAGTTTGGGTTTTTTTCTCAGTAATTACTTTTTTTTTCCAGTAATAATATTTCGTCGTGAACGACAATCACAGATTGTCCTTAAAATATAGATTTTATTCTCAATTTAAATATGTATAAGTAGTTTTTTTTAAATATTCCTGCAACGACAGTTAATAACAAAGGGAATTGAAAACTGATAGAAGTTATGACAAGTAAGAGTTCATTGTGTTTAATCATCATAACACCTCTGATATCTTCTTCTTCTTCTTCTTCTTCGTGGGGGCAGAGTCCACAAAAAAAACTCCTTCTAGCGGGTCCTGCCAAAAGCAACGGTCCCCGACTCAGGATCTACCCCTGAGTCTGAGGGAATCTGGAGCAACGTGAAATAAAGTGTCTTGCTCAAATATACAACGCACCAACCGGTCCGAGACGCGAACTCACAACCTTGCGATTGTAAGCCTAATGCTTTAACCACTAAGCCATGCGCCTTCACATGCAATAATTTCAAATTCTTATTAATAACTGCATCGTTTTCTTCCAGGGACTATGTTGAAAAATAAACCTCATTTGGTTATTCCATAAGAGTATTTTGATAATTACATGAACTTTTCAGGTGACTCTTGAAATGTAATCCAAACGTTTCTCTAGCCATTATCAAGATAAGAAAAGGAACGAGGAGTAAAACGAAAGAGATAAAGGATTTTGCTGAGTCAGTTCTTTATAATAGGCAAAATTTCTCTATAAAATGTGTGACATTTTTCTAACAGAAACAATTTATTCTAAATGAAAGAATTTTTGATTTATGTATTCTTGCAAATATGTGCTTTTGAACTTTCACTAAATTTAATACACTGTAACTCTTGCATTTAAAGTTTGTATTTGTATTATATAAATCAACAGATACACATACACATGCATACATACATACATACATACATACATACATACATACATACATACATACATACATACATACATACACACACACACATACATACATACATACATACATACATACATACATACATACATACATACATACATACATACAATTTTGATTTCCAGACTGGGCGATGTATTATCTCCTTCAGCAAGACACTTTATTTCACGTTGCTCCTTCTGCCTGGACTTGCGTCTTGTGTCCGACACATAGTATTAGCAATTGGAACGACCAATGGAAACATTGTGTTCTCGGTCCACTTTGACGAGCTCCATCCCACGCCTTAAGCGAAATAGGCCTGGGATCTTGTCGATCGACTGTTGATATGTTTTCTATGTTGTGCAGCTAATCAACTCGGATATCGAAGTCGGAGAAATTGGATAGCGAAATGACAAGGTTTTAATTAAATATCTCTAGAATAAAATCTGTAAACAAAGTGAAAATGGTGGAATTCGTTCGTACAAAATTCAAACTAAATATTTACTTAAATGATTTTCGTTTTCTTTTCCCCGGTTTCCATTTTCCTACATAGTTTCTGTTTAGATTAAATGATAAGAGATTTATTTCGATTTTCTTTGATTCCCTCAATTTTAAGAAACCAGAAGGTGCCAGATGTTGTATAATTTATTCATTTTGTATGTTGACATCAATATGTCCCCAAAACAAAAGCTTAATTTGTTTTATATTGGTGACAGTCATTACACGAAAAATACGCATTAAGGTTCAACTAGCTTATTAACTTATATAATTTCATTTCTTTAAAAAGATGAAAGCTGCGTAATTTAATATATCATATCAACATATCAAATAAGGTCAAAATTATCTTTGAATTAATTTCGGGTTGTTTCCCAGTTGACATGTAAACACAATAATGTGACTTGTACACTGAATTAGATTGTGAAGATAGTAACATTGATTTGTTAAAAGCA
>OZ024758.1:1415068-1417568 GCA_964016885.1 Eledone cirrhosa
TAGAGTTAGGACCCTTGCCATTCTGAGTTCAAATCCTACCGAGGTTAACTTTGCTTTTCATCCTTACAGGGTCGATAAAATAAAGTACCAGTAATACACTGGGTATTTGCTGGCCTTGAGCCAATAGTAGAAACAGTTATTTTGTAGTATATTTTTGTATATAGCAGAGCAGATCTCCTTGTTATTCACATACACACCTTAACTACCGTCGTCATAGCCCCCATCATCATCATCGTCATTATCATCATCAATTTCATCACAATCATCATCATCGTTGCCACCACCAGCATCATCCTCATCACCATAATCAATAGCATGTCGCCATCATCATCATCATCATCATCATCTTCTTCTTCTTCTTCTTCGCCACAATCATCATCATCACCATCATCAACATCGTCTTAACCAACAACATCATTGTCATCCACATCTTCACCACAACCACCATCATCATCATCATCACCATCATCATCATCATCATCATCACCATTGTTGTTATATCAACTGAGGCCTGATGCTTCAGATGATATTCTACAACTAACACAAACGCTATCTCAACTAATTTCCACAGATATTAGATATTTATCAATATTCGACTTTATTGTGAATTACACTGTGTTAGTTTTGTCACCAATTGATATTGGTTTCTGATTTAGGCACAAGGCCAACAATTTTGGGGCAGAGGAAAGTCGATTAAATCGACCGCAGTGTATTACTGGTACTTTATTTTATCGACCTCGTAAGGAGGAAAGGAAAACTAACCTCGGCAGGATTTGAACTGAGAACGTAAAGGGACTTAACCATATGCCATAAAGCAAGTTGTCGGGCGCGAAAGAGAGAGAGAAAACAGAGAGAGGGAGAGAGAGAGAGAGAGAGAGAGAGAGAGAGAGAGAGAGAGAGAGAGAGAGAGGGAGGGAGAGAGAGAAAAAGAAATAAGAAACAGATATAGAGGAAGAATCGGCACCAGTCTAGATTAGTATATTTTGAACAACCTCAAATGGAAGAAAGACACATTTTACATCGGCAGGATTTGAACTCAGAGAGCAGAGAGTTGGAACAAATACTAAGAAATATTCTATCCAACTTTCTAATGACTCTGCCAGTCGGCCGCCGCCATTTTCGGTAGGTTAGGAGGCGAATTTCCGGTATCTGAATAAATGCACCTTTTAACATTTCATTTCGTTTTCGACTGAATGAGCTATTGAAAATACTATAATTAGAATTGTGATTATTGACTGCGCATAATACTTTCTATTGAATTTTATACAAGGTGCAAGTAAAGCTATCAATACGAGCTTATCCCTTTTCCCGTTAACATTAACATTAATATGTGAATATTAACATTAACATATATCTGTTTTCTTACAAACACAAATCAAAAGTTCAATCTGAAACTTGTAGTAAAATTATAAATCTTGAGCGCTTCTTTATTGCAAACATAATATATTATATATAGGTGAGTGGGCTGAAAGGTTTATAGGCTGACTGTGAAGGAGGAGTGATACTAGAGCTGTGAAATCTGGCATGCATTACGTTCAACTCTTCTTATTGTTGACTTTGGTCTCCATATTGGCTTCTTGATGTTTCTATAGTCAATAAAAATTAACCTCAATTAAATAATTTATATAAATATATATATGTGTGGGTGTGTGTGTGTAGTACAACTATAGTTAACTATAATATCTGTAGTACTACTATAGTTAACTATAATATAATAACTGTAGTACAACTATAGTTAACTATAATATATCTGTAGTACTACTATAGTTAACTACAATATAATAACTGTAGTACTACTATAGTTAACTATAATAACTGTAGTACTAATATAGTTAACTACAATATCTGTAGTACTACTATAGTTAACCATAATAAAATTAAGTTCCAATTTTCCTCTATTATTTTCGATAGTCTAAATATTATATTAGCTTTGTTTACTTCCCACTGAATCCTATAGTTAGGGATTTTCAGACATTCTGAAAAACATTTCTTTTACCTGAGTCATATACTTTGTCCTGAGTCATATGCTAAAAGGTTAGTGTCTGCTTTCACATATTATTCTAAAACAGACCCACATATTTTTCAAATCTAAACCGACCTTTGTAGATTTAGATTTTTCAGTGTTTTACAAATATATTTAATTATTCAGTGTTTTACAAATATATTTTGTCAACATCTTTGAATCTAAACTTAACTGTAAATATGTTGGATGTAACGGCAACTTATATTTCTAACTCAATGGATGTCGTAACATCTTTAACAAACCCTTTACGATGGCTGTTCACCATTCAACCTACTTTCACAACTATATTTATTCAGCTGAAGAATACTATTTTTACTTTTAGCACAGTAAATTTCTGAAAGATATCATGCATGTCGTTATACAAAGGTATTTCTAAGTCAATCTCTTCTTCTCTCTTCATCTATTCTAACTATTTTCTCCTTCTCGCAAAAAATGAAAAATAGTGAAAGAGAAGAGCAAGACGAACAGCGAGAGAGT
>OZ024758.1:1427568-1435068 GCA_964016885.1 Eledone cirrhosa
TAATCTACATTATAAAAAAGAATAACACAACATTAACAATAATTCAACTGAAAACATATATATATATATTCATGATATTTAGAATCAAATAAAACGTATTAAATCAATATTAAATCAATATAAAACAATATTTATCAAACTTTATCGAAACTTGCAGAGTAACAGAAAAGTTCAAAAATGTTTCGAGGTAAAATTATATTGAGTGATCAAGTATGAAATTTGTAGTAAAAAACTAAGTTTGTTAATGTTTTTACAAATTTCATAATTGACGAACCAATAAATCTTGCATCATACATCGTAAATAAATAACATCAATGACCTGTATACACATAAGATACACATTAGTACGTACATACATTCATATACACACACACACAGATATATGTATATATATACACACACATATATAAAGAGAGAGAGAGAGAGAGAGTAGTAGTAGTAGTAGTAGTAGTAGTAGTAGTAAGAATATTAATAATTGTTTCTACTTTAGGCACAAGGCCAGCAACTACCCAGTGCCTCACTGGTACTTTATTTTATCGACCCCGTAAGGATGAAAGGCAAAGTCAACCTCGGCAGGATTTGAACTCAGATCGTAAAGGGAGTAAGAATATTAATAATGATCCTGCTTTGAGTAAAAGCAGAAATTGATTAAACTTTTAATTTGTGTGTGTTAATGTATACATATATTAGCATGTATATGACATTATGTATATATATACATGTATATATGTATGTATATATACATATATATATGTATATACAAACACATGTCATACACACACAGATTGTATAAATGCTTTAATTAAATTATATATAGCGTATGTATATAGTGTTCATATGTAGGAAAGCATGTGTGTATGTGTATATATATATATATGTAGGAGAGGATGTATATATATATATAGAACATGTGTATATATATATATATATATATATATACACTCCGTTAAGGAGATAAAATATATTATCAGTTATCAAAACGAAGTAGGATGATATGTGTTTTTTTCACCAAGAAAATCAGCACTACCTGTTATAAATATATATACATACATTTACACACACTTATATACAAACGCATACACACACACAGGCGGATATATGTATATATATATACATATTTATATGTACATACATACATCAATTTATTTATATATACATATATATATATATTTATATAGTAATAATAATAAAATTGAAGACTAAAATCCAAAGAGGGCTCGATAAGGAAAATATATATCAAATATATAAGAACCGTAGAGCAAATATTTATTAAAATAACAGATGAAAGTTTAAGCAAAGAATCGCTGCTTTCACCCTTAACGGAATCTTCTGAAACAGAAGATCCCGTTAAGGGTGAATGCAGCGATTCTTCGCTTAAAATTTAATCTGTTATTTTAATAAATATATATATATTTATATATATATATATTGTTAGACTGTAAATAAATTCCCTTCTTTATACGGTTGACCATGTTATTCTTCACTTTTTCAATTTTATATATATATATATATATATATATATATATATATATATATATATATATATGTATATATATATATATATATATATATATATATATATATATATATATATATATATATATATATATATATATGTATGTATATATATACAGATGTGTGTGTGTATGACTTTAGGTTGATTTACATACACACATAAATAATTATGTATATAACATGTACACAAGCTTCCCTAGGTAGACAAGGTAGAGCTATTATTACCCAGAGAGATACACAGCTTGTTCAATTAATTGGTTAATATTCAATATGACGCCATACGTCATTCTGTTTATATTTCTAGCTTCGTAACTTATTCTTCTCTCTCACTTTTACTTCTAACTCAGTCAAAGTGTTTTTACTCGGGCTCAGCTGTTTTCATTTCTTTGGCAATTTTTATATTATCTCTTACACATCCATACATATATATATATATATATATATATATATATATATATATATATATACAAACATATATACATACATATATACATACATATATACATACATACATATATATGTATATATATATATATGTATATATATATGTGTGTGTATATATATATGTGTGTGTGTGTGTGTGTGTGTGTGTGTGTGTGTGTGTGTGTGTGTGTGTGTGTGTGTGTGTGTGTGTGTGTGTGTGTGTGGATATGTGTATAGGTGAGTATATCTGTGTGTGTGAATGTATATATCATTATATCATTCATATATTGTATGACAAATCTCACCGATCCACATATATATATATATATACATAAGATGTGTAGTAGGGAATATCTGACATTTTCACAGCTTCATCTTATTGTCATGGTATCCGAATGTAACAGAAACAAGATAAATGTCTTTATCATACTATTTTATTTTACTATTTTATTTTTATATTGAGTCGATACACTGCTATACACTTTTACTATATTTTTTTATCGCATCGCTAGTTCTAGTGAAATATTCACTTATTTGTACGTATATATATATATATATATATATATATATATATATATATATATATATATATATATATACATACATATATATATATATATATATATATATATATATATATATATATATACATATATATATATATATATATACATACACATATATATATATATATGGTTGAGTGTATGTGTGAGTGCGTATATATATATATATATACATATATCTATATATATATATATATGGTTGAGTGTATGTGTGAGTGCGTGTATATATATATATATATATATATATATATATATATATATATATATATATATATATATATATACATGTATGTATATATGTGTATGTATCTACGTAGATACAGAAAAGTGTTTATTTATGTTTCCACTTTTTAGCTGTGAAGCCGTAAAAGTATTTAGCTTGTACATGTTAAATAGCAATAAATACAGATTTCTAGTGTATGAGTCCGGACAGAAATGTATTTAATAAGGGACTGTGTTTGTGTGACATGCAGGTCTCCACAGGTGGTCTCGTGGAACTGTTCTTCAATCCAGGAAGTAAATCCTACCCGCAGTTTAGTTTAACTAATAGCTTAGCCACTGATATGAAGCGGCTTCTCTCTTTCCCCCTCTCTCCATATATATTCATATATATATATGTATATATTAATACACACACACACACACATATATATATATATACACACACACACACACACACATATATATATATATATATATATATATATATATATATATATATATATATATATATATATATATATATATATATATATACACGTATGGGTTTGAGTGTGTAGAACGTTCTACATTCAATGCTATGCAGTTTATTGCTTTTCTAGTAAATTATGTTTTTTCTGCACCTACAGTAGTAACAAAAATCCCGGTGCAGCAATGTCAATGGCGTTTTATGAAATATCTCTTCATCTGTTGTTTTATTTGTCTTCAAAGGCGCCATATTACATGCTGTTTCTCTTGTTTTCATCCTTCAAACGTTGTTGAACATCAATTCCGAAATACATTCCAGAAAGAATCTTTGTCATTTGTTTTGCTTTCATTTCCATTCTTTGTTTCTTTTTCCTGTGTAATGTTGTGATTATTGTTTTCCTGTCAGCAATGTTAAATTTCAAATAAAATGGCACATTGTTTATTTAAAAGGAAAACATTTCAGAAATTGGTTAGTTAATAAATATCACTTATTTGTAGTTGTTTGGATAATTATAATGTTGGCTAGCCATTTATTTAAACAATCCTTTTATGTCTGGGTTACTTCCGTAGTTGGTGACATATTTACTTAGTTGACAGGTTGATTAATTGAAAAAAATATTAGAGGGGTCATAAAAATAGAAAATCAGTAATTAATTGATAATTGTTTTTTATGTTGTAAGGAAGAAACATGAAAGAGTTCACATTTTCGGTCAGTAGTCCTTCCTCGAAAATATATAAAAAAGGAAAACAAGAAAAACACTATGTAGAGACAATATATATTACTTAGCCGTTGATTAATCACTTCAACTGTGTCATTTGTTTTGTACTCGGGGAATTGATTAATAACTGTTTGTTTTTTGTTCTTTACTTGATTCAATAATTGATCGAGCAATCGTGGTTTAATTAGTAAAACTGCCATCTTGGAATGTGTTACAAACTTGGTCCCTGTCCCGCCAATGAAACGTGCTGTTCTTAAGTTTTATTTTATCTATTTCTATCTGTTGAAAAATGATTTAAATGGAAGAAGGTTTACACTGTTTTGTGTGACAGGAATTATCCAACATGGAACTTTCATAATTGCCGGAAGGAGAGAACTATTAGATTATGGCTTAATAAATACTTTCAAACTCAAAATTATAACTTTGATTAGTTTCTAATGAGTTCTTAGCTGATTGTTTCGTTGTTTATTTGGTTTGTTGCTTGCTTGGTTGATTGGTTGATTGGCTGGTTGCTTGGCTGGTTGGCTAGTTGCTTGGTTGATTGGTTGGTTGCTTGGTTGGTTAATTGGTTGGTTGATTTGTGTGCCGGTTGGCTGGTTGGTTGGTTGGTTGGCAAGTTGATTGGTTAATTGGTTTGTTGGTTGGTTGGTTGGTTGGCTGGCTGGCTGGTTGATTTGTCGAGTAATAAAATATTGGCTGAGTTTTCTAATTATATATTTTTCTGTTTTACCAGGTCAGTTGAGAAACTGTGTATCCAGTTAATTGTTTATTTTACTGGTTAGATAATTAACCAGTTAATAATGTTATTAATTACTTGGTTAAGTGATAGCAAGAATTATCGGCTCTTTTCTATTTAATTTCATATAATAATGAATTACATAGGGGGATGTTCCAATATGTAACATCAGGATAGAAAATAGAGAGTTTAACAACGGTGGTTACATTACTTAATTGCCCAGTGAATTGGTTGGCTGATACGTTAATTAATAATTAACGTTCATTAATTATTAACGTTCATTAATAATGGTGGATTGGCAGTATCGGTAGAGAGTCGGACGCCATGCTTTCCAGCATAGTTACGTCCCTTTACGGTCTGAGTTCAAATCCCGCTGAGGTTCACTTTGCCTTTCATCCTTACGGGGTCGATAAAATAAAGTACCAGTAATGTACTGGGTAATTGCTGGCCTCGTGCCAAAAATGTAGAAACAATTAATTATTAACGTTCATTAATTATTAACGTTCATTGCCTAAAATAGAAACAATTAATTATTAACGGTAATTAATTATTGACATTAATTAATTATTGACTTTAGTTATTTATGTGTTTCTCAGCTTAATTCTTAACCGTCTTGGTTTATTTAAGAGTTGATTTATTTGCTTGCTGGATTGGTTGGTTAGTTGTTTGATTGGTCAACTAATTACTTGGTTAGTTGCTTGCATGATCAACTAATTATTTGATCAGCTAATTACTTGAGCAACTAATTACTTACTCGGTCAGCTGTTTGGGTTGTCAGTTGATTGGGTAGCCAATTGCTTACATAATTAATTGATTTTGGGTGTCATTTGCTTGATTGGCTAACAGATTCATTGAGCAGTTGAGCTTCTTGATTGACTGATGATTGGTTGACCAGTTGCATATCTGGTCACTTCCTTGCTGGATCAAGATCAGATGCTTTCTTGGTTAAATATATATATATATATATATATATATATATATATATATATATATATATACAGAGAAAGAGAGAGAGAGAGAGAGAGAGAGAGAGAGAGAGAGAGAGAGAGAGAGAGAGAGAGAAGGTGAAGTTGGAAATATATTTAAGGGTCTGTTTTTCTTTTTTGATTCGTCAAAGTGACATTATTGAAAAGAAAACATTATTAAAATTTTTTTATAATTTATATAAAGTATATGAAGAATATATATATATAAAGTATAAGTATATATATATACAGTATATATATATATATATAAGAATATATATATATATATATATATATATATATATATATATATATATATATATATATATATATATATATATATATATATATATATATATGCATGTATGTATATATTATTGGATAAAATGACAAGAGACTTGACTGGTGAAATTCCTTCAAAGTTTCTTCAAAATATATATATATATATGAAAAGCGTCAGGACCCCGACGGCTGAGCTCCAGCCGTTTCGACAGCTAGATCCGAACTGAGTATTCTGGTGTATTTTGGTCAACCTGGTATCTCACCACAACCTCTTTGTTATACCCCCCCCCCCCACACACACACATATATATATATATATGTGTGTGTGTGTGTGTGCATGTAACGTGGCGGGTTGGTTCTCTGTTTGTTTGGTATTTAATTTGTTTAATATTAATAGTTGCTTAATCGTATAAAGGATTGCGTTAAGTACTTCGTAAATTAGCGATTTATATTTGGTTACTGGTAACTGGATTGGTATATTACATAGCGCAAGTTGTTTTATCATTCAGTTGCTGGGAGACAGGTTAGGTGCTTGCTTAGTACATTATTTACAGTTAGATTATACAAATCCTCGGTCAACATCGAAGTCAGTAATAGTCAGGTGTCTGTTTAGTACATTAATCCTTGGTTAACTCCGGATTCAGTAATAGTCAGGTGTCTGTTTAATCAACAAATACATAAGGTACAAACATTAAACACCGAAACGGGGGTGGGGAGTTTCTGTTAATATTGTTGTTGTTGTTTTTAACACAAATTTTAACATATTACAGAAATTATTATAATAATGTGAAATAAAATATAAATATAGATTATAAATAAAATAAAAATTAAACTCAGGATTGAAGAAAAACATAGAAATAAAGTAATTTTTTTAATCATAATTTAAGTTTAATTAAGTTTGCATTTTGTTTTGTTGTATCGGATTATTGTTATAGCTGTTTTGTTGTTATTTTTGCTGTTGTTATTATTACTATTATTGTCGTTGTTGTAGTTGGTGGTCGTGGTGGTGTTGCTGTTGTTGTTCTTATTGTCGTTGTTGTTGTTGTTGTTTACTGCCGAGGTTAACTTTGCCTTTCATCTTTACAGGGTCGATAAATAAAGTACCAGTAATACACTGGGGTCGATTTAATCGACTTTCCCCACCCCCAAAATTGTTGGCCTTGTGCCTAAAGTAGAAACAGTTATTAAATGTGTGGGTGAAATACATTACTACTTGTCGACGGTTATTTGTATCTTCTTAATTTTTTTTTTTTTTTTTTTGTATTCAATATAATCATAGCGATTTTGTGTTTTTTTTCTTATAATTTTGTTGGATTTATTGCGGCCATTTTTAATATATATTTTTTTACAATGATCACCTTTGATAAACACTAATAATAAATTAACACACTTCTGGCAACTGTTAGTTTTTCCCTGGGATTTCTACTTTCAGAAATATGTTTAAAAATATGCAAATACATATTTACATATGCACAAACAGCTATGTAACAGTTTATCAAAATAAATGTACACATGCGCATTTTGATTGCTGTCTTTACAGCTGGCTGTCTCCTTAGTTTATTGTAGTTATAATAGTTGTTGTTGTTTTCGTGAATATATATATATATTAT
>OZ024758.1:1442568-1477568 GCA_964016885.1 Eledone cirrhosa
TGGCCCTTTATGTTGTGCGTTCAAATCCCGCCGAGGTTAACCTTGCGTCTCATCCTTACGGGGTCAATAAAATAAAGCACCAGTAATGCACTGGGATAATTGTTGGTCTTGTGCCAGAAGAAGGATAGAGAGAGCGAGAGACAGGAAGTGAGAAAGAGATATAGAGGAAGAATCTTTATCGTCCACGAATGGACGAAAGGCAAAGTTAACCTCGGTGGAAATTGAACTCAGAGATCAGAGATCCAGAAGGAATACCACAAAACATTCTATCTGACGTTCTAACGATTCTGCCATTTGCAGCTTTCCAATGTGTTATTATTTCTTTCAAACTTGATGGCATTTTATTTTTATTTGTTTTTAAAGAAAATACCAGAAAATGTTCCTACGCATTTCTAGTGCTTTTGTTGTTTCAAGTATTGAATAAATGGTTTTATATTTTCGTATTTATTCTCTGAAAATATTAATAACGAATTGTTTAATGTAACAGAAACCTTATCACACTATAAATTACGTGGAAGTAAAGACCCTAGGATAAACAATATGACATTTGTGTTATCCCATACCAATTATAATTCCATAGAAGTAGAAACCTCTAGAGTAGCAATCTGAGTTAATGATTCATCTATTTAGTTTAACAATTAATAATGTCAAATATTATCAATTAGATTAATTATTATTCAATAATATAAGTCGTTCTGACACTTCATTATATCATAAAGTGTTAGTAAAGGTTAAACAGTATTCCCATCACAAACGAAACACCACACATCTACCGCCATTCCAAATTGAACATCACACAATATCATTAGAAATCATTCTACCCTTTAGCTAAATCCGGTATTGACAAAACAAGTACAAGTAATACACCGGGGTAAATTCAATAGAACATACAAATTGTTTACATCACAGACCTGTCAACTGTCCCAGTCTGACGGGGAGGTCTCCCACCCACTTTCGGTTGAGTGAGAGATGTCTTTTTTTGTGAAAGTGGGTATAGCTTTCATTACGTAAAATCTCCCCCATTTTGCATCATTTCTCCCCGTTTTGGGCACTTTTTTTCATGGTACTCCCCGTTTGGACTTTTAGAGGTTGGCAGGTCTGACATCTAGAAATGTTATAGGAAGGCATGAGGGTCATACAATCATATTCCTCTCACGACGAGGATATCATTTCAATATTAACACAAATGTATCAATATTAATATATCTGAAGGTGGTAATTGGAAAAATCGGTAGAGCATCAGGTGAAATGCCGGCTCTTTATTGCCTGAGTTCACATGTCGCTGAAGTCGGCTTCGTCTTTCATCTTTCTATGGTTGATTAAATTATTTCCCAGTGAAGTAGTATGCTTGACTTAATCGATTATAAACCCACTTCTAATGTGTCAATAATGCTACAAGTCAATATTATCATATCTAGTCATGTTTGAAGTACGTGTAAATGTATATAAGTGTGTATGTGTAGAAATGAATTCGACACACAAATGCACACACCTACACAGTCACGCATATACATATATACATATGTATGGATATATGTATGCATTCTATATATATATAAAAAATATTTCTATATAGATAGATAGATAGATAGATAGATAGATAGATAGATAGATAGATAGATAGATAGATAGATAGATAGATAGATAGATTAGATATATATTTAGTTAGAGATGGAATTGGTTAAATTAGTTCAAAACCTGATTGCACACAGTTAGCAAATCCTTGTACTAATCAATGTGAAGGAAAACTAACATGACTAGATTTAGTTTATATCTTAATAGTATAAACAAAATTAAGACGAGACTGTAATATTTGGTCTAAAATAATATTGACTTTGACAGTACATTAGCGCCTTATATATCCCTGTCTTTCTTCGTCAGTCCGAATAATTTGTCTTTTATACATTCAAAATTGACATCAGAGATGCTAACAGATATTGCAATAGAACTATATAAGAGGTTAGAAAATATTCTGTCAGCAATACAGGCGCCAACTGGAAAGAGAAAATTAGTTCTGTAACGTGTTTACCCCTTAATGCATGTTATTAATTTTTCTGGGATAGACACAGCAAAACAAAAATACACGCCTGCATTTGCATAGGTATGTTTTATGATTTCCTCTTGATTTTCTCTTACGTATAAACATTTTTTTTTTCTAAAGTTGTGTTTATACAGGCACAGGATATTGACAACGAAATAAATGATAATATTAGTTTGGGAAACATATATCTGTGTGAATAGAGAAACTAAGTGTTATATAGTATAAGGAAGCACGATAAATACCAACATATATATCTAGTAAGACTATCTCTGTATTTATATAAGTCCTTCAAATATATCTTTTTCTCTCCACTCACACATAAATCTACTGTTCTCTTTCTATTTTTTCTCGCTCTCACTCTCCCTATCTATACATCTATATCCCCCCCTCTCTCTCTCTCTCTATATATATATATATATATATATATATATATACATTTTCTCACTCAAGTATCATTTCATTGAGATATTAATGACAAATAAGTTTCTATTTGATACACACACACACACACACACACACACACACACACACACACACACACACACACACACACACACACAGACATATATATGTATATATATATATATATATATATATATATATATATATATATACTGGTATGGACCCTGATTATAGTGAGGGCGTTGTTGTTAGAACTCAATGTGGCCTAGAAGAGATGGTTTCAACGATATTAGACCTTTGTTGTCAAACTTGCGGGCATAGATACATAGATAGTCATATACGTATGATTATAGATTATAGATTTTGTTGCTCCTGCAGGGAGGGGGGCGGGGGTCTCGACGATGTGGGGTTTTTTTGCATGCATGGTCCCGTAGCTCCTGGGGGAATCCTCGGGTGCCGTATTGACATACTGAGTTTCATTTGTTTAAACCCGTGAGGCCATCACCTCACCTCACCTGAATATAGTAGATTTCTTCTAGAGTAGGATAGAGAGTGATAAAGAGAGAAATGTAAGAAAGTAATATAGAAGAAGAATCGACCCCAGGACTTAACTGGTACTTCGATATTATGTGAGATAATTATGTGAGGTAAAGCCATTACCCCGAAAATACAATAGTAAATATAGAGAAATCTAAATGGTAAAGTGTTAAAAGCTGCTCTACACGTAGATATTCCCATGACTACAGGTAGTAGAAATTGACAAACGTCACATGAACACAATACAAACATAGTCCCAACAAAACATAAAAATAATACCATTAACAACAATATCCCTATTCACTTAGATTCGCAACTCCCAACAGGATAAAGCTAACATTTAAAGGCTGAGTACTCTACAAGTAAAATGTATTGCAGCACCTGAAATAACAAATGTACCCCCACGTGAAAATAACACAAACAATTTCAATATAATGTAGAATAACATTCATGGCTGAGAATTGGTAAAGTCGTTAGAACGTCTGATAGAATGCTTTATGGTGTTAATTTAGGCTCTCTGCACTCTGAGTTCAAATCCCGCTGAGATCAACTATGCCTTTCATCCATTCATGGTCGATAAAAAAGTACCAGTCAATTACTAGGGTCGATTCTTCCTCTATATCTCTTTCTCACTTGCTTTCTCTTACCCTCTCTCTCTCTCTCTCTCTCTCTCTCTCTCTCTCTCTCTCTCTCTCTCTCTCTCTCTCTCTCTCTCTCTCTCCTTCCCTGGGAGAAATCTGCTGTATTCAGGCCTGGAGAGGATCTATGCTCCGCCAAGTTTAAAAAATGCCTTAGAAACGCCGTATGCCAGTGTGCTCCCTACGACTCCTCGGAAGTTACGGGTCCGTACCATACCATAGCAGAATAACATTCATGACTTAAAGATTCAGAAATACCTTTCTGAAACTAAACTAAAACTGAGTTATCCCATACAAGGTTTAACAGCTCTAGCATCACTCCTTCATAGTCAGCCTATGAACATTTCAATAGATCATCGTATTAAGTGAAGTCTGCGTATAAAATGTCTTGTTGATATCAACGTACCCCAGATTTTTAATTGAAGATATATAAGGTTTTTAACTGAATATTGGAAGATGATTCATTTGAAGAAACTCCAATTACTAGTTCTGTCTATCACAATGTATATTGTTGGAGCAAACTGACCGATTGTGCGAACCCGCTGACCTCCGAGACAGGCGGAGGCCAGTAAAAGTTCTAAATGGAACATTACAATATTTAAATATCTGACTCTTGATTTGGTGAATGTTTAAACAACTATAATTGTACAAGACTGTGTGCGTATTGGTGTATAAAACCATAATAATGTATAACTTAACAATCCAAAGAAGCCATCAGCATGGATGTAAATATGTCAATCATTATTAAGATATTAACACAGGTAACACAAGCTCATAAAAATAAAACACGTAATACTAATCCTTCTCCAATAATGTGTATGTTTTGTTTATTAAACAAATACTTATTTCTAGTTAGCTTTTTAATGATTAATGAATTAAATACGTTAATTCTAGAGAATTAATGTAATTTTGTCTGAAATGAAATCGCGTTGTGAAATTTGTTGATCGTAAGGTTTAGTGTGAGCAAATACAATAAAATATTAACATACAAATATATTTCTTGTTGTACATGAGTTATCATGGTTCAGGTTTCAATTGCGTTGTTTCTTCAGTGATACCTCTCTCAAGAGAAATGCGTTTAGAAGAAAAATATATAAAACACCACACCATTGTAAACACAAATCATTTCATCTACTTATATTATACATACATGTAAAAGAATGAATGGATAGCTGTTTGATTTTTGTAAAAGGGAATGGATTTCGTACAATATTGGTCAATACATGGTCAGTATAATATTTCATACTGACATAATAGACGTAGAAAATGTTTTATTTAGATATGCCATATGTCTGTATTTCAGACAGAGTATTGTGTACATTTCTGTGGACGTATTCGCGTGTTAGAGTTGGGAATGTGAAAGTAAAAGTAGGAACGTATTTAATTCTTTTATTTTTTATCGCTCTTCTATTATTTCATCAGTGAGTAAATAAATACTTTATTGTAGGCGAAAAAGAATAGTCAGACGTCTGCTAGTTAGTATTAGTAGACACTAGCTTGGAAATGAGAGACAAAAGGGAAATGATGGAACATTAATCAAAAGACAATCTCCATGCCAGGTATTGGAGGAGCATTCTTTCACCAGATAACAATTGGCTTCATTTATGAAAGAAAGAATTCAAAGAATTTATTACTGACATTTAAAAAGACAATGGAGCACGCACACGTGTGTGTGTGTGTGTGTGTGTGTGTGTGTTTGTGTGTGTGTGTGTGTGTGTGTGTGTGTGTGTGTGTGTGTGTGTGTGTGTGTGTGTGTGTGTGTGTGTGTGTGTGTGTGCGTGCGTGTGCGTGTGTATGTGTTTTTGTTGGTGTGTGTGTATGTGTGTGTATATATGTGTGTGTGTGTATATATATGTGTGTGTGTGTGTGTGTGTGTGTGTGCAAGTTAATCACAAGCCACACACATATGTATGTGTATGATGTTCGCTTCTATAATTCTTTGATTACATTCTTATAAAATTAAAAGGAGTTGGTTTCTCAGCTGTAAACCTGCATTTTCTAGTGCAGCCTTTGCTACTCGGAGTTGAAACTTCCACTTTCGACCCTCTCCTATCACCTTCTGACCTTACCCATATTTTGTTTTGACCAAGTCCTGCACTATCTATTGTCCCCAGGCTTTCCTACTAAGAAAGTCGGACAACTAGAATTCCCTCCTTAAACAGTTATTTATTTCCTGCAGCCATCGACTTGCAGCTGGTGTAAATGTCATATATTAACATAGTACACTGGTTGTTAGGTAATACAGCAGTGTATGTATAATTCTTATTTAACTAATGTCACTATTTACTTCTTTGAAGGCGATTCTTGAGGGATTTGAACTCCGATACCGTTGGATAAGGCAACTCACTGGCCCTTTATTGTGTTTTGCCCTGCATACATCATGACGGAGATAAGTGAAATATCATGAGGAAGATAATTGATGCAGACTTATACAACGAGTCTTTTGAAGAGTAAAACGTCGTAGCGTTGTACGTGGTCTGTTCTAATGAACGTTGTCTCTGGTGGTTTGTAGGGGTCTTTTGAGAAAATGACATACTTGAGAAGAAAATTAGGCACTGAACTATAATCAACAAAAATTCTGTTATGTTTGTTGACGATCTCTCGAGTAAAATGTCAAGCAATAAATTGCCAAACTCGAAATACTTTCAAAGTTGTAGATGAAAGCTGACCTTTATTATTAACCGAGATACTTTTTCATACATGATACATAAACTGTGTAATTGAAAATTATTAACTATTTTCTGTACATTGCTTTAAACCATAAACGTGTAAATACTAAGGATAGGTTAAAGAATTTATAAAACTACGCAAAACTGTTAAACCTTCATAGTTCTATAATACGTGTGGTTTATGGGATGAAACAATATGTGTGATTTCAAACTTCATTTCAATCCTTACATGAGATTCTTAAGTATGGCGATATCATTTTAACTTACGGGATATTGGACACCAGCAAAGAAATTATTTGTTAAACTATGAATTGATACGATATTTCAGTTTGTCCTGACAACATAAAGTAATTTAAGTTTATATAAAGTGATGGAACGTCCAATGTATTGCAATGTCCTGGAATATTTATGTCAAAGGGGAAGAAAATATGATATCTACCTTATTGATATAATATACAAACGAGCAGTTAACATACTGTAATATTTGATGTAATTTTCTTTTTGTTTATTAAACTTCTTCCGTGCATAAATATATGTAACAAGATGTCAGCACATCATTATTTGATTGCTAATATATTGCAGCGTTCTTGAATCATGTTTATGCCTTAGATTTACATAAATTAAACTGCCGGTACTCGTTTACAGCTGACGAATCTGGCGCAACGTGAAATGAAATGTTTTACTCAAGAACACAACACACAACCAAGTCCAGGAATAGAACCCACGACATTATGATCGTAGGTCCAATACCCTTAACACTAGGCCACGTACCTCCACATCCTTCGTCTGATCGAGGAACTAATTTAACATTTTGCCAACGTAAATCACTACGAATTTACTTGAGTTTAGTTTGTAACACTTTTAGTTATGTTTGTCTGCAAAAATATATTTACATTTTAAAAAGGAAAATAAAGAATTTTCTTAAGTAAATTATTTTCAGACAAGGATTTTGTAGAAATAATGAAGTCTAACAAAGATTTACTCTCCAGAACGTGCAGAGATTAGAATATTGATGAAAACTAGAATATTCAAATGTAGATGTGCTTCTAATAATCCAAACCAAATAGTTCATTATTTCAGAGTGTATCAACTACACGCAGCAATTTGTGCTTGGAAAAAGTTTCTTTCTTGTAAAACACAAAATCAAAACTAACAGACAAATAATTCAACCATCAAATCCAAAGTAAACTTGCTCTCTCTTTCATTCTCTCGTTTTCATTCACTATCTCTCTCTCTCTTTCTCTCTCTTTCTTCACTCCACATTCCTTCTAATTCTTACATATATATATATATATATATTCACTGGATATTTTTTCATTGCATTTTGCTTTACACCAATATCCAAAGACTCACTACCAATTTGTTTCTCCACTATTCTCCTCTTCTGACTACTTCACGCCATTTCCTTCTCACCATTCTATTGTCTGATGAAGGGCTAGCGTCAGAAACATAAAAACACTTTTCCTACTATATCAAACGTAAAGCTAAAGCTCACAGCATAATTTATACAAATTGAAACGATAAAAAAACTATGTAAAGTAAAAAAATAGTAGAAACAATTGTGCCTAAAAAGAATGACAAATAATAAATATACTCATTTAAAGGACTATATTGAAAAATAAACCCCATTTGGTCATTCCATGAGAGTATCTTGGTAGCCTATGAAGTTTGCAGTCTATGGAATTCACTTGATACAAGGATTGGTTGAAAGGTTCATAGGCTGAAGAAGTGATGCTAGAGCTGTGAAACCTTGCATGCATTAATTTCAACTTTTCTTATTAATAACTGCATTGTTTATTTCCGAAGACTATGTTGAAAAATAAAACTCATTCATTTGAAATATTCTTGTTAATAACACATTGTTACTTTCCAAGTTACTAAGTTAAAAAATAAACCTCATTTGTTCATTCCATGAGAGTAACTTGGTCAGCCTATGAAATTTTCAGCCGACTCTCGTATCTCTTGGATTCTTTTTATCTCTCTTAATTTCATTTATATAAAAGAACTACTGAAAAAATTGAGACATTTTCAACCTATTAATTGCATCAAAATCTTTCTTAATTTTATTAACATGTATCCGTATAGTTCCAGCCGTGTCATTCTGTCTGAAGTTGGGCTTCAACAAACACTAATATAATTTGGAGTTTGGAGAAAATATTTATAAGGCTTCAGTCTATACAGATATTGAAAGGATTTAATTATTGTTTTACTTTATATCGAATGTGGTGAGCAATAACGTGTGTAGGCAGATCTGTTGAATAAATCGTTCATTCAATATATTACAACAAATGTGAAAGGAATCTCTAGATGATAGAGACTAAACAAACACCACACAAGATATTTTGTGTGTATGTAATATGTGTATGTGCCTGTGCGTTCCAGAGAAGGATAGAGAGAGTAAGAGAAAGGAAGTGAGAAAGAGATATAAAGGAAGAATCGACTCAGTACTAGACTGGTACTTTTTTATCGACTTTGAATGGATGAAAGGGAAAGTTGGCCTCGGCAGGATTTGAACTCAGAGAGCAGAGAGCCGAAATGAATTATACAAAACATTCTATCTGACGTTCTAACGACTCAACCAGTTAGCCACCTGTACATATATATACACAAATATAAATCATTAGCAACCACTTATAAATATAAATAATATAAGCATTCGCTGTGTGAAAGATAAGTTCTCGTCGCAACTATTTCATAGATTGGCATTTTGAGCATTGTTTGACATTTTGGGTAGAAATCTTCTACTCTAACCCCGTATTGACCCAAAGCTAATGAATAAAATTGTGTATTCAAATCCAATGTGAAAGCAAGTCGAATATAATTTAGAATAGTCAACTCTGTGATACACTGATTCATTCCGCCTGAAGACTATGTTAAGGGTATCAGTCAGTTGCACGTTTATAGAATTAGTACATAGGTCACTTGATCGAACAAATAGAACATTTATCATTGTCGTCTTAGTGGTAAGGTCTTCCGATCATACTGTCGTAGGTTCGGTCCCAGGACATGATTTGTGTATTGTGTTCTTGAGCAAAACACTTCATTTCACGCTGCTCCAGTATACTCAGCTGAAAATGAGTACCAGCCATAACTGGGAGTTTAAAACTGCGGTGGACTTGTGTCCTGTTGGTCCTGTTGGACTTGCGTCCGGTTGGTTTTGTACTCAGAGTTGCTTCGCGCTACGGAAGCTGGGATAAGCACCGGTCTAATGAACTCCCGGGCTCGAGACTGGCAAAATGTAAACCTTGACGAGAAAACAGAGAAAGTCAGTAGTTTCGAAGAACATGCCATGTAGGCTTTTCTTGTCTACCCGAGTGACCTAGGCTCTCATTTGTCACATAATTGAGTTGTAAACATGTAATAAACGATGCTATTGTTCACAAAAACACTAAATAAAAATATAACAAGAGGTTACTCTTTAGAATAGGTGCATTTGAGTCCAGGAGAATTTTCTGGATTTCTTGAGATGACTCCCTTGAAGAAATTGTCATATATTTTGATCATTCCTTGTTTACGATATCTAGGTGCCAAATAAATTTAAGGTACAGATATTGGGTTACCACACTACATTTTCAATATTGTTTCAGTTCGATGGGGCTGGGATTAATATTCTTAATTTTAAGTTTAAAACTCTTGATATCAATTCTCGTGAGAAGACCGTAATAGGAAGGAAAATATTGAATACGTGGCCACTTATGCGTTAACACAATAAGTCAAAGTTACAGTTCATCAAACAACTGAAAGTTGATCTTCGAAACCGACGGAGGATACTTCATTTAGAGTAAGCTAGTGACAGATTTCTTTTTCTTTATATGAGACACATCATACGGTCGTTGACAATGCACTAATATGTGAGGCTCTTTCAATCGAAAACTACAGCATCCGACAGCTGCTACTCACAACAGTATTATCTCCGCAACAACAAATATATACAATACACAAGATGTCTCTGTGTTGTATGTCTCTCTCTCTCTCTCTCTCTCGCTCCTCTCTCTCTCTCTCTGTATATGTGTGTGTTTGTATGCCTCTCTCTCTCTCTCTCTCCCTCCCTCTTTCTCTCTCTATATGTGTGTGTGCCTGTGTTTCAATGTTTCAGTACATGTTATATATATGTGATTGCGTATGAGTTTCTCTGGATGTGTGGTACGATATCTATTGAATATCTTGAAATTATTCAACAACTAATCTTGCAAGAATTTATATCTGTGTTAATAATGTTGATGCACAGAATTTGTTGTTATTTCGTTTTTCGTTTATATTGTTGCTTTTTACCTCAATAATAGAACAAAATTCAATCCGGAAACTGAATCACATCAGTACACTCACAACCCCATTACACATTTACAACGGAAGTTACGTCATTTTAATCCATGCAAAAACTAGCCTTACGTTTTAAGTTGTATTCATTTTTCTAAATGTTCTGTTTTGTTTTGTTTTGTTTTGTTTTTTTTCGCTTACTTTTCTCCTACTTTTTATTTGTTTTGATTCCAATTTACTATTTATATTTATTTTTTATACTTTCTGTAAATAAGTTTGATAAGAAAACAATTTAGACCACAAAAATAAATAATGAAAAACATGTTAACATCATTTATATAACTAAAATAGTAGTATGATAATTAATAATTACAACTGTAATGATACAGATATTAATAATTGTTTGTACTTTTAGCACAAGGCCAGCAATTACCCCAATGCATTACTGGTACTTTTTTATCGACCCCATAAAGATGAAAGACAAAGTTGACCTCGGCGGGATTTGAACTCAGACCGTAAAGGGCCGTAACTCTATGCTACAAAGCATGGTGTCCGACCCTCCACCGATACTGCCAATCCACCGCCAAATAATTGTTTCTTCTTTTGGCACAAGGCCAGCAATTACTTCAGTGTATTACTGGTACTTTATTTTATCGATCCCGTAAGGATGAAAGGTTTCCTTATTCTGTGTTCTTCACCCTTGCCTATTTAAATTTACTGGGAATAGCACTGATATATCCATCTTACCCTCTTCTTCAAGCATTAATTAAAACATTGATGAGGTCTTGTCTTTATACCCATCTTGTCCACTACACTGTCAGTTTTACTACAGTCACCAAACGGAGAAAAACATACCCGTTCTCCTTGTAAAAGGATGACAACGAGACAATCTCTACGATGAAGTTAGTTGTCTTACACTCTATGACAGCAGGTCAACATGCTTATAGTTAGATATGTCTTACACTTTATGACATACGTTCAACATCGTTATAGTTGGATATATCTTTTAACTCTATGACATCCGTATAACATCGTTATAGTTAGATATGTCTTACACTCTATGACAACCGTTCAACATACTTCTAGTAAGATATGTCTTACACTCTATGACATCCGTTCAATGTCCTTATAGTTAGATTAAGTCCTGCATTACACCACAAAAGTTCAACATTCTTAGGTGATCTTCAAATCTGTTCTGATAAGTGACCATTTAATAGAACAACTGGATCAAAATCAACTTAACTTAGGGCAGCCCCAAGTTTGACTATATAGGATCTTTAGATTAATCTAAGTTAATTAGAGACTCTCCTCAATCCAGATATACTATCACCTCACTTTACGGTTTATTATATATGGTGATGGATCACACAACCGACGACCAGTGCCAATCTTTTTGCGAGTACCTGAGCCTATATATGTAACACTTCATTCGACAGTTATGGGCCAGAAATTATTGTGACTTTCTTCAGCAGAGTTCTCCTTGTTCCCTCATAGAGTCATCTTTCGGCCTTCTCACTTCCCTTTCTCTGTTAATAAGAAGCTGTAGGATGACATGGATACTTCTACAGATGTGGTTCCATCTATATATATTTATGTTTGTGTTTGTGTGGAAGATATTTCAGTAAAACTTCTTGGTCGGTGGTGGAGGTAATTTATTCTGGTAATCTCAACGTGATTTTGATAGCTTTTTAATAGCTTTGTGGTTGCTGATGTTGTTGCTGCTGTTGTTGATGTTGCTGCTGTTGTTGCTGTTGTTGCTGATATTGCTGTTGCTGCTGCTGCTGTTGTTGTTGCTGCTGCTTTTGCTGTTGCTACTGTTGTTGCTGCTGTTGTTGTTGCTGTTGCTGCTGTTGCTATTGTTGTTGTTGTTATGGCTGCTGTTGTTGTTGCTGCTGCTATTGCTATTGCTGAAGAGTATCTTTATTCTCCTGAATTAATTAAAGTTCGCCCCACAACAAAATAATTCTAGTTTTTTTTATATTCTTCTTACATTAGTAATTCACTTTCCTCCTGTTTTTCCTTAGTCGTCCTAATTTCTGTTTTGTTTCCATCATTTCATTTCAATAAAAATTAGATCACGTCTTTAGAACTTAAAATTTCATTGAAATTTCATTCTTTTGTTTGACTTAAATAACCTATTGAAGGAAGCTGTTATATGTATTTTAGGAAAATTTTCCTTTTCTGCAGTTTAATGTTTACAAAAGAAATTCGGGTTTATAAACCAATGAATCGAATAGAAATACATAAAAAAATTGTGAATAATACGAAGTGTTTAGCTGTTATTTTATTCACTGTTGTCATAATATCCAAGTAATGCAGGTGGTAAAGTCCTATATTTTGTTGTTTTAAAAGAATTTTAATTGTAGGTCAATTTTTGAAGATCCTTGATACGAATGTTCTGCTCTCTTCTTTTTCTTCACCACCTTATTCATATGAGTGTCGTTGGGGAAGAGTCCTCAAACACTCCTTCCAACGGGTCCTGTTAGAAGCAGCCGTTTCAATTTGATCCGGTTGGATCCCCAACCGAGACCAGCCGAACTCATGGATGTTATCCAACCATCTTGCTCGGGGTCTCCCTAGGGGTCTTCTGTTGGTTTGTTTTGCTCGTAAAATCTGTCCAGCAATTCTTTCCTGAGACATCCTAACCACATATCCGTAATCTCAGAGTTGTGATCTCTCAATTCAGAAGCTTTTTTACTTTTTACTTTTAAGAGAACCCGCTGTACAAAGTCTTCATAGAGGCAGAAAAATACCGCATAGTCTGCAGTGTGTATCAGCTCTACTTTCTTTACTGCTGATATAAGAGAGATCTCATCAACTTTTGTATAGAACGGTAAATCAGAAGCGAATGTCATATATTTATTCACAAATGGCCATGATGCTGACATACACTGTTCACTTTCCTGACATTTGTACATTATTCTATGTACTATACATGTACCTTTGATGAGTTGTAGTGTACCTGAGCACTGTACGCAATAATTTTCATTATATCATTATATTATAACAACCAGATGATGATTCCGAAAGAAATAAAGAAGAGTACAAGTAAATATCTCTTCATAGCAACTGTTAAGACTGCAATGGCTTCTGTTCATCTGAAACTAATTAATCTTGAGAGTTACTTATGACCGTCGGTTCGTAACATGTTGATATATGAGATGTCAGGAGTAAAAGCCCTTACATTGTGAAGTATGGAGTCAGTATAAAAGTATTGATAATAAAACAAAGTACTAGAATCCGGATAAACAATTGAGGTCTGTGTCAGCCCGTAGTAATACAAATAAGAAAATAGAGACTAGGCCCTACACATAGTCGGTATAACATATAATGTTTACTTGTGTTGACGAATAAGTAGAATATAGGTGTGTGTGTATATATATAGAATATAGGTGTATATATATATATATATATATATATATATATATATATATATAATGTAAATATATAATGTATATATATATACTTACATTAACATATAAACACATATATATATAATGTAAATATATAATGTATAATATATATATACACATACATTAACATATAAACATATATATATATATATATATATATATACATGCATATATATATATATATATGCATGTATATATGCATTAACATATCACAATTTACATAGCCAACTTCCTTGTGGTATTGATTGGTGGATGACTTAATTCTTAATTGGAGGCGACATTTTCGTCTGTTGGGCATGAATAGTTAATGAAGGTAACATTTACAAATAAATGGTTCAAATTGTTATGAGATCAATTGTGTAATTGTATAAACAGAAAAACAAAACATTCATTCTTAACAAATTAATAAGCTTTTATGCTTTTCAAACAATAGCAAAGCGGAGGAATGTGTGACAGAGAGATGTGTATAATACCTGGAGTCATTGTTGGGTCTGTTTTTATACAAACGAATTGTAAATAAATAACAAAGGAAAGGAGGCGACCGTCTGATCTAACCATTAGTCTTTCCATTATTGATACTATCGGCGGTGGATTGGCAGTATCGGTAGAGGGTCGGACGCCATGATTTGACGCATAGAGTGACGGCCCTTGCATTTCTGAGTTCAAATCCCGCCGAGGTTAACTCTGCCTTTCAACCTTACGGGGTCGATAAAATAAAGTACCAGTAATACACTGGAGTAATTGCTGGCCTTGTGCCGAAAGTAGAAACAATTATTGATAGTAGCTGCAAAAGAAAACTACAGTCTGCTGTCTCTGTCACCAAGCCGACAAAGAAATCATTTCATCTCTCCTTCTGTGACATCCCTCTCGATGTGTCTATTCACGAAAACTGACTTTCCCAGACACCGTAGCTCAGGACTCAGGGTTGGACATAAGGGATCTGGAGACAACAATGCAGGACCAAACAGTGTGAAAAGGGATTGTCACGAGAGTTCCAACTGCCGACAGAGGAGTCGAACGATGTAATGATGATAAGTTCAAAATGATATATTTTCCTATTTTAAATTCCATTCTTTCTTCTCAATCTAAATTTACTTTCCTTATGTTCTATTAAACTGTATGTACATGATATATTCCATAAATAAAATTATCTATTTCTCATATGAAATCAGTTTCCTGACTGAAAAGCTCGAGATTTCAACCATAATCTAATAACTCACTATGTTATCAATTGAACTCATTAATCCACTCACAAATGTTTTGAGCTTTCGTTTATTACATCATAAAGACATTTTTGTTAGTAACATCTCATAACATTATCTAATTTCAAGTGAAAGATAGAAAGACAAAAGAATATAATTACATAAATATAAGTTGAAAAATACTTACTTTAATCACACTTACAACTAATCTGATTTTTATTAAGTTGATTCATTTCCGTTTCAGGAATTCCAACTAACGTTAAAATGGAGACTTAATGAGCTGTATTTAGTGATTCATTCCAAACGTAATTGGAATATAATTTCTAAACGAATAATAACACAGAGTTCTTCGACTACGAAATTTCCATAGAATTCTATCCCTTATTGTCGTAGGATATTATTATTCTATTATGTGATTTTGATTCTTTTGATAATAAGAAAGGAAAAGCAGGTAAATGGATTTATATCTTAAACTGTTAACTATATGACATATCTATTACGTCTATAATCGCTGGAAAATGTTTCAAGCTAATGTAGTTTTCGAGTACTCAATTTGAATATATATATATATATATATATATATATATATATATACACACACATATATATATACACACACACACACACACATATATATATACCCCTATCAATCACCCGCTCTCCCTCCCTCCCTCTCTATAGCTCACTCTCTCCCCCTCAGTCGTTCCATTACTCTTACTAACTTACACACAACTAAGAAATTGAGTTCAACTGGTTCATTCTCATCTCTAAGAAAACTTCAGATAAATAATCTTGTTTCATTGCTGTCGTCGTCGTCAAAGATTACCTTGTAGGTGAGTAAGATATTCAACAAGTGAAGGAGGTTTTAATATTTTAACATGGAATTAACTGTTGCACATTATCAGGTACAACAAAACCCTAACAAAAATCTAATTCCTAAAGGCTCACTCTTAAAGGAAGAGATTCTGGGAGTAATGGGTGTCGCAGAGGCGTCACACTGCCTTGTGTCAGACGTGAAAGTGGATTTCATCAATGCTATAATCTCGAGAAGTTCTCGAGTGATATAACAAACCTTTTGCCTTCACAAGGGTTACCGCTCTAAAGATATGGAACCTAATTACGATTAAATGGACTAAGAAATTGAAGATGAATTTCAGAATTTTGCACATCTCAAAGCCAGCGTAGTGAAGCTATCAATGTGATGCTATCAGTCTTTTTGTCTGATAGATTATCAACTTGGCCAGTTGCGATTCTCTTTGAATGAAGTACTGTGAATAACAAGAAGCTCATCCTGTTGATATTGTTCCAATTTTGGTCATTATCCTACATAGGATGTTAAAGCGCATGGCCACAACTCCTGGCAGAAAGAGCAACATGGAATAAATGTCTTGCTCGAGGACATAATGTATCGCCCAGTCCTAGAATTAAACTTGCAACCTCTTGAGTGCAAATCCAATTATCTAACCACTAAGCCATGTACCTTCGTTAATGCTGTATATCCCACTGTTATACAGTCTGGCTCACTGAAGGAGACATATTCCACTGAGGTTGCAAGTATAGTATCAATGCAAGATGGCTGATGTGACAATACAAATGCTTGTATGTCAATGTTAGTCCTTCTAGAATATTTCGAGTTTGCCAAAATGACAAGCGAAAAGGTTTGGTATGAGATGCCGAACGATTGTTCATTACATTCTAAAATTAAATACTCTCGATGTTGATCATTTCGAGAATTTATACAATAAAAACCAGTCCCGAGATTTATTAAGTCTGCTGTTCATTCTATTAAAAAATAGATTTTAAGAAACACTTCAGGCCTTGTATCTAAATCATTTTAATAAGTTCCTGGTTAGCTGTCTAGGATTAATTGTCTGGAAAAATATAATTGAGATTATTTAACTGGAACTAAAATAAGTTGAACTTATTCTCTTTACTGTTAGCTCAGTGAATACCATCTCTTTTATAAATGGCTTTTATTTATCATTTGAAGGCGACGAATTGGCAGAGTCGTTAGAACGTCGGATAGAATGCTTTATGGTATTCGTTCCGGCTCGCTGAGGTAAAATCCCACTGAGGTCAACTTTGCCTTTCATCCCTTCGAGGTTGATTAAAAAAAAAAAAAAAAGTACCAATCTAGTGCTGTAGTCGATTCTTCCTCTACATCTCTCATTTCTTTCTTACTTTCTATCTTTCTCTGGAAGAAATATACTGTAATGAGGTCTGGAAAGGGATGTGCTCCGCCCCGCTTAAAATGCCCAAGAAACGCTGTATGTTAACACGGCGCCGCCCCTACAACTATCACGAGTTATGGGACCATACCATAGAATTGTTTGGTCTCGCTGGATCGCCTGCCTGACTTATGTGATTGGCAATTAAGAACCTATAATGACTGACCCACTGCCAATATACACACATCATTGGTAATCGATAGCAAAGATTTCCGTTTTAATTTTTTATAATTTAAATAGCTAAAATTAAATACGAGGAGATTACGAGAAAAGAAATTAATTCAAGTAAATTTATTTTGAAATATTTTTATTTTGAAAATTTAATTTTCAAGATCGCATACTTTGATAATAAAATAATTAAAATAAGACATTATTAAAAGTATTAAAAGCATTGAATGTTCGTATTGACATGAAGTAGAAGTTAATTTTGCTGTTGCAATGAAAACAACATTTGAAAATGACATCGTAAAAAATCGTGAGGATTAAAATTTTCCATTTCCTCCCGTGTTCATCGCGTTGTCCCAACTTTAAATTTCAGTATTGTTGTCATTGTTTCAATATGTCGTAACTTTCTCGAAATACGACGGAATACGTTGTCTTTCAATCGGATATACACAAACACCAAAATATCGGAACAGCATCAGTTCGTTTCAGCTATTTCCTCGAATGCAATAAACAGTGAGATGACCGCAACCAACAATGCCAAATACGAACAAAATATAAAAATTCATCGACAGGAGCGATATGTAAAAATCGATGCGATATATACCAGAAAATTAACTTGAATAATTCTGAAATTGAAATGAAAGAAAATTGATTCAATGAAAACGAAAAAGAAAGCGCGCGCATATACACCACCACCACCATTCCTACTAAGGGAGGAAACACGTGTTCCGACAGGTTCACTCTATCTGCCTTATGATACGTTCCAGAGATATAGGAGCGCAATGTCGTCAGGTATGTATAAATAAAATTTAAAGTTCTAACAGATTTAAAAAGCAACCTGAAATACCTCCAATATTATCTACCCTGTCCTCAAGTCAGGATCTCTCCTGCTACCGGTACTTACTATATAAGCTAGAATACGGTCGAATCGAGTGATCGGTGACTAAACCGGCTCCCCCACTGGACCCTTGTCAGATGAGGAGGATAAGTAGAATTCCACGAGCTGTTTAAAAGATCAGATGAACTCCTCGGAGTCAATGACAATCCTGCCTAACTATAGGTTAAATAGCCTCACTAACCGGCTATTGGCAAGGCATAGTGTGTATGGCTACACCCCAGATTGTATGACCAAAAGCTAACAAAGTGGTGAAGGTAAATCAGGGAGGGGTTCCCCCAACAGGAGTGAGAAGGCCCTGGATTGGATTGGAATGCATGTTGTCTTCGGTGGATTTCAACTTGTATCTTAATAGATAACCACACTAGGAGCACTTTCTAGGGTATGGCAAGCATGGCAGGTCCCATGGGTGATATTTGAAAAGGGGGCGCTACTTGGACTAGGAACACTTTCCCTTAAAGTTATATAAGCTATCGTCCGAGAGAGACGAAAGAAGCTTCTTTAAATGTATGATCTGTCTGATTATCATGGGTGAGAAGCATTATAGTGGCTGGATCATTAAAACATTTAGATAAAGTATTGAGCCCCTAGGTATTGTTTCAATTAAAACATTAACGGACGCAATTGGTATTTTTGGGCTGACTTTATGGTTTATATGAAAGATGGGTGTCAGATGTTTGGGCAGAGGCGTAATTTCACTACTTGCCTTAGGCACTATTTTCCTTAGTTATGCCTCTACGTGTGTGACAGCATTAAAAGGCTAACTCAAAATAAGTGAAGAAAATTTATTTTCAGCTATTATATATATTTTCCCAAATATATGGGAGACAACCCATTCTATATATCCAGTGTAACTTGCTAATTGATTAGTCGCCCTTGTATTGGAAAGCTGTCGCTTCATCCATACAATTCCAAGAAATTTAAAATAGCAATCACGCAGAAATACTTACACCTATTGATTCGCTTAATTAATGATATTTTGACATAAAAATATTGCAAAATATACTATGTAAAGAAAATAGTCGGTTTAGTATATAATCACAAACAGAATTTGGGATTAGATAGAAATAATTGAGCAGTACCTAATAAAAATAAAACATTTAAAGGAACAAAAAAAGGACAAGATTAAAAAAAATGATCAAGCAATGAAAAATGCGTGAAAATGACAGGTAAAACATACCCGACATGATATAATGAAATACATGAAAATTACAGGTAATATAAACCTGACAAGATATATCAACAGGTAATTAAATCACAGTTAATCCATACCTGGTATGGTATATTGAAAAGTAATGCATACCTGGTATAGTCAAAGGTAATACATACCCGACATGGTATATTCAAAGGTAATAAATACCTGGTGTGGTATATTGACAGGTAATTAAATCACAGGCAATACATACCAGGTATGGTATATTGAAAGATAATACATACCTGGTATGGTATATTGAAAGATAATCAGAGAATATAGCAGGAACTTCTCTTCTCGACGAGAGATTCATCAAAATATTCCAAAGCCCTCCTATCTTCCTCATCAATAACAGTCTCTTCAGAAAGTTCTGGAATTGATTCCTTTACCTCTTCGATTAGTTTACTGAAATATTTCATAAACAATATTACAATATCAGTATTGTACAGTATTACAGTAGTATTGTACAATATCCAGTACTACAATATGTTACGGTATCACTGCTGTACGATATCATCACTGCAGTACGACGTAGAGTGCGGTGTGACGTAGAGTGCGGTGTGACGTAGAGTGCGGTATGATGTAGTGTGCGGTGTGACGTAGTGTGCGGTGTGACGTAGTGTGCGGTGTGCGTGATTTCTTTTCTTTGTCTTCAAGTAAGAAATTCATCTGAGTAAGAATCAAAAATCAAAACCACCGACAACCCTAACAAACTTCTTATAACATTGAATAAAAGCTTTCCAAAATCACATGTTATGAGGTTTTATAACGGAGTCAACAATAGTTAAATAAGAAATAAGAGGATTTACAAACTTCAAGAGAATATTGACAGAGCACATTACTTTCCACTCTGTTCTACATTCAGGACAAGTTGTCATGCGATACCTGGCGTACCATCTTGCTATACACAATCGGCAAAAGGTATGTCCGCAGGTCAATGTAACTGGGGTATCCAGTAGACCCATGCAACAATGACACCGCAGAGAATCCACCTTTACTATCGCTAACATAGCATGATCGTCTTGGTCGGCCGATGACATCTTCGCTGGGGAGGGAAAAAAAGTAATCAATTTAATAAATAATTTTGTGAAAAGAGAAGAAAACGGACAAAGAAATTAAAGAATAAAAAGGGAAATAAATAATTTTCTATCTTAACTATAATAAAGTAAGGAGTGCGGGACTGTGTCCAGAATATTTTTTTTACCCCCTTTGTAAAATAAGTGGGATTACTTTGAATAAATAATGAACGAATATTACATAATTTATCTACTAAATTTCGTTATTCTTCATTAAATATAAATAATGTTGTCGCTTATTTTAAGATTCACTTTAAAATTTTCAAATGTCAACACTTCCGGTTAGCGATCGCTTAAATAAACATTCATATATTTCCGTCAATGGATTACGTTACTGATTACATAAGACAGTGTAAAGCAGTCTTCGTTCAATTGCTGTGTATATTGTCAATTACGACTTTATTTGATGTATCATATCTACAAGTATATATACCTGCGTATAATATCAATATGCACACTACACAGGCTAGAAGAAAACCACCCGAAGGGTGGTTTTTCTGCTAGGATAAAAAACGTGGAAGAGCCGAACTCCCATTGTCATCGCCTCCATCTCTCTCGCCATCCCCATCTTTCCGTATGGTGAGCAAATGGGCTCCCAAGTGCTGGCCTCATGGAATGTAAAATATAAAAATATAAACAAAAGGGAGGGAAAGGCAAGGGCTCCAGTGTCACGGGAAAATGGGAAGGGGCGGGTTAATTGGGCTCGGGCCTAAGGCGCGGTGGAAATGGGGCTGCACCCCTCGAAAAATGGCCAGGGATACCCACTGCACAGTCACCACACCTCGCGGTGCCGCCGATGTTCAGATCTTACGGAGGAGCTCGGCAGTGCGCTGTCCAAATACGCCTGAGGTCTCATTTCTTTTTCTATTGAACTGTTTGTTCTTGTTTAAAAAAGGTTTTTGCTAATGTGTTATTGAGGTTTCTTTTCTTTGCAAATAATTAAAACAGTTTTAGGTCAATTACTATATTTGCTACGTCAATTACTATATTTGCTAGGTCAATTACTATATTTGCTAGGTCAATTACCATATTTGCTAGGTCAATTACCATATTTGCTAGGTCAATTACCATATTTGCTAGGTCAATTACCATATTTGCTAGATCAATTACCATATTTGCTAGATCAATTACCATATTTGCTAGGTCAATTACCATATTTGCTAGGTCAATTACCATATTTGCTAGGTCAATTACCATATTTGCCGGCCTATAGACGCACTATTTTCACACAAAAAAATTCTTCATTGCATCCAGTAGGCCCGTATCGCTGGATTAGAAACCACAAATAGACATAACTGGTAAAACTTTCGCTGTAGAAATATTTACTGAAGTCAAACAAATAATTAACTCTTGATACGACTAAGCTACATCCAGTCTCAAGGTCAAGAGTGTGAAAACCCTATATATTGATACGACTTTAAGCTACATCAGGTCTCAATGTATAGAGTTTGGAAACCCCAGATATTGATAAAACTAAGCTGCATCCAGTCTCAAGTTCTAGAGTTTGATTGAAAACCATAGATATTGAGAAAAATAGATTAACACTTAACCGACATTACTCTCAGATCCGTTACGACCTAAAACAGTAACACCTGCAAGAACTACAGAGTAAACTACGTTAATAAATCACAGTGATCCAATATATAATCCTGAACTTCTTTATGGATGGGATACAACGAATACTAGGCGGACGAACAAAAGGACAACGGCCTGAACAATGCTGGTCAGACTAACAAAGTGACTGGTCAGCCTCAGGCTAGTGTTCCAGTGTTCCCTGGTCACTTTTATGGCCAAAAACCTTCAATGACCTTTTTAACTTTACAGGAAGGAATGGGGCTTGGAAAGGGATACGTCCAGCAATGGATTGTTATAACCTAAGAGAGGAAGAAACAGCTAAGAAATTATATTTCATATTTCCAAAAGCAATACAAATCAATGGTGCTGTGCCATTTACAGTGAATACGATGACAACTTAATGTTAAGAGGACGTATAGCAAAAGAGGATATTTAATCTATATGAAAACTTAAACATTTTATTTTGTAGTCGAGTTATACAGGGTGGCTCAAAAGTCACACAGCGGTCGCAACTGTTTATAGCTTTTATTTTAATTTAATTTTTCGTAAGTAATGTAGAAATGTGACAAGGATTGATGAATGCAAAATAATTTCCATTATGTCCTTTAAGTTGTATCAAAATGTCATACATCTATATGTACAATTCAGGAAGTTAATAAAAACTAAACACCCTCTGTGACTTTTGGGCCGCCCTATATAAACATTCATAAAAAGAGCAGCATTGAAAAAGACTGGGGTCGATTTATTCGACTTTCCCCTCCCCTAAAAAAAGTTCGTTGGCTTTGTGTCTAAATCAGGAACCATTAAAACAAGTTATGAGGAATAAAGTACAGGGTGGGTCATAAGAAACCGGGAGGTCCAACATTTATATTCCAAATGATAATATTTACTCAAATTCTGGTCATTTATTACGAAATTATAAACACATCAAACAAAAGCAGTTTTAAAAATATATAATTAAATCACCGTATTTCCCGGCGTTGAAGACGCTACTTTTTTCCTAAAATAAGTCTCAAAAATCTACCATGCGTCCTGGAGGCCGAAGGTTGTTTATTATTTTTTTATCAAATTTTCTTGTCAAAACTAGGGTGCGTCCTCGAGGACGAAGCGTCTTCGGCGCCGGGAAATACGGCAAGTGTTCGAAAGCTGACTCCGTTCCTCAATATATTCTGAAGTTCTATCAGGAACAAATAACATACATGTTGATACAAGTCGACCGTGATTTCTACAAGAATTCACTGTCCTTGATTTAAACTGTTGAATATTTCTTGGTTCTTCGGCAGAGACTGAGTTCATCAGGACACTCCCAAAGAAAAAGGTCAAGAATTGAAATATCAGATGATAGAAGTGGATACTAGATAGAACCACGGCGTCCGATCCATCTGTGTGGAATGTGTATAACTGTTGTTTAAGAAGAACAATTCAGCTTAAATCAAAATGAAGTCCCGAAAACAATAACTACGGGAAACAAAAATACTGGAATCTATTATAAGGAACACTAATAGAATAGAGATGGAGATAGATGTGTTTAGAATCCGTTTTAAAAGCACCAAAATAATATAGTCATTCGAAAATGGTGTGCTAACTTCAGGATTAAAGGTGATATTTAAGTAGAGGAAGAAATAGAAAGCAATAATTGACCAGAGTTGCTAATTAAGATTTAAGATTTATTTTAAAGAACTTGCAAAGAAACGAAAATGTTAGTTTCAAATAAGAACACAATTGAATTATAACAAAAACAAGAGGGTTATACCAGTCAGCTTCCAAACAGGTGCACAATGCTACTTGTCTTTGGTAAATTTCATATATATACTTAAACGGAGATATTTATGTAAAAGAAAACAGTAGTAGTTCACGAGCCATGGTTCAGTTCAACTATATTTTAAAGACTTATTGTAACTGATTGACAACTTTCTTGCTTCCATATATTGGACTCACCCATTATTAATGGCGAATGGTTTGAACGTGAGAGTGTACATGTCTTTGTATCTGAGTATCGAAACCCATTACACAGGAGGTAAGTTATCCGTGTACCAAATTTATATCCTGGTTGAGAAAGAAACCCACCTCAAACACACTGCTAATTCCTTAAAATATATATATATATATATATATATTATATGTTCATGAAGGTGGAGAATTGGCAGAGTCATTCGAGCGTCAGATGGAATGCTTCGCAGTACTCGATTCGGTTCTCAGCTTTCTGAGTCAATTTTGCTTTTCATCCATTTAAGGTCGATAAAAAAGTACTAGTCAAGTACTTGGTCGATTCTTCCTTATATCTCCTCTTACTTCTTCTCTCTTACTATCTGTCCTTCTCTGGAAGAAATCTGCTGTATTCAGACCTGAAGAGGGATGGGCTCCGCCAAGTTTTAAAATGCCCTAGAAACGCCATATATCTGTATAGCGCCACTAAAACTACTTCAGGGGTTACGAGAAACGGATATATGTGTTCAAGAATTGGGTTTACGAATGATCTCCGACCAAAACACTTGACAAACAAGTGCAACTCCTAAACTTATATGCATTTGTTTATATCACTCCCGCTCTGGTATCTCTCAAGTCTCAGCCCGTGTTGACCACCCGAGTTATCTCACTGTCTCTGTGATATACCTCTAGTCTCCGTGTTTATCACCTCGGTTATCGCACTGTCTCTTTGATATACCTCTCGTCTCACACCATGTTTATCACCCGAGTTATCTCACTGTCTCTGTGATATACCTCTAGTCTCCGTGTTTATCACCTCGGTTATCTCACTGTCTCTTTGATATACCTCTCGTCTCACACCATGTTTATCACCCGAGTTATCTCACTGTCTCTTTGATATACCTCTAGTCTCACACCATGTTTATCACCCGAGTTATCTCACTGTCTCTGTGATATACCTCTAGTCTCACACCATGTTTATCACCCGAGTTATCTCACTGTCTCTGTGATATACCTCTAGTCTCACACCATGTTTATCACCCGAGTTATCTCACTGTCTCTGTGATATACCTCTAGTCTCAAACCGTGTTGACCACCCGAGTTATCTCACTGTCTCTGTGATATACCTCTAGTCTCCGTGTTTATCACCTCGGTTATCTCACTGTCTCTTTGATATACCTCTAGTCTCACACCATGTTTATCACCAGAGTTATCTCACTGTCTCTGTGATATACCTCTAGTCTCCGTGTTTATCACCCGAGTTATCTCACTGTCTCTTTGATATACCTCTAGTCTCCGTGTTTATCACCTCGGTTATCTCACTGTCTCTTTGATATACCTCTAGTCTCACACCATGTTTATCACCAGAGTTATCTCACTGTCTCTGTGATATACCTCTAGTCTCCGTGTTTATCACCCGAGTTATCTCACTGTCTCTTTGATATACCTCTAGTCTCCGTGTTTATCACCTCGGTTATCTCACTGTCTCTTTGATATACCTCTAGTCTCACACCATGTTTATCACCAGAGTTATCTCACTGTCTCTGTGATATACCTCTAGTCTCCGTGTTTATCACCCGAGTTATCTCACTGTCTCTTTGATATACCTCTAGTCTCCGTGTTTATCACCTCGGTTATCTCACTGTCTCTTTGATATACTTCTAGTCTCACACCATGTTTATCACCCGAGTTATCTCACTGTCTCTTTGATATACTTCTAGTCTCACACCATGTTTATCACCTCAGTTATCTCACTGTCTCCCTGATACACTGGCAGCATATTAGTCGTCTCAACCCGCCATGCCGCTAATCCAGTAATGAGAGAGGGAGGCTTGTTGACCCGCGCAGTTTTATTAGGATTCAACTTCAGTGTAACTTAAGACAGGAGTCGAAATTCTTTGCACAACAAACGAACATTTTATACTGTTCTTTACATGTCCTCTCTCACTTATTGTATTGTGGCTGTATGCCTTGTTAAATGTATTTACATACATACACATTTACGTGTGCATGTATGCTTGTATATATGTTTTTTTTTCAGAATTACCTTTTCTAGAAAGGTGTTGTGACAACAACTGAGGTCTTTCACTCCCAAGTTAGAATTGAGGGGGAAAAAAGTACTCTTTGGATCAATTTGCGTAGGAGTGCAAGTCTCTAGGATGCTTGAAAAGCCATATCCGAGTGTCACACATCTGAATCTGACAAGCGATTACAATACTCTTAGCAGAGTTTGCAGCCATCATATACATATGTATATATACACATTTATGGGTGTATATCATGTGTGTGATCCAATTATCCCTTACTTTTTCAAATACGGTGATTTGTATAATCTTGTAAAACAAATGTATATATGATATAATCCCGTAATACTTGAGAGAGCCGTAGGGGTGCCGTATTATCATAAGGCATTTCTATGGTAATTTTTGTATTTAAATTTGACGAGAACCAACTCCTCTCCAGGGTTGAATACAGCAGATTTCTTCCAGAGAAGGATAGAGTAAGAGAATGGAAGTGAGAAAAGGTTAAAGAGGAATAATCGGCCCCAGTACTAGACTGGTACTTTTTCTATCGACCTTAAATGGATGAAAGACAAAGTTGACCTCTGCGGGATTTGAGGGTATAGAACCGAAACTATGCAAAGCATTCTCTCCGACGTTCTAATAACTCAGCCAATTCGCCGCCTTGTAAAATATATGCAGAAACCTAACTCCTTTCTATTGTGATAATAGTTTTCATCATCCCTACATCACCCTATTTATTTCATATGATCCCGTTAATAATAAATAAATGATAAATCTTCTTACTCTGATATCAATATACACATGCATTATAGAAATAAAGAAATCCTATCTTATCCTAACTACAAACACTTTATAAAATCTAAGTGATGCTCTGAACATAATTGTAAGGGAAATAACTGAATTTTGTAGTTATTTCCCTTATCCTACTATTTATTTTAAATGTTTGCAATTGTGTGTATGTAATATTATGTGGATTATCAGTATCGGTAGAGCTTTGCAGCATAGAGTTATGGCCCTTTGCGTTCTGAGTTCAAATCTTACCGAGGTTAACTTTGCCTTTCATCCTTACAGAGTCGATAAAATAAAGTATCAGTAATGTACTGGGGTAATTGCTGGCCTTGTACCAAAAGTTGAACCAATTATATAGCAACACAAACTAACAAGGTATTGTGTCTGTCCCTTCCCCCTCTCCGTTTTTTTTTGTTTTTTTTTCTTTTTTCTTTTTTTGCTTTCCTTTTTTCTTCCTTTTTAGATTTTCCCTTTAATAATTAGTTTTGTTTTTATTAGATATTGCTCAATAATTAAATAATATTAATGGTTTTTGTCATGACATTGTGAGATTCTGTATATTGAATATGTTTGTTTGTCATTTCAATTATTTTATAAAAGTTAAATAAAATGAATTATATTAATCCCTAAATAAACTAATCTCTCAATCTCAAAACAGAAATCTCAGGACCAGGCTATTTAACTGGCTGCTGTACAAAACCTTATAACCAATAAATACAAATTATGCGATAAATATTGAGGTAGGGGTGTCTTTTATTTTGGGCGAAGGGTTGGAACCGTTGTGGGGTAGGATTAAAATATTTGCGGCATTTATTCCGACTTCCATTGAAATCCTTTTTCTATTCCTCTGAGTTGGCCAAAATCAAGAAAGACTTCACAACAACGTTTGTGTCCACTTTCATGTAGAAAACGTTTCCACTGACCACCTGTATGGTAATTATTCAAAACCATATCAAAACTGTTTGGTAAAAGTTTGTTATAGGTTCGTTATTCCCATTTAGCCTCGTGTTTTGTTTTGTATTTTTTATACAGGTTCTTTGATCATTTGATTTTTTTTTTTTTTTTTTTTTTTTTGCGGGTAGCCTATATTGAAATACCTTAATACTCAAACTCAAAACCCTATTTCGTCCACCAAAATGTCCACTCGCCCACCATTTTCTGTTCAGTTGCTTATCACCCACCCAACAGTTGAAATCGCCCAGATTGGGACGCCCTAGCCTAAGTCCTTCGGAGTTCGGCTGTTAGCGGTTATGTTGTTGTAGTTTCGTGTGTGATTTCTTGCAGGATCTCTTACAGCGGCCTTCCGTCTCATCAATTCTTGAACCATACCCATGACGTATGTGTCACAGTTGACTTCCTTCTAATCACATGAACAGCACCTCTGCTTGTATCTACGCATACGAGTTTACCTGTGTGTTTGTGCACACACACATATACATACACACATGCACGCACTTACACACATAAGTCTACTATTTCTAGCCGATTGAGTGACCTCGTAGAAGCCCTCCCCTTACAACCTGTTCGGAAGATATAGTTCTTTATTTTATTATATTTTACTTTACGTTAATGTAATATCAAATATTTTCCCTTTGAACTTTACAAAATATCAGGCGCGGTTATTTTGCTCGTATTGGAAAAGCGACAGATCATTTACAATCGCAAACTACTTAATGCTTCAACAAATACGTGATACTAAAGTATAATAATGAACCAGCAACTCAATAAGGACTGCGCTCTTCTACATGAAAGTTGGTCCTACATGTAAACACTTGTTCAAGAACACGAAGCATGGAATGGTCCATTTTTGGAATGGAATGGTCCATTTTTAGGATTTAGTCATAGGAGAATCTGTTGTCGTGATGGTCCATTTTTAGAATCTCTGGAGCTAGTGAAAGGAGCAGAAGTTAACCTAAGACAGGCGATATGAGCAGAATACTATGAGTCAAATTCTGGTGTTAGGAATGGTGATGGATTGCGTCTACCAGACCAAACAACAAACGGAGACAGTACTTCTGACGGGCTCTCCTTGACAAACATTTTCGGTTATGCGATACTAGAAAAGAAAAGACTTGTCCAAGTTGACGTGCAGTAAGATAGAACCCCAGACCATGGAGTTACAAATTAACATTCATAATCACACAGTCACCTGTGCCTAATTTAGTAAATATGTGTAATAAAAATATATATATATATATATCCTACATCTCAGCTAGAAAACAATGATGTAGCCTACAGCTATATAGAGTTTAACACACATTTGTATGTAAATCCTCATAAATCCGTATATATGTAGGTGTATTTCTACAACGTATATCGGCAGTGTATAAAATCATTTCACGTAAGTATCTCTCGCATTAACTTTTATATCTCGTTATTCAGGTTTACACAAACTGAATTCTGTTGACAAAATTCATAAGCGAGCAAAAAAAAACCCCGATATTTATGGTTTTGTACTCTATTACTACACCTTTCCGGTTCACACGAGATACAACGTAGCCTTTCATTAACTATACACAAAGGTGTCATACATTCGCCAGGGCAGTCTTTGGCGTAGGGATGGGTATGAAAGGAATACATTTCTAATCAGCACTTTGCTCAACTTGGGCTAATCTGGTGGTAACTAAACAGACATTTACTGTTTCACCTTCCCATTTTTTCGAGCGTATAAAATCTATTTGCTTGTTGTTGTTGTTTTCTTCTTGTTGTTTTGTTGTTGTTTAGCCCCAAACTAATTTTGTAGTTCTAGCCCGCCTGTGCTTTTAAGGATATCTCATATTACATTTTACGATGTATTTTTTTCTTTCTTTTAAAGACGGAAGCGTATTGTTTGAGTGAGATTTGTCTTTGTAACTAGCAAGTGAAGCATTTAATTTCTGGTAGTCCTCGTTGTTCGTTTTGTGTTATTTAGGAAAGGCAGTGTATTCGTGTAATCCACAGGTTCTCAACCTATTTAGGCCAAACGTCCCCTTTTGTCCCTCAAAATAACGAAACGCACCCCCTCCCCCTATTTTTCCATTTTTCAATATACTACTGATTTTTATATCAGTAGATTACTAAAAAATTGATTAACAATATTCCAAAGATGTGTGTATTATCTGATTATGTGGGTCCTAGATGTGTGTGCTACTCGCTTCTGTTTTTTCTTTTCTTTTTTTTTATTTGTAATATTATTTATACAATAGGGAATAAAATAGATCTACTTAGTGTTAATTCCTTGCGGTTGAGTCAATAATTTCATAACGCGACCTTGCTCCCAAATGCCCCTCTGGAGTTCCGAAACGCCCCCCGTTGAGAACCTTTGGTGTAATCTGTTGTTCACACATTCTACACACGTACCAGCTCTCTGACTTGGTCAGTGACTGTTTCCTTATACTTGATAGCAAATACTAAAGGCCGCATGTATGTATGTACGTACATGAATGTATGTACGTACGTACGGACGGTCAGATGTATGTAAGTATATATAGATATATGTATATAAGGGCGGGGACATAGAAATAGTCGGGCTGGATACCCGATCGCGCGGTTAAACCACTGGGAGTGAAGGACTCCTAGCCTTTGTCAGCGCATTCTTCTAGGAGAAGGCAACTCAGGAAACTGGGATAACTCCGATGTAAAACCTGCGGCTCAGTAGTTACCGATGATGTTGATCTTTTCTTCTTTTCGAGTTATAGCTACTGTCGCTCAGAGAATGGGATTGGCTCAGTGCACAGTCTTTCCTCATTTAAAAAAAAAATCTTCACGCACAGGCATTGCACGATATTAACTATTGGTAAATTTGATTCAACGTTTTTAAACATCTAAGAAGAAAAAAGAAAATGGTCGAGATAGGGAACAGTATACCGCTTTTGAACAGAATTAATTGTTGCGTATACTATGTTCCAAATTCAAGGTGTTTCAGGGTCGCCTAACAGTTGTCCGATTGAGCTGAAATTATGCACACCCCGTTTGTATGTTGTTTGGAACAGGATTAGGGGGTGGGAGCAGCAAAATCTACATTTCTGAAAATTATCTAGTGCTAAGGGTCACCCTAATATTTATGTATGTATATATATATGTATGTATGCATGTATATATATATATATGTGTGTAAAAATGAATATATATGTATGCAGGTAGGTGTGTATGTAAGGTATATATATATATATATATATATGTGTGTGTGTGTGTGTAGATGTGTACGTATTCATGTATGCATTACAAGATTCAAAATAAACAAGTCTATTAACTCATTTTGAGAAACCCTTTAATTTCATTCTTTTATTTCACCCTTTAACTTCATTCTTTTAATGAAAGATATTTTCATAGGAATATACTTCAAAATATATAAATATACATATGTAGTGACATTAGCGCTACAGTGAGGACATGGACTAGGTGCAAGACCTGATACATAAAAAAGCATTTCTCCCATAACCAAGAATATTTTTTTTAATGATTTAACCAAAAGACTCTGACATATTGTAGAGTGGAGAAATCAGAAACTGCAGCTATTATGCCTTTCCCAAAAGCATTAAGCGGCATAAATAAAATAAAGTTGATTGAAATGAGATTCACCTCTAAGTTGCAGATTCCGTTGCCGCCGGATAAAATGTTCCTCTACGGCTCTCTTTCATGGATTTTTCTTTTTATTAGATTCTTACACGAAAGCATCCAAATCTTTTAAAATGTATTTATTTGTTTAATTCATCTCACGTTTTCTTTCGATTTCCCAAATAATATCAATTATAATCTCAATAAAAAATAAATAAAATATATATATATATAAAGTTTAGGAATAACCAAAGAGTGCTTAGAAATACATTGTTTTATTTGCTAACGGTGTTTCATCCATACCCTAGGGCAGGAATCATCGGAGCCTATAAACAAACATATATCAAAGGTTGCAGGCTCCATCGAGCCTAGTCACCAGAACAAGGATGAAGGAAAAGTCCCAGGCCTTGTAACAGGTCGATTTCTCCATATCAGGCCACCACCTAGTATTATGTCGCTTAATGCTTGGAACTAGAACCAATGGATAGAGGGTGGTGGCCTGATATGGAGAAATGGACCTGTTACAAGGCGATACTACTGGAGTGTACAATCCTGCCTGTAAAGCTGCACCACAACTAACCAACTTTTCTTTTTACCGACTCCTGCTTACAACCTTTCATACTCTGCCTGTAAATCATGTACTTGCACTGCTTCTGAATTGATGTATCTATGCTTGGTTTGTGTTTTGATCCTGCTGAATAACACCCTCATTTATTTCTTGCTCTCCTCTCTCAACCTTCTTATGATCTATTGCACCATTTATGTGATAAACTTTTGATGTAATTTTTTATGACATTATATCTATCATGTATTGTGTGTTTTTCTATACAGCGCTGGCCTGGGACCCCCCTACTTGTCCTTCATCCTTGTTCTGGTAACTAGGCTCGATGGAGCCTGCAGCCTTTGATATATTTTTGTTTCTAGGCTCCGATGATTCCTGCCCTAGGGTATGGATGAAACACTGTTAGCAAATAAAACAATGTATTTCTAAGCACTCTTTGGTTATTCCTAAACTTAAAACTGCTCTGTAGTATACTAGTTATCCTACATGGAGCTACAACCACACTGTCATACCAAGGACAATATATCTGTGCGTCTGTGCACATTAATATACTTGTCAACGACATTATATATATATATATATACACACACACACATATACATATACATATATATATATATATAGAAACCAAAAAGAAAAAAACTGAAAAGCCAAAAATAAAATGGGTTCAATTCACAGCCCTATTAAACAGAAAGAAGGTAACATATATCAGACAAAACCATCACAAAAATATTGTCACTTAAGTCAGCTCTTTTGGATGTAAAAAGGTTCGTGTTTCGTTAAAAATTACTTAAGCTGAAATCAGTATTTTGCAGAATTAGTTTCTTGAAAATAAATTACCTGCATAAAAAAGAAAAAATATATATATTTTATATATAACTGCATTTAACGAATTATTAAATAAAATAATGTCTTACATTGGCAAACGTCGTACTTAGCAACGACGAGCTAACACCAGTTTATATATAGATATGTTTATTGTATTTTTACCTAAATCAACCCGGGTACTTGAAATCAAAAGGTTCAGAGAGGATACTAAATGCTATAAGTATTTCCTTCATACCACTAGACACAATCATTAAATAAAGTTCGAAAAGATAAGAAAGCAATTAGTTTCTATATCAAATTATGAAAGACATAAATATTGCCGAAAAATATAAAATGGATGTTGCTTTCATAATGGGGAAGATATATTATATACTTTAATTTATAGTCATGATGTAAATGATAATATTCTTAATTATCTTCTTTAAAAGCTCATTAAAACAAATTTGGTGTAAACTAAACATTAAAATTATTGAAGTACCTTTAAAATTGTATTGTAATTTCACTGAAATTAGACATTGTAAAATGTGTAAAATACACAACTGAAGTGTGGCATTGTAATTCAGTATTAATTAATAATTAACTAACGACAGGTGTTTTAATACAATGCCGAATAACTAATATATGTGACTAATAACAATTAGCCTGTTCCATCTTATGTTGCATTGACTGAATTATTAAGTAGACTATATCTGGTACTCCATCGGTTACGACGACGAGTGTCCCAGTTGAGCTGATCAACGGAACAGCCTGCTCGTGAAATTAACGTGTAAGTGGCTGAGCATTCCATAGACATGCATGCCCTTACCGTAATTCTCAGGGAGATTCAGCATGAAACAGAATGTGACAAAGCTGTCCCTTCGAATTACAGTCAACTCATTTGAGCCAGCTGAGTGGACTGGAATAATGTGAAATAAACAACACGCTACCGGAAATCGAACTCACGATTGTGAGCCGAATACCATAACAACACAGCCACTATATAGCAAACATTCACATTATAATTTAACAAATGCAACGTGGGATGGAGAGAAGAATATAAAAGTCTAAGATAACCAAGGGAAGATGAAGCATTACAACATATGTTGAAATTAAAGTGAAATGTAATCAATAAAATCTAGAAAAGGCATCATAAAATAACCAATAGAATCTTGAAGCGAATGAGTTGAGTTTAGTTTGCTCTTTTCTATCTCTTTTCATGTTTAACTTTAATTGCTTATCTCTTATTTAATTTTGTGAACCAGATTAGATTTTCATATCTGGACGACTTTATGTCAAAGTTCTTATTGGCAGAATTACGTAGTATGTTGATAGAAATTAGATATTTTGTTCCTATATAGAAATAACTTATCCTAACGATATTATAGGATCGTAAAAAGAAAACTAAGTATCTAAGGAATTATAAAAGCTATTTGTCAAATAATAATATTGTTTAAATTGAATTATTAAATAATTAAAATCAACGATTTATATTAATTTGAGGACTTATTTCCAAGAGAGAAATTTCAAATTAAATATTATACTCTGAAATGTCGGCTTCAGCTTGGCTTCAGAATTTCACAAAAACGTAATCACAGTGAAAAAAAAATGAAATGTCTCTATGGGCATTTTTTCCGGATCATAATATAACTGGTATTTTGGAATATAGTTTATTACATATTTTACCTTAATAAACGAAGATATATATGCTTTTTTTTTTTTTTTTTTTTTGCTTTTTTTTTTTTGCTTTTTTTCAATAAAAAATCCGCCGTTGAAAGGAAAACAGGAGAGCTAATGAGAGCATTTCTGCAAAAAAGCCTCGTAATATTTCATATCGCAGGTAATTTAATTATTACTTATATAGACAATATATTGTAAGTATTCTTAATGTGTTGTATGTATACTGATACAAAAAATAGTTATCATCTCAATGAACCTTGAGAACCAAACAAGATTTCGATTCCCTAAATACAGTAATTCACAAGCGCATAATTTCACTGGCATATTTTTAATATTTAAACATTTGGCTGGACTATTGGAAAGAAAAAAAAATATTTCTTTCCCTTTTT
>OZ024758.1:1487568-1492568 GCA_964016885.1 Eledone cirrhosa
TTTGTAAACCATTTAAACATGAAGAGAAGTTATATATGAATTTTGTTCTTATTATATGTATATATGTAAATATATATATATATATATAAACAGACCTGCCAACCTCTAAAAACCCAAACGGGAACTACCATGAAAAAAGTGCCCCAAAACGGGGAGAAATGAGGAAAAATTGGAGTGGGTGAGGATCAGACCTGTCAACTCTCCCTGTCGGACGGGGGAGATCTCACAACCACTTTGAGGTGGATAAGAGGTGTCTTCTCTTGTGAAAATGGGTGTAACTTTCATTATGTAAAATCTCCCCATTTTGCCTCATTTCTCCCCGTTTTGGGGCACTTTTTTTCATAGTAATCCCTCATTTGGGTTTTTAGAGGTTGGCAGGTCTGTTATTTGTGGTGGTGTGACAGTATATGTGACAAGATAGACTACGTGATTGGTGGACAGAACAGGTATGTTGACCCTAACACAACTAGGCTGCGCACAGTGACGACAATCTATGGCAATAGTTATAGCTGATTTCTCATAAACAATGCACCAGTGTGTATCTGATTCAGTCAACTTGATCTGCATTTCTCATATCGTATGCATCATACATCTTTTGAAGGTAGATGAATAATAAATATATAATCAAGTACGTCATGATTTAACTAATTTGGAGCTTGATAAAAGAAACTGTTTTTTTAATAAGCCAAATGATTTATTTACCATTCAAAAATAATATATTCTTAAATATGTATATGAAATATATAAATTTTGCATATATAAGAACAGGGAAGATAGCATTTATCATAATATATAGGATATATTCAAGACACTGGAACAACGAATATATCTAAGTAGTATGACAGCAAAGTTGGAGAAAAGACAAATAAAAAACACCTTTTTACTAAGACGTCAATATTCTGATTGCTTTCTTTAGCACTAATCCACGGAGAAAAGGCAGAGTCAAATTAAACGATTCCAGTTCGTGATTTGCATTTATTTTAACGAGTCTCTTTGTATGAAACGCAACATTTGTCATAGAAAACTTTGATTTCGAATACATAGAACTAAATTCTATAAATCATGTTATGATGTTATCTAGCTTCTTCATCATGATATAGTAACTGGCACTCCGTCGGTGACGACGACGAATATTCAAGTTGATCCGATCAATAGATGAGCCTACTCGTGAAATTAACATGCAAGTGGCTAAGAAGTCCATATTTTTCTTTGAAATATGTACTTTGTATATATATATACAATATATTGTGTATTCTGGTGAGATATATGGTTCTCTCTCTCTCTCTCTCTCTCTCTCTCTCTCTCTCTCTCTCTCTCTCTCTCTCTCTCTCTCTCTCTCTCTCGTGTGTGTTACCCTTTCAACATATTGTATTTTAAAGAGCACGGGATTCCTTTTCATTTGAGCACATAATTTACAGGGAATAATGAGTCTATGGCTCCGTTAATTTATTGTGGTATATATATATATATATATATATATATATATATATGTATATATATGTATATGTATATATGCGGCACTATATTTCCTATTCTCTAAGCCTTCCACAGTCCACGACTCTAACATTTTGTGTCAGGCCGCCTCACGTGCAACACGTGGTGGTCATGTCACGCGCGTATTCCTGGACGTTTTAATGTCTTGATAAAGGTTCTGTCACGTGCATATATATATGGTTAATTGATTAATTGATCAGTTGATTAATTAACTAACTTAGTCTACTAACGAACATTCCTATCTTGGAGCGTTAATTAACCATTTATTTGTGCTGCTTATCGTATTTCCTTTCTGAGTTAGAAACAGCTGCAGTCTATCTCTTTTTTATATACAAGATGTTTAAATTGCAGTACCAATAATTATATCTAGGGAACTCCTTCAGTTTCAGAGACCTTAACGCCTTTACATCAGCATGTCGGTGCATAATTTATTGGTTGTAAACTGATATCTTCATTATATATATATGAGTATTGCACCTTTAATACTATATATATATATAAGGGAACAAAGAATCAGTGTTGCATCACATACATAATTAATTACATATTATATATGTTTCACTGTCGATCAGCTCGAGGAACGATCTATTAATGATCGAGCCTGACTGTGGAATCGGAAGCTCCTCAGATATGTTTTAACATGTAGACTTGCGTCTGAGAGTGGCACAAATTGCACCTAATATATATATATATATAGAGAGAGAGAGAGAGGGAGAGAGACAGATTTGTTTCCGAAGAAGACGGTTTGATTGGACCTATATATGATAGTATACAGTTATATAACTGCTATAGATCAGTCAATATGATCAACCCTCCGAAACGATCGTAAAAACAATGATATGAATAGGTAAAATAACTTGACTTTGTTTTCATTGTTAAATTAATATCTAATACACACACACACACACATATATATATATATATATATATATATATATATATATATATATATATATATTTGAGTGTGTTTTTGTTTCATAAAACATTAAAATTGTTTAATGTAATCCGTAGAACAGTATCAGTATTCGGGATAGTAAAGTTTTTAATGTCTTCGATTTAATTATCGATGTATTGATAGTATGTGTATTGATTGTTGGTGCGTTCGATATGATTCAAATTATGGTTAATCACCAATAACATTTGTACTAATTACAAAATAAAGAAACAAAGGAATACTTACTCTTTGACCGATCAATGTAAGGGCCTGCACTTCATCCATGATTTCAGGTAGTCTTCAAGATCGCTTCTTAAAAGGACCTGCAAAATAAACTTTATACTTGTTTAGATTGTTTAAATGATATCAATGTGTTATATAATGATTTCATTTATTGGCCACAAGGGCCGACATATAGGGGACAATACAAAAGACTGGGACAGTGGGGTCGACATATAGGGGACAATACAAAAGACTGGGACAGTGGGGTTTTACAGAAAAATCGAGTAAACAATATGAATAACAATAACAAAGTAACAAGAAAAATACAAGAAAAATTCCCCAATAGGGGGGTGACCACCCAGGGTTCGCTCAGGTACCCCACCAATCCTGAACGACCCGACACTTCGAGAGCACCCAGGATGGGCACCCCTCTCCTCCTCAAATTTACCCACCTACAGGCACATGACCAGAGTAGGCCCACTCACACGGGCCATTCTCGTCACATTCACCCACCTTTCAGCAAATGTACTGGGGGGCACCACTTCTCTCTCCACCCTCACCTTCCTTTCCAAGTGAAACTTGAAAAAGTTGATGAGGGATTGGCCGAAGAGAAAAGTGTCTGTCTTCAGTCCTTTCAGCCTCGTCCACCATGCAACCTCTTTCGCTACTGCAACCAGACAGAGGAAACTTGCCTGCCCTTCCTAACGTGTTATATAATAATAATTGTTTCTACTTTTGGCACAAGGTCAGCAATTATCTCAGTGTATTACTGGTACTTTATTTTATCGACCCCCGTAAGGATGAAAGACAAAGCTAACCCCGGCGGAATGTGAACTCAGAACGTAAAAGGATGTAACAGGAACGCAACTATGTAATTAGTGGTGGTTATAATAGTAGTAGTAGTAGTAGTAGTAGTGATTGTAGTAGTAGCAGCAGCAGCAGAAGTAGTGGTCGTTATAGTAGTAGTAGTAGTAGTAGTAGTAGTAGTAGTAGTAGTTGTGATTATAGTAGTGGTGGTGTCGTTTCTGCATATTTAGCAACCATAATTTGTTTCGGCCATATTGAAAGAACATCTATCTGATGTTAGAAGCAAGTACACGAAGCTGGGTAGCAAAATATTTGCATTAGCAATACCTGTTTCGTTTTACAATGAAGAGAAAGCATACGGCTTCTCTGTTACAATTCTCAGTAGGCAGCAGCCATTGTGAATAATTAAACGTCAGTTAGAATGTTGTAACACTAAATCATTGGAGTCAGAACAATCGCAAGTTGAGAAAAAATACAATATTACCACCAACTGCGACGACCATGACTCTTCATCGTTTGACCCAACTTACTTGGTGCACAGATGCTACTACTACTACTACTACTGTTGTTGCTGTTGCTACTACTACTACTACTACTACTACTGATAATACTACTACGACTACTGCTGCTACTACTACTACCACTACTACTACTACTACTACTACTACTACTACTACTACTACTACTACCACCACTACTACCACTACTATTACCACTACTACTACCAGTACTACTACCACAATCACAACTACTACCACCACCACCACCACTACTACCACTACTACTACCAGTACTACTACCACAATCACAACTACCACCACCACCACCTTGTTCGGTTATAAAATATGAAATACATTTAAGAGAAATTGTTGTTAAGATATTTTGATTTGAATATCTTTTCTCTCCACAATACACCACAATACACCATAATATGCCACAATATACCATAATATGCCACAATATACCACAGTATACCACAATATACCACAGAAAAATCAACTACATAATAAATAACATTAAAGGATAAAGGATAAAGATCCCATACCTCCTTGTGGAGTTGTAGACACAGCGCCATACGGTGTGTCTAGGGCACTTTTAAAACTTTGCCTTTCATCCTTACGGAGTCGATAAAATAAAGTACCAGTAATGTACTGTATTAATTAATGGCCTTGTGCCAAAAAGTAGAAACAATTATTATTACAAGCTGGACCCGTGTAAAAATTCACGGATAATCCCCTCTCTCTATATTATAACCCCCTCTCTCTAAATATATTAAAAACCCCTCTCTATATATATAAACCCATCCCTTTCTCTATATATTAAAACCACCCTCTCTATTTATTATAACACCCTCTCTCTCTATATATATATTTAACCCCCTCTCTATATATATATTATAACCCCCCTCTCTCTCTCTCTCTATATATATATATAATAACCCACCCCTTTCTCTATATTATACCCCCCCCCCCCCTCTCGCCTTTCCAAACGTTGCAACACTCTTTGATCTTCTTTCGTCGTAGATTTTCCTAGATTGTTTACC